>VXAX01005190.1:183138-216859 GCA_013399835.1 Leptocoma aspasia | reverse complement strand
GGAAAAAAAAAAAAAAAAAAGCAAAACCAACCAAATTTGGTTCTTTTGGCTTCAGAGAGAATGATGGGGAACACGTGTTTCCCAAAATATCTATGTTGATAGTGTTGAACAGCATTGGGTGAGACCAGGCTGCAAGATGTGGATGCAACACTAGGACTGTGCTGTGGTTTAGGAAGTTTTTTAATGTAGCAGAATTTAGTGTTCTTGTATTTCCAATATAAATTGAGTTGTCTTAACTTTTCCTGTATACAGTATTTTGGATACTTGACAATTTGGACTGTCAGTGTTATTTTTTTGTGTTCTGCTTTACTCTGCTTTGTTTCCTAGAGCCCTCGCTGGACATGCCATTGCTGCATTTGTTTCACCCAAACAAAGCATTGCCACTTGTCCCTTTGCCAGGGGAAGACAAGGATGGGGCAGCCCCACCCAGGTGTTCTCTGTGTAACTCACACCACCACTGCAGCTTTTCTCTGGTTACCTTCTTAATGCCAGCTCTTCATTCAAGCCACCCAGTGCTGATTGCTGCCTCTAATTGTTCTGACATTCCTTTGCACCCTCTGGGCATCCACTGCTCCTCCTCTGTGCTGCTTTCAGGGTACCTGCAATAAAGGAGAGGAAAGGGTTGAACCAGGGTAGCTCTGGGAGCACAATCTGCAGTCCCACCAAAGGCAGCCTTCGTGTGACAAACCAGCAGAGCTAAGAATCCAAACTTCTTTTTTTTTTTTTCAGTTCTAAAATGCACAGTGGCATCTCTAATGAGAGAAAGGGGAGATGATCCCCCCCCACCCAGCTCGTGAGAGCTGATGGATGGAATTCATTGTATCATTGTGAATAATATTCAGGTTTGTACTAATGTATTACGTTTAACTTTGCCAAGAATGTTTTACATAAATACCAAGCTATAAAGCATTCTTGTAGGGGTTTTTGTTTGGGCTCGGTGGTGGTTTTCAAACAGCCAAATTATGGGAAGCTCCTGTTTTCAATTCAGTGAAATAAGGGAACGTCTCTCCTGTCAGAGCACTCACAGTGGATGGAGGTGACAGAAAGTCCAGGGCTGTTTATCAGTTTATTCTTGGACATTTGTTCCTGGCTCTTCTCTAGAGAAGACAGGTTAAAACTCACAGGGCTCCTCTCAGATACTGCTCGAGGACAAAACAAAAAGTAGGAAATAAACTATCCCAATTTCCCCTTCAGAGTGGTTAAATAATAGCTTAAGGCAGGAGAGCAGGTACAGAAATAAATTGTTTGGCCATAGCTGACCATTGCTTTAGCCAAAGCCATTCCATACAGCCTGTTCTCTGACTTGGATTTTGGGAATAAAGTTTAACCTCGCTTGAAGAGCCCTCTGATCTTCAAAAGAGAGTAGGGAAAGTGGAGGCAAATGATGGGAATCCAGTGCAGGAGGCAAGTGCCTCTGTTTCCACTCCTGCAGCAAATCCTGCTCCGTGCCTGGGGCTCGTGTCTGAGTTAGACAAACCAGCAGGAATAAAACAGATCCTGGCTCCAAGTTTCAATGATATCTAGGCCACGAGCTTTGTGATAGCAGTTAACAACAGAAAAACTTCAGTGAGGTGCACGTGGCCATCAGGGAGACTCAGAAAGAGTCAGATTTTCCCAGGATATTTATGATAAACAAGGTACCTGCCCAGAGCACTTACCCACCTTGTCTGAGTCACTCACACCCTGCTTGCAGTCAAGTCAAAGTCTCTATTTAAAAGCTGCTGGGCCCAACATTAATTGAACTGAGGGCCCAAGATACCAGTGATGTGGTAGAAGAGACTGAGAGGCTGTAGAAATCTACAGGGAAAAAAATCATTTCTCTGTCAGCTGAAGAAAAGGGGAGACGCCGTGGGTGGAATTAATTCTGCAACCATTTATTTTCATCAAATGCTAATAGTTGGAAATAACACAGTTCAAGAATGGAAATATTCCATATAAAAAGAACATTAAGGCTGTTCATACACACAGGAGTTTGCACAACAAATAAGAGGTGATGTAGCGTGCAATTACCAGATTTAGGGGTGTGGCAGTGACAAGCTGTTTCACTTTTGTTCAAATTAAAGCAACTCTATTATATAACCAAGAGGGACAATGAGGGATTGGGTGAGTAAACCCAGCCACTCACTGCCCTGCAAGCTGTGATAAATGCATTTATTGCCAAGCTTGTGGACACGTTATGCCCTTACTTTTCCAAATGGACAAATTACACATCCTGAGAGTGAACAGCCATCCTCCTTTTATACTGCAGCTCAGAGCTCTGTGAAGAGCAGCACTTAGAACCCATCCATGTGCTAATGCAGGCTTTGCCCATCTCCAGGACAGTTCTGGGAAAAGGCAGCTCAGAACAGATAAGGCAAGATGTGCATTCACACCCATTTCTAATTCCAGAGATGGGGGACAGTTCCAGGCAGCGTGGTGGTTCTGTGCAGCAGCCCAGGGCAGGCTCAGCTGTCTGCTTTCAGGGGGGTTCTGCGCTGTGACCGCCGCAGGGGCACTCGCTGGCTGCTCCTCCTGCCTGGGGACTCCACCTTCCACTCCCGAGGCCGGCATGGGCTGCAGGAAGGAAGCAGAACAAGGCTGCATTTCCAAGCCCTTGGCCAGCCTTTCCCCCTGCATGGGCTGCAGGAAGGAAGCAGAACAAGCCTGCATTCCCAAGCCCTTGGCCAGCCTTTCCTCCTGCTCCAGCCTGATGCTGAACTTACGGTTTATCTGGCGATGTCAAACAGATGATATCCCCTGGCCCATCCTCTGCATCTTTCTTCACTGCAAACAATACATATATTTTTATATTTTACAAAATGCCACAGATTTGGTCATTTGGGGTTGGGTTTTCTTCCCCTCCCCTCAAATAAGAATCACAGAGATGACTTGCCTCGAGCTGAACCGGGTGTGTGCGTCAGGCTGATGTAACTGACCCCAGCACCAAAAGTCAAGTCATTAATGGTCTCTGGAAATAAAAAAAAAATCACATATTAGCAGCCTGTGACACAGCCAGAGGGCAAGACATGCTGCTGTGCAATACTCAAGTGTCACAGAGTAAGTAAATCCAGTTAATTGCAAACACACATATCTATCTCTTTTTCTTGACCTCAGTGTCTCCCATCCAGCCTCAAACCCCTGTGCCGAGTCTGATGGGCACATCACCTCCAAATTCCAGCCTCACAGCCTCCCTGGCTGGAGGAAATCAGTGTGGGACCTTGGTCCTGTGCTCCTGTCCTGCCTGGCAGGCACAGCCCCCCTTCCACTGAAGCTCTGCCATCTCTCCCAGCAACACGTTCCACCCAGACCTGTTGCTCTGCTTACTCAAGGCAGAGTCTGGGGCCCCTGAAAACTGCCAAGGCCCTGAAGAGCCACTCTGTGAGGAGCTGCCTGCAGCCAGACAAGAAGAATCACTTGACAGGGGAGCTAGGTAGAATTTAGCTTGCCTGAATAGGCCCTGGTTGTCAGCTGTCTCTTTCCTGTCATTTATCTCAGGAGAGATGTCACAATATTCAGATTTTACTTAACTCAATGCTCTGTTTTATGCTCATGTTTCCCAGAACCTTTCACAAGGCATTAAGGTAGGAAGTGCTTTATAGGGCAGGAGTTGGAAACTCAGCTAAAAGGACTTCTCTTCACAGCTGAACTGGGTTTGCTCCTTAACTCCTGCCCTTTCCTGGAAGGGAATCACTGAAGCTTAGAGCAGAAATCAAACTTGATCCATCTGCCTTGGCTCTACCCAGCATCTCTCAGGACTGACCTGTGCCAGTGACTCTGTGCAGTGTGTGCCTGAAGAAATTACCTTGATAAGGAGACATTTATGGGGAAGGAAGGGAAAGAAAGGGGAAAGATATGGTAAAGATTAAATAGAAATAGGAGAGAAAATGGGGGGGAAATGGGTGAAAAAACAGGGGAGTAGGGCTTCCCATGCAGTATGGGAAGGTGGTATCTCCACAACACGTGTTTATGTACAATCCCCACTCACCCAGATCCACTGAAGCTGTTCCCAAAGCACCAAGCAGGAGCTGAGGAGCCCCAGAGACAGAAGGGAAGAGAGAACACAGCCAGAACAGCTGAACAAGGCAGAAAGAGGGGACAGCTGCTCCCAACTTCTCAAGTACAAACCTGTTTACAAAGAACTGCGTCTCCAATAGTCTCAGAATGATGTACCAGAGGAATAAAATGTTTTATTCTGGTTGTCTATCAGCCTGTGCCACCATACAGATGGCTCAACACACGCTGACTGAAGTGATGATCCTGCTCTGTACAGTTTGTCTCCCTGCTGAAGGACACATGCTGCCTTGAAGCAAAGCAGGAATTCAGCTCTAGTACCACTGCAGATTAACATTTTCCCTCCTTTTTCACCATATGGTGCTTTAACAGCAACAGCCGTGCAAGCTTCCAGGAGACCACAGTGCTCAAAGAATCCTGCTCTCTAAAAACACTTTCTGCATGAAACCCCACATTTTTTTGCTTGTTGCTCAGGCAAAGAGAAACATTGAGGCAGACAAGTGCAGCCCAGCACATGGGGAAGGGCAGGATCAGATTTTCCAGTGGCTGCACACCAGTGCCTACTCAGGGCTGTCAGGGGTTTTGCAAAGTGTGGTTCTCCTGTGTGTGAGCAGGGCAGGGCTGTGAGGGGCACTGCCACAGCTCTCTGGGGACACCAGCCCCTTCCCAAAGCAGCCCCAAAACCTAAGGAGAGCTGAGCTGCCACACACTCACACCTGGAGCTCTCTCACACCTCACAGCACAGCAGAGATGAGCTAAGGAGTTCAGCAGCAAATGCATGGAAAGGAAGGGGATTTCCTGCTGGAACTCAGCTCCATTTGGCTTTTACTGAACTGCCTCTTGTGCTTGCAGGGCTGTCAGAGAGCATTCCAACAGAACCTGCCCCTGGAAGGTTCAGCTGCAGTGGACACAAGCAAAGGCTCACAGTTTGTGTATTGGACATTCCTCTCTGTGCATTTCTACTTTCATTTCTACAGCAGTAACCAAACCACATCATTCCTTCTCCAGCTCTTTCTGGAACACTCACACTCAGTGACTGTAGGTTATTAATCCCTCTGAGCAGATCCCTGTGCTCTCCTGCAGGTTGGTAATCCCTCTGAGCAAATCCCTGTGCTCTCCTGCAGGTTGGTAATCCCTCTGAGCAAATCCCTGTGCTCTCCTGCAGGTTATTAATCCCTCTGAGCAGATCCCTGTGCTCTCCTGCAGCTCTCACAGCACTGTGCCTGCTCTAGGAGCAGCTTGTAGCTCAGCCCAGATCCTGCTGGAAGAACTTAGAGCAGGAAGGACGCAACCTTGAGGATTTCCCCGTGCAGCAGGGTTCTGCAGGTCAGTCTAACATTGCTCAGCTGTGCTTCCAGAGCCAATAAGTGCTCAACCTTGCACCTTTGGGCAGGGCAGGTTGGTAAAAAACCACAACAACCTTCCTCTTCTGCACCCCAGAGTCAAGGAAGGAAGAAAAGGCACTGTTACCTCAGCATCCCAAAATGAATTCCCTCCTGTGAGATGCACATGGAGACACTGGACTGTGCTTTCCCATGCACACCCTTCGTTTCAGGAGAGTTCTTCTTTACTACAAGCACTTAGATAAATAAATAATCCATAGCCATCAGTTCCTACTCACCCTCTGGGGTGCTGATTGCTCGCCCCACCACAGCCATGTTTTCTCCACTGCCCTGTTGGTTCAGGCTTTGGAAGGACACTGGAAACAACAAGGGAGGGATTCAGATTTGAAATGCACTCCTGACTGACTGGATCTGTGCAAAGCAGAGCCAGGGCAGGGAGCAGCAGTCCCCACCTTTCTGTCTGCCAGCTGTGCTGGGTGTCCCAGAGGAGGCTGAGGATAAACTCCTCCCCACGCTCTTGCTGCGCTGCTTGCTCCTGTCTTCCAGCGCCTTCCTGGCAGAGTTCAGGATGGCCAGCGTGCTCAGGGATCCTGCCCTAGGGCCAGAAACAGCACAGGAACTGGGATTTCCCTCTAAAAGCCCTGATGAGATGCATGAGCAAAGATCTGTCCCCTCCCTCATCATCTTAAACACCAAATATTAAGATTATGCTGCAACACCCGTGACTTTCAAACCACTCTCAAAAGAATGGATCGGCAAAGCAATAGAAATAAATATAAATACCTAATACTATTGCTTTAGGTATTTATTTATTGCTGTGGTTTGTGCCATAACAAAGGACTTTTGACAATAATATCAGAAGGCCAAATATAATTTATTAACATGACTCCATAATTCAAAGGATTTGGCTATTATTTGCCCAGCTCGGAGCATCTGAAGCTTTTGCTTCAAGCTTTGTCTAAGGAATGCTAGAATAGCTTACACAATCAGAGATAACAACTTTTCACTTCATAGGTTGAAAGGAAGAAAACCTCCATCTCCTATATCAGGAGACAGGTTTCTCTGCCTATCTGTGTCTTTGAACACAGCTCAGAGATTTGTTTATAGCAATTTGTACAAAGTAAAAGAACAATAAAACATGCTTTCCCATGGGAAAAATTTTCTGCAAACTTACATACGAGAAAACTTATAATATGTTCATACAACATAATACAAATAAATATAAAATCATAAATAACTATAAACGCATAATAAATATAAATATATCATAAATATAAATATAAAATACCAGGTAACAAAGAGGAGCCCATACCTGCGAGCCACTAGTGGCTGCTTCAGAGCCTCAGCACAAGGTGTGGCAAACTCAGAAGGGCCAGAGGGAGGGATGGACCCAGGTGTGGACGGCCTCCCACTCACAGAAGACTGAGCATTGTTATTGTTCTGGCCACCAGGAGTTGCAGCTCTCTCCAGAGATGGAGATTGCTGTGGAAAACAGGAGAAAAGGTCATTTCTGACAATGGATACAAGAGTAGAAAACCCTGCAAGGTGCTTGGACCTGAGTGTTTAAGAACTGCCCTTTGTGTGATGGATGTAAAGAGTGCTGGAGAGAAGCAATTTATTGGCCAAAATTTTACCAAGAAGTGAACAGGGACACAAAACGTCCTAGTTTAGAGGTCTATATATAAGTGCTCTTCTAAGGTCTGCAGAGAAATGGACTTCCAGGCTAGAAGTCATCTCATCTTAAGGTAGGCATCTAATATAGTTCAGGACAATTGACTCAGGCACATATTTATTCCTCTATACTGAATTTAAAAGAGTATCTGCACGACTAGGATGGGTTTGAATTTCCACTTCGTAGACACCTGAAGTCAGACAAAGTGAACTCCTCTTTGTTACCAGTTTATCACTCTGGGAACAAAGAGAATACAACATTTAAGCCCAGCCAGTGCCAAATTAGACTTGGTTTTTCCTTTAAATTGAATTCTTTCTCCATTAATCATTTGCTGCTCCTCTTGGCTTTGTTTGTTGATGTTCTAAGCCTATTAAATGACTCTGAAACCTCTATCAGGAAGCACAAAGAGGTAGGAAAACCCCTCATAACCATCCTGCTCCAAGTGCTGGGACAGGGTCCCCAGGCAGGGCCTGGGCGTTGTGGGCACATGAATTTGAGCAGAGGAGACATGTACAGAGTTAATGGCACCAACCACCTCCCCATGGGCTGCTGAGAGCTGCTCTTGGTCTGACTCCTTCTCCCTGGCCAGCTGCTCTTCATATTTCTTCATGTCATACTCCANGTCTTTGAACACAGCTCAGAGATTTGTTTATAGCAATTTGTACAAAGTAAAAGAACAATAAAACATGCTTTCCCATGGGAAAAATTTTCTGCAAACTTACATACGAGAAAACTTATAATATGTTCATACAACATAATACAAATAAATATAAAATCATAAATAACTATAAACGCATAATAAATATAAATATATCATAAATATAAATATAAAATACCAGGTAACAAAGAGGAGCCCATACCTGCGAGCCACTAGTGGCTGCTTCAGAGCCTCAGCACAAGGTGTGGCAAACTCAGAAGGGCCAGAGGGAGGGATGGACCCAGGTGTGGACGGCCTCCCACTCACAGAAGACTGAGCATTGTTATTGTTCTGGCCACCAGGAGTTGCAGCTCTCTCCAGAGATGGAGATTGCTGTGGAAAACAGGAGAAAAGGTCATTTCTGACAATGGATACAAGAGTAGAAAACCCTGCAAGGTGCTTGGACCTGAGTGTTTAAGAACTGCCCTTTGTGTGATGGATGTAAAGAGTGCTGGAGAGAAGCAATTTATTGGCCAAAATTTTACCAAGAAGTGAACAGGGACACAAAACGTCCTAGTTTAGAGGTCTATATATAAGTGCTCTTCTAAGGTCTGCAGAGAAATGGACTTCCAGGCTAGAAGTCATCTCATCTTAAGGTAGGCATCTAATATAGTTCAGGACAATTGACTCAGGCACATATTTATTCCTCTATACTGAATTTAAAAGAGTATCTGCACGACTAGGATGGGTTTGAATTTCCACTTCGTAGACACCTGAAGTCAGACAAAGTGAACTCCTCTTTGTTACCAGTTTATCACTCTGGGAACAAAGAGAATACAACATTTAAGCCCAGCCAGTGCCAAATTAGACTT
This sequence comes from Leptocoma aspasia, assembly GCA_013399835.1. Lineage (NCBI taxonomy): Eukaryota > Metazoa > Chordata > Aves > Passeriformes > Nectariniidae > Leptocoma > Leptocoma aspasia. Next base: position 208,345 of record VXAX01005190.1, on the reverse strand, counting down.
GGTTTTTCCTTTAAATTGAATTCTTTCTCCATTAATCATTTGCTGCTCCTCTTGGCTTTGTTTGTTGATGTTCTAAGCCTATTAAATGACTCTGAAACCTCTATCAGGAAGCACAAAGAGGTAGGAAAACCCCTCATAACCATCCTGCTCCAAGTGCTGGGACAGGGTCCCCAGGCAGGGCCTGGGCGTTGTGGGCACATGAATTTGAGCAGAGGAGACATGTACAGAGTTAATGGCACCAACCACCTCCCCATGGGCTGCTGAGAGCTGCTCTTGGTCTGACTCCTTCTCCCTGGCCAGCTGCTCTTCATATTTCTTCATGTCATACTCCAGCTCGGCTGCCAGCTGCTTGTCCACAGCAAAGAAGTCTTTGATTTCGTTTCGGTAATCTTGCATCATTTCCTGCAGCAACAAGGAATGTTTGGACCCTTTCAGAAATCTCCCCTGGCTACTGATTCACATCCCCATTCAGATCACAGCTGCTTGGGAGCAAAAGGAAACACCAGTTGGTAGAGCAGAGGTGTTTTTAACAGACTGAAGAGTTTCAACTCCGATTTGTTCTGCAGAACATGGAAAAGCTTTCTAGCACTTGAGATTTCTCCTGCCCACGTTCCACACTGGGAGCCTTATCTCCAATCCCTCCACCTCCCACGTTATTTAACACAGTGGCAGTGTCACAACATCCTATCTTCTGAATTCTTCCCTCCTGAGAAGGCTCTTGGTTGTGGCAGTGGTTGCACACCCAGCACATTAACTCCAGAGAGGATCAAAAGAGCACGACCAGCAAGAAAATACTTCTCCTTACCCGCAGGCAGTTCATCAGGTCCTTAAGAGCTGGGATCCTCTTCTGCTCCATCAAGGACTTGAGTGATGTGATTATTGGGATGATGTTTTCGATGAAATTCTTCTTTTGAACCTTTTTGTGAACAAGGCATGAACAGTTATGCCAGGCAAGGAAGGAGAAGCCACTGTGCTGCCCAGGTGAGGGGAGTTATCCCTCCACAGCCAGGGAATCATTGTAATTAAGGCTGTTCTTACACCACACACATGGACAGAAGCTTTTAACCTAAGTGGAGCCTTTTCAGATGCATCACTAAGTCACTCAGTTCTCACTTCACTGAAGGCAAATTGCCCAGAGGTGCAGGAAAATCATTGTTCTGCTCAAATGCTTCACCAAGGAGAGGGGTGGGGAACAAATCCAGCTCAGCACAGCTCCCCTGCCTCCTGGGAAAATGCACTTCTGATCCCTCCAGCTCCACAACAAGCATCCCTCACAAATTCTGCCTTCATATTTTGCTTTTACAAGACACAGAGCTGCCCAGCCCTCTTCCCACAGCAGACCAAGTGCCCCTCACCTGCGAGATGAGCTTTTTCTGGGCCACCTGCATGACAGCATTGGCCATGGCCATCTCATCTTCATCAGGCTGAATGTCTTCCTCAGGTTTGGACCTCATACTTGAGAGCTTGATTTCTTTGCAGCTGAGGACTGCAAATGTATCTGAAAGCAGCTCGCTGCCTTCCAGGTCCAAAGGAAGGACCTCATCCACAAAGCAAGCTGGAGGACACAGGCAAGAAATAATTTGTTTTTCCAGAAGCAGCAGTGATGGGCAAGCCAGGAAGATAAAACACCTGGATCATGAGCTTTTGTACAGACACCTAGTTTTTGTTTGCCAGATTTTTTAAAGGCATTTTTAAACCCTTACCTAGGATGCTGTGGCTGATCTTGGTGGTGATGCTGAACCTCTGCTCATCTGTGAAATGGTCCAGCAGGAAGGTGTAGATCCTCATCCTCTTCTCCTTGTTATCCTTCCCCTTCAGAGAGAAGAGCTGCTTTGCCCTGTGGCAGAACACGACATTTTACAGAGGCCCAAATCACATTAAGCCAGCTCCCAGGAATAATGAGACCTTAAATCAGCCAGGGATATTTGCATGTCACTTTTAAGACCCATAAACCTGTTAAGACAGCACACAGGCCTACAAATTACACTCAGCAGTGTCACAGGGAAGGCAGGACACAACTCAGCACTGCTTCCCCCGGCTCTTTTCACTCTGTTGCATGGATAATTATCAAGTGACACAAATGCTGTGCTGTCACTGGGAGCTGCATGGCCAGACAGCTCATAATTTAGCAAAAATTAGCCAGGAATGTGCTCAACTGACCGCAGGCTCTGGGGGAACCTGTTGTACTTGTGATGTTTCTCGTAGCTGTTGAAATGGAAGATGCACTCGATGAAGTGCTGGGAGAACATCACGGGGTTCCTCTTCAGCAAGAGATGCACCAGGCAGAACTCTGCAAACCTGGAGAGGAGGAGAAGGAAGAAATTATCACTGGATAATTTCCAGAAGCCATCCCTGAAGCTGTGTAGGGCTCTCAAGACAGGAGGATGGTTTTCCTCTGCCAAGTCTCCCTCAATACTATATTTAATTCTTGCCCAGCTCACTGACTTCCATCCTTTTCTCAGAGGGACAGACATTTCCAGCATCCACAGCACAAATCATTTTTATGGCCATTAAAGCAAACTGAGTCAGAAATAAATCTGAACTTGAATCCAGGCACAGCATTTTAATTATTTAAATAACCTCAGTTCCACGGTGGCTGAGACACAGCACTCAGCAACAAGCTAATCACCAAAGGTCCTGCAAGAGCTGAAAGGCAACCCCAGGGTTGAGGAACGTGGTTTTGTCTGGATGCAGTCTCTAATTACAGATGCAAAGGAAAAGGCTCCCAAAGAAATGGGAGGAACACGATGCTGCAATGTCACCATCTACTGGAAAGACATTTTTAGATATTAACAAGACACTGAAAAGGAAATGTGAATGGTAATTGACAAAAGGTTGAGGGTTCTGGAAATATCCATCTCAGATTGACTGTTCCAGGCAGAAACAAGCAGCAAGGTGTCCAATCCTCTTTTGTAACCCTAATTTCTACATGATCCCCCAATCTGAGAGAAACCTGCCCCACTCACTTCTCCCGTAACAGAGCAGCTGGAGACCTTGAAACCTCCAAAAACTTCATAAACATGCACTTAAAATGAGAGTGTATAATTCCTCTGACACATTATTTGACAGGTCATTCCTCTGACAATTACAAGATGTGGCAGAAGGCTGAAAAGGCAAGGCATGCAATATAAGAAAAAGGAAACTCCAACAAAATATTTAATCCTAGTCTTAAAACAAGCCCAGCTTGAGACAGAGCCTGTCAGAAAACCATAAGGAAGATTTCACAAGGGTCTGTCTCAAAAATTCCTTTTTTTCTGGATAACTGAGTCCTAAACAGAGCAGAGCTGCAGGTTTGAGGTCAGCCAAGGACACACTTTGGGACTTTCAAATGACCTGGAGAGAGGTTCATCACCTCTTTGCCACCACTGCAGACCCTAAAGCAAGTACAGAGCTTAGAGGAATAATCTGCTTTATCACTGGAATTTCTCTTCACAATGTGAAGGTGCCAAGACTGAGATAGGTTTTGAGATATCTCAGACCTTCAACTTCTCCATCATTTCACAGCTGAGATTTTTACCTGGCAATATCTGGGTTTGGATCCACCAAGACACTGACAAACCGAAAGAACAGACAGTCCTTCCATTTCACAAACTCCTCCTGTGAAAATCAGCAGACAAAAAAAATCAACCTGAACCACGGAAACTTAGTGTGAACCTCCAAATTGTAGTCAGGTAAACAAACAAGCTCTAAAACCTCAGCCAGAGGCACATAAAATAAACCCCAAAACAATGCCAAGTATTTTGGGGCATGCTCTAAGCAGCATAAATGCCACAGCAGCACATCAAGGTTTACCCCAGCTATGAAGAATAAAGTAGAAAGATAAAAAAATCTGCTCTCCCACCCCATGGCAGGTGTGCTCTTCAACACTGTTTTCAGAGCCAAACACACTCCAAACCTGCCCTCATGTGAGCACTGGGAGAGTAAACATCTCCAGCCCCTCAACATTCACACCTCCAGAACAATCAGCTGGAGAAGAAAAGGCGTTGTGGAGCTTGTCACAGCCACGGATAGAGGAGTGAAACTGGAGGGAGTTCAAACAAACCAAGATGAGAAAAGGGGCAACCACTGACTAAAAATAACCTCATCACCCAGTGTCATCCTGACATTTTATGAATCTCCTGGGTGAAAACTTGTTGAAGTTTTTCTTCCCAGGGGAAAGCTCACTTTCTCACACAGAATTCTATAAACAAATCTCTGAGCTGTGTTTTCAAGGACACAGGTGCTGTTTGCCTGCCCTGTCTCCCAGTATGGGAGATGTGGGTTTCTCCATCTCAGCCAAAGGTGTAGGGAACTGTTATCTCTGAATTGTGAGCATTCTAGCATTCTTGTACTGAGCATGAAGAAGTAAGCATCTAAGCTCTGTACCTGGGCAGATAATAGCCCAGGCCTTCTGAACAATGGAGTCTTTTTAATAAATCATATTAAACCTTCTGATATTGGAGTCAGAAAGTTCTGTTTTGCTTTTGGGCCACAACAATAACCCAACCCAGCCGGGTGCTGTTGATGAGCACAGAAAAGGCAGTCACCAAATATCGCTATGGTTTGTGCATTGACAAAGGACTCTTAGCAATAATACCAGAAGGTTAAATATGATTTATTAACATGACTCCATAATACAAAGGATTTGGACTATTATCTGCCCAGTCTAGAGCAATCAAAGCTCCTACTTCCAGCTCTGTCCAAAGAATGCTAGAATAGTTTACACAATCAGAGATAACAACTTTTCACCTCATAGGTTGAGAGAAAGAAAACTCCCATCTCCTATATCAGGAGACAGGCAGAGAAATCTAAATGTTCTTGAAACACAACTCAGAGATTTTTTTACAGAAACTTGTACAGAGTAAAAAGACAGCAAAAGATGCTTTCCCATGGGAAGAATTTTTCTGCAGGCCTGCATGCAGAGAAACTTATAATATGTTCATGCAACAACCAAACAGAGATCCCAGGATTAATTACACCCTTACGCCCAGGCACTGCACAGAGGCCCCGCCATCACCTGCAGGAGGTTGGTGAGCAGGATCAGGGTCTGCTTGCGGATGAAGGGGTGGGGGTCCCGCAGGCACAGGGAGATGTTGGGGACGTATCTGTCCCCCAGCGAGGTGTAGCGCACGCACAGGTCACACAGCACCAGCGCCGCGTTGTTGCGCACGGCCACGTCCGCCGACACCTCCAGCTCCCGCGCCAGCGCCGCGATGCAGCTCTTGGCCAGCTCCTCGTGCTGCAGGCACAGCTTCCCTGTGGGGCAACACCAGTCACACCTTCAGTTTGGTGGGGTTTTGTGGTTTGCAGGGCCTGTGCTGCGTTAGTGCACGGCTCTGAACACAGTGTGAAGTGTGGTTAACTCTTCATGTTTTGGTCAGATAAAACAATTCCTCTAGGCCTCATGTCTTGGTCAGATAAAACAATTCCTCTAGGCCTCACGTCTTGGTCAGATAAAACAATCCCTCTAGGCCTCAGTCTTGGTCAGATAAAACAATCCCTCTAGGCCTCACCTCACATGGGGAAAACAATTCCTCTAGGCCTCACATCTTGGTCAGACAAAACAATCCTCTAGGCCTCACCTCACATGGGGTACCATATCCTTAAAGCAAATTCTGGTGTGTAAAACTGCTGTAAAAGTGTGTGTGAACTGCTGTGGGTTCCCAGGCCCTTAAATACAAGAACTCATCACACACAGGCCATGCACTTTCCTATGATCCCAGTTCTTGGTCAGATAAAACAATCCCTCTAGGCCTCACGTCGTGGTCAGACCAAACAATCCCTCTAGGCCTCACATCTTTGTCAGATAAAACAATCCCTCTAGGCCTCACGCCAATCCCTCTAGGCCTCACGTCTTGGTCAGATAAAACAATTCCTCTAGGCCTCACGTCTTGGTCAGATAAAACAATCCAACAATCCTCTAGGCCTCACATCTTGGTCAGACCAAACAATCCCTCCAGGCCTGAGATCCATGGACACCCAACAGCCTCAGGCCCCAAAAAGTATAAACAAAAGTAAATTGGAGACTGAAGAAAACTGGGAGAATGTGACTTCATCACCTGAAGCTGTAATTGGAGAATTAACCCCTGATATGCAAATAGAGCAAACTGATATCTGTCTGAAAAACTCCACCATCCATCCACCTTGGGTGTAGCCTCTGCAGGGCTCTGACTGCCCAAGGTGTATCTGTTAAAGGCCTTTAATAAATCCCCACTTTATTCTCTTAACTCTGTCTGGCCTCTGCTCTCGGCAGCCACTCCAAGGCATCACCAAAGTAGCAGAGCTGGGATAAATTCTCCTTCCCAACCAGCCCAGCTCAGCTCGCTGCCTCCAAAACGAGCCAGGGAAGGAATCAGGAAGTAAACAAGGGAATAAACAAGAAACTCATGCTGGAACTTGATGAGCAATCTGCACGATCTCTCAGGGAGATGGTACTTCAAGTTCTTCCCAACTCCCCTTAGACCTATAGAGTGGGTCTCTATGCCAAATTCCCTCCTTCACAGCAAACTATTTCTGTGTACAGGGTATTATTCAAAGCAGCTAAAAAGAACAGCCCCAGCTGTCATAGGCATAGCAGGGAGACACCCACCTCTGAGAGCATCACTGAACCAACCTAAAATAAAATAGCCTGCAATAGTTCTAACATCACTTCTCCCTGTTCCCAAGCTCTGCACAAAAAAACTTTCCAAAGCAATTAAGAGAAGAATAATGCTGCCTATCTGCAAAAGAAACTTGTTCCTAACCATGGAAGTATTAAAACTCAGAACTTTCACTTGGTATTCCTCAGAATCCTGGGAATGCAGCTGGCCAGGCTTCTCTGAAAGCAGCATTTCACTCATGTTGAGGAGAACAAGTATTTGAGTGCAGTCATTCTGCTCTAAGCTACATCAAAAGCACCAAGTTTTCTTCACCCTCTCTGGAGCATCTTACTGCAAGTGAGATGATCCTTCAGCACCCAACTCTGAGTACAAGGACAGCATAGCTCTGGGGGACACTGCTGATTATTGACCACTATTAATGCATTAACCACCTGGAGAAGCAGAGCTGGCAGGGCTCTGATGGTTTGCCCAACTTGTTTCCATGGATATTTGCATTGCTAAAATCTCCAAGCTGGGCTAATGCCAACAGAGCACTGGGGTGCTCTGTCACAACTGCCAGAGCTTTACATGGAATTATTTAGGTTGGAAAAGACCTCTGGGATCATTGAGTCCAACCTGTGACTGATCCCTACTTTGTCATCCAGCCCAGAGCTCTGAGTGCCACATCCAGGCCTTCCCTGGACACCTCTAGGGACGGGGACTCAAACCTCCCTGAGCAGCTCCTCCCAGTGTTTAACAAGCCTTTCCATGGAGAAATTCTTCCTCACTTCCAACCTGACCCTCCCCTGGCACAGCTGGAGGCCGTTTCCTCTTGTCCTGTCCCTTGTTCCCTAGTTCCTCCCTCCTGCCAAGGAGATGCAGAGTGACAAGGTCCCCCTGAGCCTCCTTTTCTCCAGGATTCTGGGCAGAACTTCACCAGAAAGGCTGAGATACACAAAGGCCCGTTTTTAGGGCAGGATGGCACTTACCTAAAGCGATGAGTGCGTGAGCCCTGACCACGGGAGGCATGGCTGAGCCTCTGAACTGGGACAGTGGCTGGGAACTGGGGATTTCCTCACTGTCTGTGGAAGCAGACACTGGAAAAGAACAGGTCAGGGATGGAGACACGGCCTGGCACACAGTGGTGCCTGGAAATGCAAAGCTAAAGGCAGAAGGAGAGTGGCTCACGTTGGTCCTTGCTGCCAGAAGAGGCCAGGATGGACTGAACCAGAAGGAAGATGTGTTTGTCCACCTTGGCTGGGCACAGCTGGGCAGCCTCGCCCAGGAGGAAGAGGTGTCTCACCTGCAGAGAGAAAGCAGCACTGCAGTCAAAAGGCAGAGGCTGAGCTGCAAATTCAGCCAGCAGGAGTCAGTTCTTCTCCAAAAACAACCCAGAATTCCCTCAGTCCTTTCAAGGCAGTGGCTGGAGAACAGAAGGGGAGGCTTTGGAACAGAAATCCTGGGTGGGTGTGTTTAATATGCTCCAACACCCCCCCCACATCTAATGAGACTGAAATACTCCTCAAAGCATTCCATGCATTCTACAGACCTCTCTCCCAAATAGCTCATCTGAGAAGTTTGAGTGGAAAAGCAAGAAAAAAAAAACTAAACATGTCATATATTAAAAATACATGGGGTGCCATATCCTCAAAGCAACTTCTGGTGTGTAAAACTGCTGTAAAACTGTGTGTGGGCTCCCAGGCCCTTAAATACAAGAACCCATCACACACAGGCCGTGCACTTTCCTATGATCCCAGTTCTTGGCATGGATTTTGAGGAACACCAGCTCCAAGCACACCTCCACCCTTTAAATAATCAGTGAAGGGGATTATTTACAATAATAATCCCCAAACTTACCAAGAGATCTTCCTGCAGCTGCCCTGCTCCATCCTCTTTGAGGACTATATTGGAGATGTAGCTCTCACAGGTGGATACCAAATCTCCACACACCTGGTTGAGCAGCTCCTGTTCCGTAATTAAACAAAATTAATTCAACACTTTATTAATTAAACAAAAGGTAGCTGTAATATCTGTCCACACATGAATCCCTAATATCAAAGTCTTTATGTGCTTTTAATAATCTGGATCCCATTAAAATCAATCTGACAGTGCCTTAGAGCTTTAAAATTCTCCCTGCACATCAAAGGATGTGTGCAAGTGTCAAAACACCTTGGAAAATTTGGCTTTTAATGATCCACAGGCCCAAGTTTACTTCATTATAGAAATCACACAGACTTAAACAAAAAGGATTTAGGCGACTGTTTCATGTGCACCCAACACACTGGAGGTGTCTGTGGGAATTTTTAGATGTTGCTTGAAGAAAGCACTCCATTAACAAAGAAAACATGATGTGAATTCCAAAGAGTGGAGGGGAAACACAGGAAAAGCTGATTATCTACTACACTGCGGTGAATACAAAGCATCGTTTCTGGTTTTCCACCATCTAAAAGTGGTAATTTTAATAACCAAATCCATATATAAATAGTAACTGTTAGATTTGATTAAGTGACTAACTACAGGAACATCTGCATTTCATTTTAAGCCAACACTCTGTGGTGGCTGTACCTACAGGGGGAGATTTTCTGATTGCCATTTTAAAAACCCAGAAACCACCACCCCACCCTGGCTTATGAGGCACAGAGGGTTCAGTTTTGCCCATTATTTACTAAACTTGATTGGGATGCTTCCTATAAAATAGCTGTCATCTATACTGAAACAGAAATATAAAACAGACACGAAGAGAAATCATTAGGGACAGAAACCTGCATCAACTTTAGCTTCTTTGCAATTGTACCCAGGCTGAGATCTTTATTTTACCAACAAAATATGGCCTAACTTCCCACTATGGGAGCAGAACAGAGCCATGGCATAAAACAAATGGAGGCAGAAAAATGTTATGAGCAAGTTATTAACTCCCTGTTTGGTCTCCAGGAAGAGGTCTAGGAAATAAGTGTATTTCCAGCAGCTCTGATGGAGAATACTCAGAGATTACAGCATAAATCTGTGGCTTCAAACTGGACCAAGCACAACAACAGGAAACTTCCTTCAGGAATTCTGCAAACTTGGACAGAAGGCAAATGCAAGGTATTCCAGAGGTGTGGGGGGAATACATTTGAAGGCAGAAGATTTCTTACAAGCCCAGGCTTAGCCACAGGATGTTCTCCAGCTCAAGTGCAGCCAAGACTCAGAGCTGAGCAGAGCAGGCTTGAGCTGCTGGAGTCAGAGCCCCTTTTTTAGAACTGATCATCCCACAGCCTGGAGACAGCAGCAGACACCCCCTGAGTGGGGAACAGGCTGCTTTAAAAGGTGTATTTTAAGTCCCACCTGTGCCTCCTCTGGTGCAGCTGCAGAGGCCTGGCAGAGCTTCTGCAGGGTCTCCACAGCTGGGCTGATCACCTCCAGGGGACACTGAGACTCCTTCAGCCAGCTCTGGATGTTCTCTGGGGATGGCATCACACATAAAACCAGCATTTTCTAAGCTTTCCAAGTGTTTATGGAGGCACAAAACCTCTGCAGGTGGCCAGGGCTGTTGGAACCCTAGTTACTGAGAATTTTAGACTTTCTATACTAACAAGCACTAACTCCCAAGAAAACACTAAATTTGGCCTAAAGCCATAAAGAAAGCTTCCAAAATTAAATAATAAAACTAAAATTATAAGTGTATTGTTAAAATAAAAATGTATAATATCACATAGTAAAAAACTTAAAGTTTTAAAATATAGTAATATATATGTAACAAAATAGAAGTTTTAAGATGAAAGCTAGCCCTTCTTCTTCACCTTTTTAAGTAATATTGTATAATTAAATAAAAAAATCCACATTACGAGCCACAAGTAGTTAGTTAAGTTAAAAGTAAAAACAATTTAAGTATCATTTCTTAATTAAACAGTTTATCCTTAAAAAACCTTTTTGAAAAAATACAACTCCATTTTTGGTTTATTAAAATAAAATCCTATAAAAACTCAGTTTGGAAAACCGTAATATAAATAAAAAACCCAACAAACATCTAAATCCAAACAAAAAAATACCATCTCACACATTTAATCCCAACCTGAAAAAAAAAAAACACAAAAAAAAAACCCAAAACAAAAAACCTAACAAAAAAAACCCAAAAAACAAAAAAAAAACCCCAAAAAACCCCAAAAAAACCCCAAAACACCAGCAAAATTCAGCAGAGGGCCACTCACCCTTCAGCCCCTCACAGCTGCTCTTGGGGAGGTGCTTTGCCACATGCCCCATGACACACAGGACGTGTCCCACGGTGCCACTGCTCGTGTTCTGCTGCCTGCAAAACCAACAGTGAACCCTGAGCCACTCCACCAACTCAGAGCTGAGCAGTCCTCTCACCTGGGACATGCATTATTAAATTCAGACCTGTCAAAGGCAATGAAAACTCAAAGAGCTTGAGGAAAAAGTTGGTTACTGCAGGGATCTCGAGACCTTTGCTGGATTTCCAGCTGCAGGACTCACAGTTTGGAGAAGAAGCTGGGATTTAAGCAGCTAAAAGGCAATGTGTGGAAGGGCAGAAAGGAGTTCAAAGCACACACTGACCTGCTGACACTGTCCCAGGATTCAATGATTTTGGAATAATCCAGCTTGGGGGAAGAGCCTGCCACCTTGGCAAGCAGCATCCAAGCTGCCCTGGAATGCTCTGTCTCCACGTGAGACATGACATTATTGATAAAAGTGGAGTTGAACTTGTTCTGCTTGGACCATATAAGGAAGGCTTTGCTCAGGTAACGGCTGCAGGGAGGAAAGGAGAGTTTAGGGAGGAATAAAGAAGTCAGTAAAATCCTGGAAAGTCCAACATTGATTGGGCAACACAACAAAGCTGCTGCTGCCTGGCATTCCCACAATCCACACAGAAAATTTCCATATTTACACATATTTTCACTACAGACCTGGCATCCCCACATGGATGTTGTGGTCAGAAGGTCCAACTGGCCCCACGACACACCAGGAAATTGTAATTTCAGCAATTTGTAACCAAGACTTTCCAGCAGTTGTTATTTAATACCGAGTCATAGAATGGCCTAAATTGGAAGAAACCTTGAAGATCATCTCATTCCACCCCCTGCCATGGGTAAGGACACCTTCCACTAGACTGGGGTGCTCAGAGCCCTACCCAGCCTGGCCTTGAGGACTCCCAGGGACAAAGGGACAGCAGAGTCATGTCAGGCATCACGGGAATCACAGCCTGCTCATTTTTCTGCACAACCCAAATTAACTACTCCACACTGGTAGAGCTGTGAGATTTCTCAAGCTGCAAGGTCCTGCAGGGTCAGGAGGAAGAAGGTGCCAGGAATGTGCAAACCCTGTTACAAAATGGCCCAAATTAGAACAGTGACAGCTCCCCACCCTGGCACGGGCAGCACCACCAGTGCTTCATCTGCTATTTCTGAGCTATTATGCCCTGTTGACTAATAAACATACAGCTGTCTTTAATCAATGTTGTGTCCTTGTCATGCTGTGTGTCATCCCATTTCTCCCTCTCCTTCCCACGGCGTTCTGCAGCAGGCAGGATAATTCGATTTGTCACAAGACAAGTAACATATTGTACATAAGAATTAATACAAGGTGATGTTCTTGCTTTATATATCCTCTCTCACTCCTGTCAGAGGAACACCTCCATTTGACTTAAATATTCATGTGCTATCAATGCATCCAGTAACAATGAACATTTCAGTCCAGGGAGAGAGCACAGGTAACAGGAGCAGCAGGTGAAAACACCTGGCACAAAGCAAAGCTGAACTCTTCTTGTCCATGCTCAACAGCCCTGTCCTGGGAGCTGGCAGGGCAACACAGGCACTTCAATGTGGTAGTTTCCATCCCCAGAATGATACTGAGGGTTTCAAGCAGGGAATTCAAACAGCTTTAAAGAAATTCCCTGAGAAAAATTTGGTTTCTTGTCCTTGCACAGCAGACAGCACGTGCATTTTAACGGTGTACGTGTGAGCTGTGGTACCTCATAGTCTGTGGCCACACAGGGAATGAGAACACAAACTCAGACTCTTATCTTAGTCCTTCAGTCAATAGGTAATTTCCTTCTGTAAAGGAAAAGTTGTGTATTCTAATGGGATTAAAAGTGAAAAAAAAAACCCTCTGGGTTTTATCCTTGAATGTTAACACAGGCAGGGGAGAGAAAAATGCACTTACCTCAGCTCCTGGCTTTCTGAAGACAACAGGGAGAGCAGATCCCATGCCAGCTCCTGCCTCCCATCATCACTCCTGGACTTATTGTAATGTTTTATGTGCTGCAGCAAGAGCTGATCAAGGCAATCCAAGGCCTTTTCTTGGACAGAGCTTTCTGCATCCATCACCACAGGCACCACTCCGTTCAACCAGGCCTTCTGCACCAGGACATTGCCGTGCTGAGACTGAGAGAAACACATTTTGAAATCATGAGGGGATCCCAAATGCATGGGTAAGACCAGCAAAGGCCTCCAGGTTCAGCTACGAACTTTGAAACTTGAATTTTAATCAAGCCCAGCAGTGTGGCAGCAGGTGGGACAGGGAAACTCAGCATCACAAGGTCTTTAATCATCTCTATGATAAATACCTGGTGTTTCTGCTAAAGTACTGCAACACTTTGTTTTGAGACTCTATAAAGAATTATAACAGGTTTGCAATAAGGCTGTACAGCAGATGATTTAGCACTAAAAAAAAGAGCTTTGCTTAATATAAACCCTGTGCTCCAAGCTTGAGTTACAAACCCTTTGTGAATAAATAGAAAAGAAAGAAAAATATAGCATTGCTATCATCCACACATTACATCTGAAAGTGATTCAGGGTTTTTTTTAACTGGAGAAGGCCAGCAACATAAACATTTTCTTCATGACACATAAATCAACACCAGAAAAATCAGTGTTTCCAACAGTTGGAAGCACTCTGCATAAATCACAAGTAGGTATCAGAGTGAGTCATGACTTCCGAGTCAAAAGGTAATGAAAAGAATTAGAGCAGACTAAAATGCAACTCCCAGAGTGAATAACCGATTGGTGAGGTCCCTCCTGCTCTCCCCCCTCCTGGGTGTGGCAGAATTCCTGTTCCCCTTGATGCCTTAGGAATTTAGCTTTTATGTTTTTCAAATCCTGTACTGCATTAGTGCATAACTCTAAACTCCATATCGAGTGTCAGCTACTGCTCTCCTGTTTTATTCAGACAAAACAATCCCTCTGGGGCTCCAACTCAAGGACACCTCACTGTCTCAGGCCCCAAAAAGTATAAACAAAAGTGAATTGGGGAGGGGAGCAAACTGGGGGAATATGACTTCATTACTTGAACCTGTAACTGAAGAATTAACCCCTGATATGCAAATAGAGCAAACTTATAATTGTCTGAAAAACTCGTGACCATCGTGCACCTCGGGTGCAGCCTCTGCCAGGCTCTGACTGCCCAAGCTGTACCTGTTTGAAGGCCTGTAACAAATACCCACTTTATCATTTTTTATTCTTAGGATTTATTTTTGTTATTTTAAGCTTGTCTAGGCTGTGCCCTGGGCACCAAGGCCTCCCCTCACCAGGAGCAGCTCGGTGATGGAGTGCAGCGCCTGCTTCCGCACCGACACCGCGGGGTCCCGGCAGCGCTCCCGCAGCACGCCCAGGTCCTCGGCCGTGCAGGGCACCACCCCGTGCTTCAGGATGCTCACAAACACCTGCCAGGCAAACAGCAGCACGGCTCTGTCAGGGATCCACGCCAGGGACACCGGGTGGCAAAGCAAAAATACAATTTACCCCCCGCCAACGTCAGCCGGAGATTTATCGCAGGCGGAGCGAAGCGGCACATTAACGATTCATGAGCGCTGGGCACGACCAGAGATGGAAAATGAATCAGAAAACAGCATTCCAGTCATCCCTGCTCTGGAACAGCAGCTGGAGAGGGAGAATGTCACCATTTCTCCTTGAAAGTAACGTGCCTCTTGTATGAGCCACAGCTTTTGCTTGGCAGTAAGGAAGAGGGATTTATTTTTATTCTTAATCAGAAAGCACTAAAACATGAATTGCAAAGCCCTAACTGGGAAGCTCAAATCAGTGTGTGAATTGAGGGGGAAGAGCTGGGGTGAAGAGGACTAACAGAGGAAGGCAGTCAGCAGCAGACACCTCTTTTTTAAAACAAGGAAATTTCCATTGAAGCATCTCTCTTTAAAAACTAATGACTTCATTAAAGAAATGAGCAGCAAGGAAAGCAGCACAGAGCTCAAAAAGAGGCTGGATATAACCTAATCCCTTTGCTAACAAGGTCAAAACAAACTAAGCAGCTAATATGCTTCAGTTTATGAGGAAGTCTCTTAATTGAAATGCCTATTGACATTTGACAAGAGCCTCTCCTTGCAAATGACGGAATAACAGAATGCCAGCAAGGGTACTAGAGAAATTTCCATCATTATGCCTGCATTATTTACTTATCAGGAGCTAGTAAACAAGATCTTTAATGCCTTTAAGGCACTCTGCAGGGAGAGCAGGAAGCTACAAGTGGGCAAAGTGACAGAGTTTGCAGCAAAGCTGTGGACTAATTAATTATTTAACAATTTTGGGTAATCACTGAGAGCAGGGAAGGATGCAAACCCCACCCTACCTGCAGAGCAGATTTCCTCACGTTGGTTTTCTCGTCTCCAGCTCTCACTCTCAGCATGGCCATGACTTCTTTTCCTATCCAAATTGAGGATAAAAAGGAATTACCCCCACAAAGAAGGAATTACCCACAGCACCAGTTGGAACCACACAATCCCAGGATGGTTTGGGTGGAAGGGACCTTAAAGCTCACCCAGTCCCACCCCTGCCATGGCAGGGACACCTTCCACTGTCCCAGGGTGCTCCAAGCCCTGTCCAACCTGGCCTTGGACACTTCCAGGGATCCAGGAGCATCAAAGCTTCTCTGGGCATCCTGTACCAGGGCCTGCCCACCCTAAAGCAGCACAAACTCAGTGCAAAAACAAATTCAAATGGTTCCCCAAAACTTTCAGAAGGGCTGAACAAAGCACAATTAAAATCACCCAGAACAATCCAGAACGAGGCGTAAGGAAAAACAAACCCAAACCATTTCCCCACTTCTTTCATTTGAAAATTCAATATATCACAAAAGAAAACGATGGAACAAATTACTTGAGACACACAGCAAAAAAAAAAAAAAAAAACCCACGTAAATCTGTAATTTCTGACCTCTCTATTTGTCTACACAAAAGATGTCAGGCTACCTCCAGAGTCTGAGAGCTCATGAGATGAGTCAGGCACAGTCAGTGGCTCAGGTAACCCTGGTACCTGTGGGAAGAGCTACCTGGGCAGAGCTCAGACAAATGGAGCCAACACAGAGCCAGGGGAGGCTCTGCAGAGCTCAGAACACCCACAACCTCCTGGGAGTTCTGCCTCAGAGCTGCACACAGCACCAAGCATCACTGTATGAACTGCTGGGTGTTACAGAGGGAAAATGACTCCGTTTATTAATTCCTCGAGGCTGCAGAATGGCAGCTGCAAAAAAACACCCCAGAGTCTACAAGGAAATCAGAACGTATCTCTCTTCTCTGGATGTCAAGTTAGGGCTCAAATTTTACTCTGCCCAGCCATATTCAGACTTATTTCTGCATGTTAGCAGGAAAAAAATACATCATCAAGGCCATAAGTTATTAAATGACACACAAGTGAATACACAGATCAATTATTTCTCACATTTTGAATCACTAGGCTATTAACTGGCCACAAGGACTTCAAGCATTTTACCATGGCTTTTAAGGTTTTTATTTATTGCTGTTTGTTAGATTTCTCCCAGCATTAAATCAGATTTCCCAAAGATATGCCAAATTTGGAGATCTGTTACTTAGAGATTCACATGGACATCCATCCTGTTGCCATTAAAAATAGGATTAGTCACAGGGAACTAAGCAAAACTAGCTTAAAAATACATTTTTACCAAAAGGAAGCAAAGGGACTTTGATCTGGGCTTTCTTAATGGGCAGCTAAATGCAGTCCCATCCTCCTCCCAAGAGCAGCTGCACAGGAAGAGCACAGAACCTTTCCACTGCAAGATTTTGCTACTAAAATAGTCCAGTCTTGTGAAGGTGACCAAATAATCACACTTTGACATTGATTTTTCTGATGTAGAAAAGAGGGGGGGGAACCCAAATAATGAAACAACCAAAAATCCCAAGTTCTGAGCAGCTGAGAACTCCCAAGGGAAGGGAAAGTTTGATGCTGGTGGGCAGAGGGAATTCTGCAGTGCACACCTCACCCTGCAGGTTATCCCCACCCTTCTCATCTCTGCCCTTGAGCACTGAGCATGTTCTGACTATCCCTGGCTGAGATTTCTTTCTTTCCTAAAAGAAATGAGCTGTTTGGTCTTCAGAAGAGTGCAAAATTAGCACAGGCACAAGCCAAGCACAGGCATGAGCCAGACAGCTTTGCTAATGCACCTTGACTGCCTCGGAGAGCCCTGGATTCCAGCATCCTCTGGAGCTCCAGACAGTCTTTTTTCATTCCAGCCTTTTCTTAATTTGTTTTGCCAAGTGCCAAGTGTGTGCTCAGCTGGGTATTGGAGACAAACCCAGGCATCCCCTGGCACGAGGAGCCTGCAACTAAACAGGGAACACACAATACCTTGAGTGGCCTGGAGGCCTTTTCTGTCTGAGGGAGCAGATTAAGGACATTTATCAGCAGAGTGTGTTTGAAAAAGGGAGCTTTCAGTGGGGGGAGATTGGAGGCTGGCTCCTGGAGATAGGGAGGGAGATCCCATGCGAGGAGCAGCGTGGAACAAAGGCACCACTGCAGGATGGGAAGCAAGCAGAGAATTCAACTGTCAGCAGTTCAAGGGAGGTGAACAGCAAAAATTGAGAGTGCAGATCCTGGCAGGGGCCGAAAGGTTAGGAAGAAAAGCTTTTCCACACAAGAGGAAAAGAAAGGGAGAGGTTTAAAGGAGGAACATCCTGGCCACAAAAGCCAGCTTGCATGGTGATTTCATTTCAAATTAGAGGCAGCTTGCCATGCTGCATCTGGACATTTCATGTGACAACCTGCTTTCAGCTTTCAACCTGATGCTGCAGAGAAACAGATCCTTGCCTACAGAATGGTGCTACTCAAAGGTGCTGTGCTTTACACAGCAAGATATATCAGTTCTTTGTGCACTGGAGCAAGAGATTTAATTACCCTGAGATTCATGGAGCTACAAGTGTTATATCCCACATCAATTACCATCCTTTTTTTGGGAAGAATAAATTACCTGCTTTTCAACAAGTGTTGCCACCACATTAGTACCAACAGACATCAGCATTTCAGGATTAAATGTATTTTTCAGACTTGAGTGAAAATAGTATTTCTTTAGGGCTGGCAATTCCACCCCCTTCATCACCCCTAAGTATTTTGTAACAGCTTTCTCCACTTCCTTTGAGAAATGGACAATGAATAGACTTCAGAAAGTCTGATTTCAATTAAGGCTTTGAATGGTTATCTGAAGAGGCTGCTTTAATTCTGACATACCATCAGGCCCAGCACTGTCACTGCTGTCTGTCAGCTCAAGAGTTCTGAAAGTTGGTAAGGTCTTCAGTGGATGGTTGGACACAGCTGAAAGAAAAGATAAAAGCTGAAGAATAATAAAGGTATATATTCACCAGGCAAGAAGATGGTTCAGTGTTAAACAGAGAGCCTCATGCATGCCCTAGATTTAACAGATATGTGTATTTTCAGGAAATGGCATGCCAAGAAAAGCCTGAGACTTACTGGAAAAGAATGACTCTGTACCTTCTGCACTGACTGTCACGCTCGCAGTGTTTGTGCTCGTGTGCTCCAACACTGTGCGGACAGAGGCTGCCAGAAAAGAGAAATAAAAAAGGAATCAAACCAAGTGTTTTAGTTCTGGAGATTCTGTCATTCCAAATTTGTTTCAGGCGAGCAATCTAACCGTGGGGCTGCTGTGTGCAGGCTCTGGATCCTGCCATCTGGCCTTCACCACACCTGAGGGAGCTCGGAATGCCATTCACGAACAGAACAACTTAGCAGAAGCAAAAGGCAACTCAAGATTTAATCAGCTGTCAGGCAAGAATGAACTGCCTTTTTTTTTTTTCCCAATGAGCAATTTTGGTTGTCTGTAAACATCCTTCAAAGGGACCTCACAGAGGAATCTCTTTAGAACTGATACACAAGAATAAATTCCTTCCAAATATAAGGCTTCATAAGTAACAAGGCTCATGAATTACTGCTCATTATGACATGGTATGTAAGGACTCTGTGTGCCAGTTTTTAAGTTCCTGACAACTCTTACCTCCCAGCAATTATTCCCTTGAAAGTTCAAGAATGATTTTCATTACCTCATGTGCCCATAATACTTACAGCTCTGTAGTAAGTCCTGAATGCTGTCCAAGGTAGCAGCAGCTTTCATTTCCAGACAATAGGCAAAGCTGCTGAGAGCTTTGCTCCGGACCACGGGGGCTTTGTCTGAGCACCTGCCAAACACCATGACCTGCACTAAAAACTTGTGCTTTAGGAGACTCTGATGATCCTGGGACAAGGAGCTGCCTGGGCTCCTCTCTGGCAGCTCCAACAAAGCCAAGGCTACATCAACAGCAAACACTCTGTAAGAAACCTGCAGGATGAAAAAGCACACAAGGTGCTCTGTTAATGGAAGGAAACACGGAGTTTTCTTGCCTCTGGGTACGAGCAGTGACAGAGCTATTCAGTGCTGAGATTGAACCCTTCATCTCCAGAACATCAAGGAGCTGCACTTACTTTGGTGAGTGAGTATTTATAAAGCCAAGCGATGAATTCAGCGAACTCTGCACAAGGGAGTTTGTCCAGCAGGGTCACCAGGGCCTGGGCAGCGTGGGTGCGATAATCAGCCTTGTCTGGGACCTGAAACACAAGGGCAAGGGCACCCTGTGAGACTTCACTGCTCTGCTCTGCATGCCAGAAAGGCATTTCAGGGCTTAAGAGAAGTATTTTTTTATTTAACGAGCTGATATGTTCACATTCAACAAGAGCTGGGAGAATCATCACAGCTCCCTCAGTCAATACTTCACCATCACACGTTTTCATTCCTTACAAAAGATTGTGGAAACAGATTTCCTAAATTATTAATGATATTCCAATGTATCCACATGAGTTCTCCAGCTCCAGTAGTAGCAGAGCTTGGCATACCTTGGTACAGATATGTTGGAGCAATATTCGCAGAACAGGATAAACAGCTTCTTTCAGCTCATCTACCAGAGAACTGCACAGGAGAGGGAGAGAGAGAAGCAGATTTTAACAAATAGTTTATAGCAGAGGAAAAATCAAGGACATTCCTTTTGTAATGCATTTGAAAAGTCAGGAAAAGTGGCCATGAAGTGCAGCAGGATATGCTCAGAGAACCATCCTTACTTTCCACATTAACCTGGCTTTGCAGGCACAAAGTAATTTCTTCCCATACTTTTCTAACAAGTAGAAGGGTAACATGAAAAGCTTCTTTGTTCTCAGTCTACTTTTATATGTTGTCTGGGGATCTCTGCACAAACTAAACTTCCAACAACATGGATCCCCAACAGGAGGAATAAACATAGGCAAAACACATCATTAAGCAGGAGAGAGCAAAGAACTACAGAGGAATGAGCTCCATGTTAATCTTTCATTTCCTTCACAATTCTCTGTAGTAAAACACAAGACCTGAAAAACTGACACAAAGCAAAATACAGAAAATGGGTCCTCTCCACAGCACCTTCTTCCCTCTCTGCCAGCAAGCTCAGTAAATTCCCGTTCCAGACATTTTAATTAAGCCTCATTTGCACAAACAACTTCAAAGCCAGTGCCAGTTTGTCTCATCCATTTATCACCTCAACAGCAAAGCAAAGGCATGCCAGAAGAAAGGAGCAGCCATGCTCAGAGCTCTGAATGTCACCTGATGAATTTCACAGCCTGGTTCCTGGCGCTGGTCACAGCTGATGTGATGGGAAGGGCCTCACGCCTGGAACCCCCACTGCTCTCCACCATCAGGATGACATTGAGGAGTCGCTGGAACAAACACCGAAGGGTCTGGAAAGAAGAGGTTATTGGCAGGCTCTTTTCCATGGATATGCACTCCAGGGTCATCAAATAATTCTGAATCAAGCTTGGAACAGCACATGTTAAAGCATGACTCCTAGCAGGCAAATTCCAAGAGGACACTTTGTAAATACACACAGCATCTCTCCTGGCTGTGATGTTCTCATGCAAGTTCAGCAAGGTCTCAGAAGGGCTTTCTGAAAGCATTAACAGCTGCCCTCCAAAGAGGGCAAAGACCCCCCCTCCAGAGTCCCCTGTGGACTTTTTTTGCCAGAAACATTTGGAATTTGAGGAAACTCATTGGGTTTTGCACAGGAGATGTCTTAAACTAAATGCATGTTTTGTATCACCATGTGCACTTGAACTCCTGGAGCTGCCTCCCTTGCCACGTTTTTGGGACCACAGCTTGCCTTATGATGCTGACATTCCCTGAGCAAGCAGGAGAGGCAGGGAAGATGAGGCAGGTCTGGGAAGGGGAGTGACTACACCCTGCTGTCACCACAAACGCCAACTCCAAAAAGCTCATGCTGCACTGAGAAACCAAGGAGGCAGAAACACACAGGCCTAAGGCTGGCACTCAGG
Organism: Leptocoma aspasia; assembly: GCA_013399835.1. NCBI lineage: Eukaryota > Metazoa > Chordata > Aves > Passeriformes > Nectariniidae > Leptocoma > Leptocoma aspasia. The sequence continues at coordinate 187,212 of VXAX01005190.1, read as the reverse complement.
AATAACCAGGTTAGTGTGTACTCCAGGCTTTCCTGACTAGACAGCTGCTGATTCCCAGCCTGGAGGCTCAGAACCAGCCCAGGGGGTCACACAGACTCACAGACACAGCTCAGGCACACCCAACCTTCAGCAGCCCCAAGCAGAGCAGCAGCACTCAGGTAAGGGGGAGATGCCCCGCCCTGCTTGCCAATTCCAACAAAAGAAGATGGAAAGTTTCTGGCAGAACTGGCTGCTCCATGATCACAGAGTGTTCTCTGAACAAGAAGCAGCCCTGCTCAGCCTCACTGAGTGCACAGAGCACTGCACAGCCCAGCCCCTCACACGCTGCCAGGCAGTGCTGCAGCTCCATCTAGCAGGGAACCACAACATTCCAGGCAAAGGCAGCCACCTGGAATTCTCCTCTTTAAGGTTCAGAGACCCAATGCCACTGCAGCTCTGCTTTGTTTTCAATTCATTTGCCATAAGAGTCAGCAGAGCACAGAATTCACTGCACGCAAGTGCAGCAGCAAAGAAGCCAAAGGGAATAAATAACGACTGGGGTGGAAAAAACCATCTTTGCTCTGACCCAGCAAAGGTGGCACAAAGAGGGAAACTGAAGTGAAAAGTAAAAACCATATAAGCAAAAATGACATGTGAAGAAGGAAAGAAGCAAGGACTCCTCTTCCCTGCTGCTGTGAGGATGTTAAAGATTCTGTTTAACTGGTACCTTATCTTCTGTGCCATGGTGAGGGGAACACAGTAAGTGAAGTCCATAATAGGCCAGCTCAGGAATGTACTTGGCTTTATTAACATCCCTAAGGAAAGAAGGCAGAGATGTCTTCACCTCTCATCAGAGTAACTGTGACTATTAAAAGAGCTCATTGACTGCAAAACATTCAATATTCACAAGATGCTGTTTGCTGTCAGCACGTGGAACATATTCCAATGATCTTTATAAGAGAATCTGTCACTTTCATTCTTATATAAACAGGACAACAACACAAGCACTGAGGGCTTTACTTGTTCAGACCATCATCTAAACATTAAGAATTAGTAAGAATTATTTGCTCACATTGCTGCTGAAAACTCGAACTCGTGGAGCACTGGCTCAAAGCTGGTCATCTCAACAAAGACCTGCAAGGGAAGAGAGCCAAGCTGAGCTCAGTCCCCTGAGGGGAGGGTGTGCAGGGCTCTGGGATGTCTGGGGTCACACCATTGGGTTTAACTTTCAAACACCTCCCTTGAAGCAGAACAAAAGCAGAGCCCAAAGCCCAGAAGTTCCCCCCAGGAGTAAGTGGTGGCTGCCCCTGGATCCCTGGAAGTGTCCAAGGCCAGGCTGGACATTGGGGCTTGGAGCAACCTGGGATAGTGGAAGGTGTCCCTGCTCGTGGCAGGGGGTGGAACAACATGAGATTTAAGGTCCCTTCCAACCCAAACCCTTCTGATTCCATGAACAAAACACTTCAAGTGTTCAGCATGAGAGGCAGACACAGAGCAGGCACCCTGCTCCCACATTTCCCTAATTCCCATCAGGGAGCAGGTGATGGAAGGCAGGGCTGCCACCTCCTCCATGTGGAGTGCTCTGCATCCCCAAAAAGTCTCTGCTAGGGCACATAAGGTTCCTCAAGCTGGATCTTTCTTACCTGCAGGCAGTTCTGCATGCACTGGGGCTTTTCTTTTAGGGAGAACTTGGGCAGAAGTCTTAGGAAGTTTTTCAGAAGAAGGAAGATGGCGTTACGGACTTGGAGAAGATCTTCTGCTGAGAAGTAAACATTCTCATCATCCTCTTCCTCCTCCTCTTCCAACATCTCTTCCATCTATATTGGCAGAAAAGAGAAACAGCTTGCCAACAATTTGCTTATTAATAGGGATTTGTATCTGAAGAGATTGCACAAACATCTTACACCGGAGCTGTCATTCCTGCATGGTTTCCCTTTCTTTCTGTTCCTTCTGGCATTGGGCTGAGAGCTTTGAGCCTGCGCCTTCTTCCTTTTCCTCAGCTCTTGAGGCCAGCATTTTGTCAGGGTGTGAAGACATTTATCAAACATCACTTGGTGGAACACCTGGTTGGCTACGCTGCCTGCCCAGAAAAGACAACATCAGTCCTCTTCCAGAGAATACTAAACCATTTGGGCATCATGTCCCATCCCTGGAAGTGTTCAAGGCCAGGCTGGAGCAACCTGGGATAGTGGAAAGTGTCCCTGCCCATGGAATGAGATGAGCTTTAAGGTCCCTCCCAACCCAAATCAGTCTGTGATTCTATGATCTCTCCACAAGTGTCCCAGAGCCTAAGAAAGTTCAAGAGAAGAACAAAGAGCTGCTTGAACTGCACCAGGCTGATGCATCATCAGCAGTGACACATTCCAGCAGGATCACCAGCTGACTGACCCCTTCCAGCTGCACCACAGAGATCAGCAAAACTCCAGGGTGTGCTGGAATACAAAGGGATCCTGCTGTGAACTAACCTGCTGGAAACACTCAACTGCTGGTTATTTTAAACTGGTATTTTTGTTTTCACAAACAAACCCATCCAAATGTGCTGCACAGTGAAATGCTCCCTGGTTACAGAGCAGGAACAGGAATAAGCTCCTGCCTTGACTGTCAGAGCAGAGGGACCTGTGTGGTTCCAGCTCTGTGCAGTGTGCAGGCTCCTCTGTCACCTTGTCACAGGACACAGACCCACACGAGGCCACCCAAGCCCTCTGTGACAGGAGGCCAGGCTGCCACCAGCCCGTGACACTGCTCAGCACTCACACCACACTCAGCTCAGCCCCCGAGGATTCCAGGCACATCAAGCCAACACCACCACTCTTTCCACCTGGAATTGTGACAAACCCAACCCTGGCTGCCCCGTGCTGTCCCCAGCCATGAAGAGGCACGTCCTGGGGCTCACCTGGGATCTCCAGCAGCAGCAGGTACAGCCCAGCTGAGTGCAGGGCAAACACCCTCTGCTGTGTGCTGGCTCTTTTGTGCTGGCCCACGTGCACAAAGTGATGCAGCACAGCCACCAGGGCCTGGTGGGACAGGCTGTTCTCAGCAAACAAGGTCCAGACATTCTGAGGCAAAACAGGAATAGTGAGGAATCCCATAATAACACAGATGTCCAAAACTAGCCATTATTCAGATTTTAACAGGTGCCACCAACTCCCTATGTATTATATGCTTCAAAAAGTGTGTTAATAATTATAATACATAACACTATACATACTTAGTATTATGCTAAATTATCAAAATTTGGGAATAGCTTCCTTCTGAAGCATTCCAGCACACAGAGCAAAAATGGTTTGAATATTTTTTGAATATTTTGCGAATTTCAAGGCAAGACAGAAGTGAAAAAAGGAAAGTGAGAGTGGCTGGCTATGTGTTCAGGTGATGTCACCTCTCTGCTCTCCTGGTCCCCGGCAGCAAAGGGCGCCAGAGCGCGGTACAGGCGGGTGAAGGTGTTGAGCCCATCGGCCGTGATCTCCTCCGCTACCCAGGCATCCAGAGGCTCGGTCTCCGTGAAATCCAGATCCCACACCGTGTCCACCCACACTGAGAGGAAAAGAAAGTGTTTATAAGGGCCAGGGGTGAGATTTCTCCGAAACACGGGTTTCACCCAAAATAAGGCTCCAAGACAAACACGGAATACCCAAATCCAGCGGGATACGGGCGCGCCAAGGGCAGCCGCTGTCAGTGTCAGGAGCCTCCCGCTGCCTGGTGTCACCCGCACCGGGGTGACCGGGGGAGAGCCACCGGAACCGGGACCGGGACAGAGAGAGAGGGACCGGGACTGACAGCGACACCGGGACAGAGAGAGAGAGAGCGGGAGAGAGACAGAGACCGGCACCGGGACACAGAGACCGGCACCGGGACCGAGGCAAGACCGGGAGGGGGACAGACACCGATACCGAAACCGGGACAGAGAGAGAGAACGGGAGAGAGACAGAGACCGGGATAGAGACCATGACAGAGAGCGGCACCGGAATAGAGACGCGGACGGGGACCGAAACCGAGACCGGAACAGAGACAGAGAGATGGAGACAGAGAGCGGGACCGGGAAACAGAGAGACCGAGAGACACAGCGACCAAGACCGGAACGGAGACCGGGAAACC
>VXAX01005190.1:157406-182029 GCA_013399835.1 Leptocoma aspasia | reverse complement strand
TGTGCCCCACAGTGCTGGGATCCCGCTGGTACCGGGGGTCTGGGGGCATTGTTGTGCCCCATGACACCGGGATCCCACTGGCACCGGGGGTCTGGGGGCATTGCTGTGCCCCACAGTGCTGGGATCTCACTGACACCGGGGGTCTGGGGGCATTGCTGTGCCCCACAGTACTGAGATCTCACTGGTATCGGGGGTCTGGGGGCATTGCTGTGCACCATGTCACTGGGATGCCCCTGGTACCGGGGGTCTGGGGACACTGCTGTGCCCCACAGTACTGGGATCCCCCTGGTATCAGGGGTCTGGGGGCATTGCTGTGCCCCACAGTGCTGGGATCTCCCTGGTACCGGGGGTCTGTGGACACTGCTGTGCACCATGTCACTGGGATGCCCCTGGTACCGGGGGTCTGGGGACACTGCTGTGCCCCACAGTGCTGGGATCCCACCAGTGTCAAGCAGGTTCCGCTCGCTCCCGAGTGATGCTCGGTTGCACACAGCATTCCCATGGCTGGCTGACATTATTCCACCCTCTGAGCTGGGCAGCCTGGCCTGTTCTCCAGGCTTGAGCCCTGGCAGAAGGAAGGGCATTCCAGTCCTTTTCCAGGTCATTGTTCTCCTGTCCTAATTTCTCGCTTCTGCTCGGTCACTGGTTTCAGCTCCGAGCCAGGCGCGCTTTGGTTCCATCCTGCAGCTGCAGGTCAGCCCGGACCTGCTGCCAGGCCCTGCTCCCCAGGCTGGCTGCTTCCTGCTCCAGGAGCTGCCTGCCTGCTTCTGCCGTGTGCCTGCTGATCCTCCTAGGGATGCTGAGGGTGCTGATGGGGTGGGTTTTGTCCTTATGTCCCTTTTACCTGTGTGTATCACCTCTCCTGAGGCCTGCAGGCTCAGCTTGGCTGATCCCACCTTCTGCTCCACGCATCCCTGCACGGTTGGTCGGGTGACTTCAAGTTGTTCAAAACTTGTGGTTAGCTGTGCATGTAACCAATTCAGGTTTAATATTTCCTCTTTAGTAGGGGAAAGGCAGCTGCCACACCCACTCCTCCATCGGAGCGGAGCTGTCCGTGCTCCACGGACATGCCTTGAGTCCCACAGGCCAAGTTCAGGATGTTCTTTCCCAGCGATGTGGCTGCGTGCGAGGCCTCACATCTGTGCCTCTCTGTGCTTGGCTCTAAACCCCAAAATCACTGCTGGAGCCAGGGGCCTGCAGCCTTTGCATTGCAAATTGTGTGGTAAGGGAGCTTGAGCAAGAGATTTCCCACCCAACCCCGATGCTGCAGTTTGAGAACTTTATTGGCTTTGCTTGTGCCTTACTCTGATTTTTGGAAAGGGAGTGTGTAAATGATGGAGTGTGGGTGAGGCTGTTCACCAGGAGCCAGGTTAGGAGTTCCTATTGATAGGGTTGCCAGTGGAAATTAAGCATGAACTTTGTTTCCTGCTCCACTGTCTCTGCTGTGCTGCCTTGCCTGCCCCTCGTTCCCTGGTTTAGAAGACTTCTGAGCCATGCCTGTATGGAATAACTGCTTTGTATGCATGTTATTGCCCAAGCAGGGTGTGTTAGAGCTGCTGTGGCTGCACGTTAGTCCTTATGCCCCTCAGGCCTTTTTGATAGATCAGAGACGTTTGTACCACTAATTGCCCTTCTCAATGCTTTCCATCTCTTGCTTTGTATTCTGACTTCTTGCTGCCACCAGGTCAGCGTGGAGGTGAGACAACCTAACAGGCAGGGGGACTGGGATGTGAAGGAGGGGTGTTTTGCAGGGGAGATGCTCCAGAGCAGGTACCAGAGGCCAGACTGTGAGTGCTGGGTCCTGCCTGCTCTCAGGTAAGCATGGAACCCATTCCAGATGGTTTCACCTCTGGTGGCTGTGGCCTGAGCAAGCCACTGAAATGTTGGCAGGTTATTTCCTCAGTCTGGAAACCTTATAGCTCTGAAAACCTGAAATTACAGCATATACCTGTTTGACAGGCTGGAGTGTGGGAAACATCACTCTGCTTAAGGCTGCAGGGTGCCAAACATGACCTTCTGAGGTAGCAGAGAACTCAGTGCACTGACATTTGCCTCCCCTTGCTTTTTTCATTTGTGCCTCCTGCATCATGTGTCACGATGGTCTGGGCTGATTCCTCTGTTTCTGTGGCTGGTTCCTCCTTTTCTGTTGGCACGTGGCTTCTCCCTGTCACATCAGCAAGCACTTTCCTCTCAGTGGACACACAAATTCAGTGCACTGAGACAGCCTTGGTTATTTATGTCACCTGCCCAGCCTAAAGGGCTTGGTGACAGTTGCTGTTGTGCGTAAGTGAGGGGAGCTCTGGTGCCAAAATTTCCATTAGAGAGATAAGGTGAGCAAAGGGCTGTGAGAAACAGGCATCACTTAAAAGCTGAAATCTCATCATGCATCTCAAGGAGGGCTGAACTGCAGTTCCTGAGCACCTCTAATACCTCTCAGAAGCCTCCTCTGCACAGTTTAGTGCTGACACTGAGCTTGTGTGAGTGTGAGTGTGTGATGACTTAGGTTTTTGTTTCCTCATCTAAGCAGAAAGGCTTTGCCTTGCAGAAGGACTGTGTGGGTGTCCTGTAGGCACAGGCTCACACGCAGGCCTGGGAAGGGCAGGTTTCATTGATGGTTTTGGGTAATCCCAAGCTGTTTATGCAAATTGCAGAGTTAAAACTTTTTTGTTGCTTTGTCTTGAGGCAGAAAACTCAGTGGAAGTGTGGAGGTATTAAATGAGGAAATCTGTAGTTTCCTGCTGTTGTGGGGAAAAGCGAGGCAATGCTGGTCACTCGAGCTGGTTTGAGCAGTGCTTCCAGAGGTGAGAGCTCTTCCCTCACCGTGCTCACGTGGCCATTAATGTGTTATCCATGGGCTGGAGGAGCAGTGGATTCAGCTGCCTCCCCACACACAGGGTGGGTGTGCAGCAGGATCAACATTGTCATTTATTCCCTGCTGCAGCTCAAGGCCACTCAAGCTCTCAATTGCTGTCCAAGGATAAGCAGGAGTGGTTGGAATCATCCTGTCCCCTTGGTTTTGCTCTGTCACTGTCTGTTCCAGACAAGCAGTGGTGTTTTTTCCTCACAGTGGCAATGCCTTTGGCCTGGAATACAGTGCAGAAAATTTTTGAAAGGGTTTGCGTGAGCTGCAAACCATATTTAATATTGATAACAGGCAACTTTTGTCTCCCCACAGCAAGTTCTTGATTTATTGTAGTGAAGGAGGCTGTGGGGACCTTTTCCTTCCTGTTTCAGGGAGGAAAGTTGTGGCTTGCACCTGGCTCTGATGGAGAGCAGGGAACAAGTGCAGTTCCATGGAGCCACGGGCTCCCCTGGTAGGTTCTGTGAATGGTGTTGAGGGAAGCAGTGACCTGGACAAGAGAGTTGCTGAAAATCTAAATGGGGTTAAGCTTAACCTGCATTTCCATTTTCGTAGAACTCTACTATGACCGAGGGAACCACCACGAGTTTGTGTCCCTGGTGAAGGACCTGGCCCGGCCTGGGGAATTCACTCAATCACAAACATTTGACTTTGAGTTCACACACGTGGAGAAACCTTACGAGTCCTACACGGGGCAGAATGTGAAGCTACGGTGAGTGCCCTGCCCTGGCTGACCCCAGTTCTGCTCTCTGTAAGTGCTGGTATCCACTCTGATGGTGCAGAACTCCAAATTAATTGTGGGGGCTGAGTTGTAAAAGGCTGCCTTTGAGGTCTTTACTTTACAAGCATGCATCAGGCTCTTTATGGAAGTTGTTTTTCCCCTTTTGAGTGACAAGAGAAATCAGCCCCTTTTGAATCAAATACTTGCTAATTTATTTGATAATTCAAAAAATCAAAATAAACTGTTTGGTTTAGTCTCCACTGGGGATATTTTTGCTGTAATCAGTCTTGTCAACTTTAATTGTGCTCTGTATGCAAACAGATGCTTTGCTTATGCCTTGTTCATATGTTAGAAATGATATTTCACATCAAGGCACTCAATCGACTGAAAATCCTTTCACTGGCTTCAAAGTGGGGGTTGGAAGAGTCTGAGATCTGCACTGGGAGGTGTGGCTGTGCAGCCTGATGTAATCTTGCAAAAGGGCAGTGGTTTTAACATGTGCAGGCTGTTCTCAGATCCCCTAAAGGGGCTTAGGTAACTCGGGCTCACAAATGCTTGGAAGCTGAGAGGAGCCTGCTTTTCCATCTGAAAATTCCCCTCTGTCTTTTCCAGTGTGGGGTATTGGCTGCTCCAGGGGCAGGTGCATGTAAAGAGCTGGGGGATCTTTTACTGTGGGTTTAATTTGTTCAGACCTGGACTAAAAAATAGCAATGTAACAGCAAATGAAATGGGAAGAGGAGCTTCCTTTTGGCAATTCTTTGGTTTCCTGCTTATTTCTTCCCTTTGGACATTCCCTGTTCTTGAAATGCTGGCCCTTCTCTCAGCTGTGCATGAGCTGAACTGAACACCTCACCTTGCCAAGGAGAAAGTTCCAAGCTTCAGTTGGAAAAACTGAACTTCCTCAGTGGATCTGTTGAGTTGATCACATGTTTTATTTAGATTTGCAACCAAATGCATTTCAGCTCTTTACACGGATCTGTGTAGTAAGGCTGCCTGGATAGTCCAGCCCAAGCCACCCAGCCCCTGTCCCTGCTGCCCCCTGTGTGACCCTGATGGGAGGGGACTGTCCCTGCAGGTATTTCCTCCGTGCCACCGTGAGCCGCAGGCTGAACGACGTGGTCAAGGAGATGGACATCGTTGTGCACACCCTGAGCACCTACCCCGAGCTCAACTCCTCCATCAAGATGGAAGTGGGCATTGAGGACTGCCTGCACATCGAGTTCGAGTACAACAAGTCCAAGTGAGTGTCTCAGGAGCACCTGGGGGCTGTGGGCACCCACCTGCTAGAGGTTTCCTCAAAGGAATTACATGTCCACGTGCTCCAGAGAGGCTGGGAGACAGCTCAGATCCTCCCTGATCCGTGGGTTCCTCTCCTTTCCCCGTGTCTCTGGATCAAGGAGTGGGAAGCAATGGCTGTGGCTCACTGAGCCTGGAGCACAGCATGAAATTCCTGCTGGAACTTCCCACTCCCTGTATCCTCAGCCAGATCAGTACTTCCAGGTGTCTCCAAAATGCAACGTTTGCTCCTTTCCAGGCAATACAGCTCAAGTGGGAATTAAGTCCAGCAAAGAAGTTGGGAAGAGCTCTTTTAAACTCCTCTTAGTGCATCTTTCCCAGCTGGTGCTGGCAAATCTCTGTGCAAGTGGTGGTTGGTCAAATGTTGGACTCAATGATCTCAGGGGTCTTTTCCAGCCTAAATGATTCTGTGATTTGGGTTGGTTTTAGTTGATGTAAACTATTGAGTTTTGAGCATTTGCTCTTACAGGGGTTTCTTGCAGCTATTCAGCCTGAAGTGATGTTTTTAATTTATCTGCTCCTGCTAAATGTTCTTGTGGGTTTCCAAAAGAGCAGAGGATGGAACTGAAGGGCTGGTTGCTGGTGGGGGTGGTTGATTTGCCATCTGCTGTGGATGAGAGCAAAGTGCCTGCCCAGCAAGTTCCTGCACGTCAGCCCGAGCCCTGCTCTGCTGCACAGGGTTTGAGCCTGGTGTTTCCTCCCCTCTCGTGCCAGGTACCATTTAAAAGATGTGATTGTGGGGAAGATCTACTTCCTGCTGGTGCGGATCAAGATCAAGCACATGGAGATAGACATCATCAAGAGGGAGACCACGGGCACGGGGCCCAACGTGTACCACGAGAACGACACCATAGCCAAGTACGAGATCATGGATGGGGCACCTGTGAGAGGTGAGAGGGCACAGGAACCCCCAGGATTCCTCTTTTAGAGGCTTTTGGGGTGGGCATATGGCTCTTGCAGTATCTTGTGTGTTCTCAGCATCCTGTTCCACTGGTGGGCTCAGAGCAGGGGATTGATCTGATCCCCTTCCTTCTCCAGTGTGGTGAGGTGAGCTAAGACAGAATGAGTTGCAATGGATAATTAATTCTTTTGATGAAACAGTGGCAGAACCAGCTATAAATTCACAGTTGGCATGAGCCACCAGCTGGCATTGCTGCAGCTCAGAGCAGAGGTGGTGTTCTTGCTCTGTGCCAGTCTCCTGTGCCACTGTTCCTTTGCCCAGAGTCACCTGCCAGAGAAAATGTCACCTTACTCATTTTTTCCTGCAGTGCTGTCTTGATGCAGGTCCCAAAAGAGTCCTGTGCTGTTAGAGTGGAGCTGGAATAGCTGTCAGCAAGGGCAGGATCTGGCTGTGGACTGTGCAGGCTGGTGTCTGAAGGGAGTTGAGGTCTTGTAGCTCATGTTAGTCCACTTGTGGAAACGGTGACAAAGGTTGTGGCCGTGTGAGTTTGTGTTTTACTGCTGCTCTCCTGGTTTCTATCTGCATCCTGTCTGTGCTGACAGCTCTGTGCCCTTTCCAGGGGAGTCCATTCCCATCAGGCTCTTTCTGGCTGGCTACGAGCTGACTCCAACCATGAGGGACATCAACAAGAAGTTCTCTGTGCGTTATTACCTCAACCTGGTGCTGATTGATGAGGAGGAGAGGCGCTACTTCAAACAGCAGGTGAGAAACAGAGCTGCTCTTCTCCTTGGACCTGTTGATTGGGATGCTTTTACAAGGACCTACTGGGAATTTGGGATTCATCACATGGAAAGATGGTCTAGAAGAATGTCCATGCAGGTCAGATGTGTGTGGTGGTGAGGAGGAGTCTGGAAGGTGCCTGCCTGGGATTTCTTTTCTGCTCAGTGGTGGACTTTCTGTGCTTCACCTTATTGTGGTGGCACTAGGACAGAGGTGCCATGGATGTCCTCTGTGTGCCCAAACCCCAGGGAGGAGCTTTCTACCCAAATTTCGGGCAGGCTGCACTGCCAGGTGTGTCCTGGCCGTGGGTGGGACACAGAGCCTGGTTCAGCCTGCGGGGCTGGGTGGGGCAGCAGAAGGTCTCAGCAGAAGGTCTCACGAGCCCTGACAAGCCTTGGCTGTGTCCCTGCAGGAGGTGGTGCTGTGGAGGAAAGGGGACATCGTGAGGAAGAGCATGTCCCACCAAGCTGCCATCGCGTCGCAGCGCTTCGAGGGGACGTCCTCGCACGGGGAGGCCAAGCCCCCCGGGCAGCCCGCGGAGAACAACGGCCGGCAGTGAGGCCGGGGGGCCGCCGGGACCCCCAGCACAGCGGCACCGAGCAGGAGACGCTCAGAGACCTCACAGAAATAAACACCCGGTTTTGACTTCATTCCTTTCCAGAAGGACCGTTGGGGTGGGACGGGGCGGGAGGGCTGCAGGCGCCGCCTGGGCCCGGCTGCTTTGGGGCCGTGGCTGCCTGATCTCCTCTGTGCCCTGAGAGCCTGGCAGCGGGGAAGGAGAGAGCGAGTGAAGGCCCAGCCTGCCGTGTGGAGGTTGCTTTGGGGCTGTGCAGGATGGATGTTTTTCTTGCCTTTCCGAAATCTTCCCTGGGGAAAACGGCCTGGTGATTAGCTGGATGCTAGAGGAGGGATCGGAGACTGTGGCGTGGCCTGCTGGAAATCTTGTGGTGTCATCCCCTCGCTGCTTCCCCTTCTTCCTGTTCGTGCTGGCGTTGGATTCCTTGCCACAAGCAGTTGGATGATGGAGGTGACTCAGCCCTGGGACTGCCAGCCAGCCGTGTGGAGCACGGGCAGGGCCGTGCTGTGTCCCACCAGGAGCTGTGGCTGGTAGGAGGGAGTGAGGTCTGGGTACAGAAGGAGATGGCATGGGGTGGGCAGAGCAGTGACGGTCCCAGTGCTGCTGGGTGGGCAACAAGTGGGGGCAGGAAGGCTCCTGGCCACGAGCTGTGCCTTCCTAGTCTTGTCCTGGCAGCTGCCTGAGTGCTCCCGAGATCCACGCTCTGGCTGCTGCTCTTGTGCAGCTCCCAGGTGTAGGGAGCGGCTCTGGAGCGCCTGGGGGCTCTCCTGTGGGTGGGTTTATGCTGCACACGCTGCCCTGCCTGTGTCTGTGTCCTTGGGACAGAGCAGGCTTTGTGTGGGGGTGGACAGCAGCGTGGGGACACGTGCATGTGGTCTGGTTTGCTGCCTCGTGCCTGGGGGACGAGGATTAGTGGGGGACAGAAGGTGGATGCAGTTGTTGTGGGAGGCTCAAACAGGCCTGTGTGGGCTGCTGGAAGGAGCCAAGCAGCATCTGGAAGGGTGGCAGAGCTCTGATTCCAGAGACACATTCCTGAGGCCTGAGCTGAAGTCACCAGCGAGGTCTGAGAGCATGCAATGAACTAAGAACCTGAGTGTGGGTTTTCTTTTTTTAAAATAAGCTGCTTTTAGCCTTCAGCTAAGTAGACTCATGAGAACATTCCCAGAAGGAAGTCACTCCTCCATTAAAAATCAGATGTGGCTTTGTAGACTTGATTGGCTGAGTTTGGAGAATGTCCATCCTGTTCAGCTGCCCTTCACCAAGCAGGTGCTGAGACCTCCTACCCGAGGGAGAGACCAGCCTGCCCTGAGTGCTGGGATATGAGCTCTGTCAAATGGCATTTGTCTGGATTTCCCTGAGTTTGTGGCTCGCTAGTTTGTCCAGCTTCCTTTTGGCTCTGGAATCAAGTTCCTGTGTCCTACAGCTGAAGGTAGAGCAGGTGTCTTGCAGCTGGGAAAATGGAAGTTTCTGCTTTGTCCAGTGGAACGGTGCTGGTGGAGGGAGTGGGGCTGGGGTGGGAAGGGGAGCTTTTTATGTAATGACAGCTACTGTATTTCAGTGATAAATGTGTGTTTCTGCTTGCCAAAGTCAGTTATCTTTTCCTCACCACGTGTAAGGTTGTGGTTTTTAGTAGAGCTGGCCAGTCTCGCTCTGTAGAGGACACTAATGCTCTCATCTCTGCTGAGTGCTCATGTCACCCCATGGTTCTGCTGTGCACCACTGAAAACGTGGCCTGCTTGTCCCCCCACGGGGAGTCTGTGCCATGGGCTGGGGCTCTGTCTCCCAAGGCTGGAGCAAAAGCTCCCTGCAGGCAACAATCAACAATCACCTTGCTGTGCCAGGGCGAGGGCTGGGGACCTCTGCCATGGCAAAGGACCCTGGATGTCACTTTGGACACTCCTCCCTCCCTCCCTCGGGAGGAACTGGCTGTGCTGCAGCCAGGCACAATCCTTTAGGGACAAGTGAAGCTCCTTTGGGAGCTCCTGGGGATAGCAAGCTATCCTTCTATGGCTGAGCTGAGCACAGCAGCACCCTTACAATCTCCTTAAGCTTTCCTTCAGCTCCCTCCTTGCCTTTATTCCTTTATTCCCCTGGCTTGTAGGCCATGTGGTGGGAAAGAAACCCCCTGGATGGAGATGTCTCTGCATTCCAGGAGTGGTTTTTTTTCCCTGCCTGACTGGATGTGAGATCATTGCCTGGCTGTAGAGGGTTCCCTTGGAAAAGGTGCATGAGCCTATACATTGATTTGGGGGATTTTTCCTCCCTTGTCCCCTCTCCCCTGTGTCCCTGTGTGTGGAACCAGAGTTCAGAAATGATCCCCATTTTTACTGAATCTGATGGACCATTCAACCTGTTGGCCACTGGGCCCTCTGTTTGTCTGGGGTGGAGCAGATGTGCTGAGCATCCTTAGAGAGAAGCTGGGGCCACTGCAGGACAAGGTACTCTAGGACAGTGTTTTGTTGGCATGGGAAGGGGCAGATGCTGCTCGAGCAGTCGTGTCCCCCTGAGCTGGTGGTTCTGTGCTGTACTTGGGTCATTCCCTCTCTCCCAGGCAGAGGGGAGTGGGCAAGTACCAATCCAAGCAGTGCAAGTTGTAATTAAGCCTCTGCTGTGTTTACATGTTTCTTAATTCGTCGTCTTTTCAATGGCTGTATTTTAAAACTTGGGGTTTTTTTTGTCTCTCCAATTAAAAAGAGCCAGACCTGGCTGTCAAATGCTGTGCACGAGTTTGTCTGATGTTTTATATTGAGTTGGGTTGGGGTTTTTTCTGTGGTATGAAGAGATTTTTCTTTAAAAGTGCCAGTGTGCAGCTTTCCAAACATGCTGGAGGAGTTTGTCCTTTGTTGTCTTTATAAATCCTTGGTCTTTCTTTAAGCTGTGTCACTGCTTGGCAGCTGTGCTGGTGGAGGACCCATGTGGCTTAAAAATTAGCAGGCTGGCTTTATTTTCTTCCATTTCCCTGATGTCAGAACTAAAATAACGTGGGAACTTTTGTACCTGCAGGAAGTTCACTGTGATCTGCTTTGTGTATCCATCTCCAGAGAGACTGTTTACAACAGCATGCAGTGACAGGACGAGGGGGAACGGCTTCAAACTGACAGAAAATAGTTTAGATGGGATGCTGGGGAGAAATTCTTCCCTGATGGTGGTGAGTCCCTGGCACAGCTGTGGCTGCCACATCCCTGAAGTGTCCAAAGTCAGGCTGGACTGAGCTTAGAGCAACCTGGAATAGTGGAAAATGTCCCTGCCCATGGTAGGGGGTGGAATGAGATGATTTTAAGGTCTCTTCCAACCCAGGCTATTCAATGATTCCAAATTTTCTGGTTCTGGACAGAACTCAGGGATTACTTCCTGCAGAAAAATGTCCCTGTGCAGTACATGGAGCTGCACTAGACCCCAAACTAAACAAAGAGGATGTACCTGTTTCTTCCTCAAGAGATAAATTGCAGATTTTCCTACTATTAAGACCCAAGTAGCTGCACTTGATTCCAAAAGGCTTTATTGAAAAAATAAGCAAAAATAACAGTGTGTCAGGGGAAGGGACGTGTGGCTGTGGATCTTGTGGGGGCACGTTCCTGGTGCTGTGCTGGAGCAGGGGAACTTGAGAGTTGTGCTGGTGGAGGAGGAAGCATCAGCGGGCTGGGTGGGAGCTGTGCTGCTTTAATGTGGCTTTTCCTCTTCCAGGCTCAAGACAAAATCAAATTCCTCTGTGGTAAGGAAGGAAAGCCGTAAGTGAAACTTGGAGCTTGTCTGAGAGAGGGAATGGAGAGTCCTGGGAGGTTCTCACCTTGTGTCAGGGGCTGGATGGACAAACGCTGCCTGGTGAAGAGCATCATGTCCTTGAGGGGCCCCCCATCTGCTTTGTGTGCCAGGTGGTGAGCCTTGATCTCAGAGAGGGGGATGAAGCGCTTGGTCATCCTCACAAACTGCACATCCACCTGGGAAGGGAGGGGCAGCACAGCAGCAGGTTGGACAAGGACACAGCCTCCAGACATCCCATCAGATCTTTGAGGGATAAAGATTAGAACTGAAGGAAGTGACTGATGTGCTCCAACAGCCTGGGAGCTTTGCCTTGCTGAAGGCTAAAAGAACTTCCCAGTATTTCTGGCAGGTGATTTGTTGGCACTGTGCACCAGCAAAGTGCATTCATGTCACAGACAATACAAAATTCAGATGTGGGATGTAGCCAGCCCATGAACACTCCCTTCCCTACAACTTAATGTGCCTCAAAACTACAGCTTTGTTTGCTGTGCACTGACAGTGGTTCTTAGCTCATTTTCCTAACTCAGGGTTCTGCCATGCATGGAGGCCAGCTCTGCAGCCAACATCTAAAAAATTAGGGAGATACATTTTGGCAGCCTTCTGAAAGAGACAGGGGAAAAGGCAGAGAAAACAGGATTGAATTTTCTCTTGAGAGAGAAAAAGGCAGCTAGGCCAGGACAGAAGCTTAAGATTTTCAATACAATGCAAAGAGCCTTCTCCCTTCTCTTGGCTTGCACACAGAGCTTGAACAGCTGTATTTAATACAGTACCTTACCATGGACCATTTGGGGTTCTCTTTTCTGCTGGTGGAGTCATAGTGAGGATCCTTCTGATCAAACTGTGTGTGATCAGGGTATGCCTCCTTTACGATCTGAAGAGAAGGGGAGAAGAAAAATTTCCATCAGTTCAAAACACCTGTCAGCAAAGGGCATGAGATGTGACAAGGAATAATCCTGGTGCAAAAATCAGCCTTGCTTTCCCTGAACTCCATTCTAACAGTTGCCTTTACGTTTCTTGGGTGGAAGAAGTGCAGAACAGTGAGTGCAGCATCACCTGCTGGAGATCAGTGTGGAAGGAAATGCAGCAGAGGAAAACTGGGTAGCTGATGATGATCTTTGTGATGAGTTCTCCTGTTAAAGAAAAAGCTCTTCTGTGCCCTGGGTTTATTCTGCTGCCTGGTGGGCTCTGCTGACTAGAATGTAGTGAGTCAGATTGGAATCAGAGTGTGGAACAACACTTGGCTTGGCTGGGAGTGCCCTGAAATGTCAGCAGGAAAACAGCACAGCTTGGTTCCATCTCTCTGGGGACACATGGCTGAGTCAGCCCTGCAGTGCTGAGCTGAGGTGTCCTGGGCTCATTCCCTGCTCTCACTGGACAACTCCTGCACTCTTGGGTGCTGAGACACAAGCAGTGAGCTGTTTGATAACCCATTCATTATCAGTTCTCCCCTCTCCCCAAAGCACAGACACTCACCTTGACAAGGGCCACAATGCCAGGCTCTTTGCAGTTACTGTGGTAGAAGAAGGCCTGCTGCCCAAGTTTCATGGATCTCAGGAAATTCCTTGCCTGTCAGGAGTAAACAAGAGACTTTCAGCTCCTTCCATCAAGCTCTCAGGGCTTCATTATAAGCAGCCAAGAACAGGAACCAACAAGAGGAGAGGTAGATGTGCTTCAGAATTACTCAGATAATGTTACTTACAGTTGTCATAGAGATGGTTTTGTGTTGGAATGAAATTAAGTAAAAACAAGGCTAAAGAGGAAGATCCTGTTGGTCAGAAAGTGTGTGGGAATTCAACAGCTCAGCCACCCTTGCCCAGGAGAGTTGTCAGCAAACAACTCAGAGCAGATCATGTGTAGGGGGATAGGGAATCCTGTACAGTACAGGGATCATACACAGCAGAGCACACGTGGAATTCCTTTGGAACAGAAAGCTGTACACTGACAGAGGATTTCATAAGTACAGACTTGCTGTAAGGTATCAAAGGTTGGTCTAAGCAAAAACTGAAATGATTTGACAGAAAATCCCCCAGCCTGAATCTACCTCTGACTTAGAGACCACTAAGCAGGAGTTGACTTCAGATCCCTGCCAAAATGCACCTGTATGAACAGGCAGAGTGCCCCAAAAGGAAATGCTTCAGACACAGGAACAAGCTGTGGGCACAGCCACCTTCTGCTGCTATTTCAGTGCCCCCATGTGCTTCCTACCTGGTAGTTCCTTACTCCATCCCAGCAGGTTGTCTGATTAGGCTGAGCTTTCAAGTCGTCAACACTGAACTGCCAAATGAAATGAAAATAAACATTCATTCAGGAGGTTTCTGATCTTTACAGTGTCACTGTCTGCACTGAGCCTAAGCATTTGTTGCTAGCAGCTCCTTCAATTATAGCACAAACCTGACACAATTTTTATCTCCCACAGGGCCTAGAGAAAAACCTTTACAAGCAGCAGTGTAAAGGCAGAGTCTGAAATAGATGCTGCTCCTGTGACCAACAGCCAAGCATCCTAGGGAGCTGATTTCTTCTTGTATTACATGTATGAAACCCCAAGGTTGTCACCTTGGACAAGAACATTTTGTTTTTCTATTTCCAGGAGGACAAATGGGTTTTGAGAAGAAAAAACAATCTGAGTTGCCTGATGCTGTCCCTCAGCATCCGGGCCCTGAAGCTGGGCAGGAGTGACCCTGCTGCAGTCCTTTGCTGAGTGAGGGGGTGTCAGTGCTTACCTTCACATCCACCCCCTTCTCCAGCCTGCTCTCAGGTTCTGATTTCAGCAGCCAGTGACAATATGTGATCTTGCTTTCCTCCCCACCAGACTCAGATTCTTTTTTCTTCCAGTTCTTCCATCCTGACTTGGAGCTCCCAGCTGGGGGTTTTGCAGATTTCTCTTCTTCCTCCTTATCTGAAGTCTCCTCCTCGGTTTTGGCAATTTTAGCATCAGGCTCTTTTTTATCTTAAAAGACATTGAGGTAAAACACATTTTGTTTCAAAAAATATTTTTAGTTGTCCAAGCTGGTTTCACACATTTGACTGCAGCAGGAGTTTGGGGCACCCCAGGTGCTCAGGGTAAGGTAGCAGCATTATGCATCAATGATTCTGAATATTTCTAATTTGCATCTGAAATGAGGATATTTTTGCTTGTGCAAAAATGTAGTTTAATACTCCCAGTTAGTAATAAAAAGACCTCGGGATAGACCATGTTTGCCCACATGTAGTTGAATTTTTCTAATTAATTGCTGAGAAATCAGCTGCAGGCAACAAAGTAGACTTAGATGGATCTGGTGAGTAAGAGGAACATGCACCAAGCAAACCAAAGTATTTCAATTCCTGCAGGAGCTGGAAATCTTAGCTTAACCTCCACTAAGCTACCTGTTCAGAAGGGATCAATATCCTTTGTTTCTTCAGCACACAGACAAAAATAACCCAGTTATTAAGAAGCAATTAAAGGGTAAGAAGGTGGTTATTTGCTAGAGTGGATCAAGCGGATGAGTGGCACAGATGAGCCAACTGTGCAAATTTTTTCATCTTGTACTTTAAACACCACATCATGATGCCTCCAGTGCAATGTTCTTGCTTTTTGTTTTTGCAGCTGGTACCACATCAGCTTCCTGGCACTGCAGTGGGTGTACTCTGACTGACCAACTCTGCTTTGCGGGACCTGAAAGCTCTGCATAAATGGGCCTGAATTCCATTTCCTAACCCCCTTGTGCTGAGAATACATCACTGTCCTTATCACACACCTAGCAGGCTTGTCTCAGTCACGCTTGGGAGCTCAGCCCATTTGGCACAGGAAATGCTGTCTGTAAGACATTGCCTGTGAAAGACAGACGGTTAATACGGCTGGCTGTAGTTTCACTATAGCCTGGAACCTCAAATGAGAGATGCTAAATCAGTCAGGATGTCAGCACAGACCTGCTACTGCTCCTTTGTCTCTCTTTCTGCTCGGCCAAGGCATCTCCGGTCTCTCTGAATTATCTTCTCTTCACTGAGAAGCACCTGATGGACGAGAGGAGGAATTACTGCTCCTTCAGGCAGCTGAAAAAAGTAGAGATGGCTGAGGCAGAGAGCTGCAAGCGCGAGTGGAGAGCAAATAAATCTTTCCTTGAGCTCAGCCACTTCCTCTATCAGTGTGAATGCTGGCAGGGCTCGGGGACCGCACCCTGGAGCCCTGATGGACACGAGCAGCAGGGCTGGATTCCCGAAGGTGCGTGGGCTGAGCGCGGCCCCTCTCTGCCGTGCCAGAGGGGCAGCGCCTTTGGCGCACGGAGCCGAGCTGGTCCCCAGAGCTCAGCCTAGCCTCGGCCCGGGTGTCTGGCTCTGCTGCCGCTGGCTGTGCTCACCGGAGCCCCTTCGGGCACGGCTCCTTCTCTGCACAGCGCCAAACCCACCTGGGCGCGCTCGCTCCGGGTGACCGTGCCCGGCCAGGGGGGTTCGCTGCCTGAGCCCCAAGGTCCCTGCCAGCCCTACGGACCCTGTGGCTCCGGCCCATCCCCTGGCCCCTCTGTCAGCAGCGCTTGCACGGCTCCGAGCCGGCCGCCTCCTGCCAGGCCGGCTGGCATCAACTTTTCCACCTTCTATGCCAAGCTTTCCCCTTCCTCCCTCCCTCCCTCCCTCCCTCCTTCCCAGCCCTCCGAGCTCCCGCTCACCAGCCCGGGCCGCTGCCGCCGGTCCTGCTCGGGGCGATGAGGATGCTCGCGGTGCCGGGCGGAGGGGAGGGGGAGGAGGAGGAGGAGGAGGAAGCGGCGCTCGGAAGCGGTGCCCGCTATGCAAAGGCCGGGGCAGGGCCGGCTCCCCTCGCTCCCTCCCCGCCCGGGCGGGCGGTGCCGGGGGCAGGACTACAGCTCCCAGCCTGCCCCGCCGGGAGCCGGGAGCCGGGAACCGGAGCGGGCCCGCACGGCCATGGCCATGGCGTGGCGAGCGGCCCCGCGGGCGGCGGCGCGGCTGCTGCTGGGGCGCCGGGGGATCGCGTCCTGCATCGACCGTAAGGAGCTGCCCGGCGGGGACCCCCCCGCGGCCCGGGGGAGGCGGGCTGGGGGAGATGGACAGCGTCTCGGTGGCCCCGGACCTCCTGTCCCCGCCCAGAGGGATGTCCCCAGCTGCCTGTGTCACCGCTCCCCGTGTCACCGCTCCCCGTGTCACTGCTCCCGGTCGGGGCGGTGCGGGCGCGGACACCCCGCAGCGGGTGCCTGGCAGTGGGACAGAGCCCGCAAGGAAAGGTCTTTCCCTCTCCCTGTCCCCCCTTTTACCTTGTTAGACCGTGCTCAGCAGTGGGAAAGAGCCCACAGGGGAGGTCCGTCCCTCTCCGTGTCCCTCCCTTACCTTTGTTAGGCTTTTTCAGATTTGATAGTGAATCAAAGAATGGCTCTCAAAGAAGGGGGACTATAACAAAGAAGGAAAGCAATTTTTTATATAGGCAGACTGATAGGGCAAGGGGAAATGGATTTAAACTAAAAGAAGAGAGATTCAGGTTAGATATTAGGGAGAAATTCCTCTGGCAGAATTCCAGCTGGCACAGGTTGCCCAGAAGTTGTGGATGCCCCATCCCTGGCAGTGCTCAAGGCCAGGTTGGACAGGGCTTGGTCTTGTAGAAGGTGGCAGGTGGTTGGAACAAGATGGTCTTTAGGGTCCCTTCCAACCCAAACTATTCTGATTCCAGAACACTTTGCAGATTAATTGCTTCCATGTCTAAATGTAACAACATTTAAAATTGAAGCAGCAGCATACCTGTGAATTTCAGGAGAGGAACAAACAAAACAGTGTTGCATCTATGTGTCAGTGAAGCAGGAGATTTCAAATGCAGAACCTAATAAACCTTTAGCTGCTGTTCCCAAAGGGCTGCTTTATTCTTTATTTGCTTCCAAGTCTCCTTTCTTTGAAGTCCCAGCACTGGTCCCTCAGGTTTCTTTAGCACAGACTTAGTGAGATGGAGTGACAGCTGCCATGGACTCTGTTCCCCTGGCCTGGCTTTCCAATGTAACTAGGGTGGAGCAGACACAGACAGCTGGGATCTTGGATTTGTTTTGTCCCAAGAAAGCCCCTCTCAAAGCCCCTGCTCTCAGCACAGTTCATTATATTCCCAAGGAACAGAGAAATGGTCCCTGCAGCAGAGACCCTGAACTGTTTGTGGCAGTTAAGGGGCACCTTGAAATTGTTTGGGGTATAGACGAGGTGGTTGTGCTGCTTTCCCTCAACAGACACGTGTTCTGGTCTCTTCCTGCTTTTCTAGCATCCACTGGACTCACTGAGGATCAGAAGGAATTCCAAAAAGTTGCCCTTGATTTTGCTGCCAAGGAGATGGCTCCTCACATGGCCGAGTGGGATGAGAAGGTAGGACAGCCTCACAAGGGTTGTACTGCTCCCTTTTTCCTCCCTTAGGATGTTGTGACCCATAGGTCTCACTGAGGGGTTCCTGCAATAGCTCTGGAGGTTGTCACTGAAGCTGCTGCTGTAGCTGGGGGAGGGGAAATCATCAGAAACACCTTGAAGCTTTCCTAGCCAGGTTATTCAATCATCTGAATCTTGGATTCACTGCTGAAGATGGAATGTGTCTGTGTAGCTACCACCTCTTCTTTGACCCACCCAGCTGACTTAAACTCTGTGGGATGATGGGACTCAAACTGGTAGGCCAGGGGTACCCAAAGGGATTGAACTGACCCTGAATATTCATTGGGATATCTCTCCTGCCCCACTAGGAAATATTCCCTGTGGAAACGATGCGGAAGGCAGCCCAGCTAGGATTTGGTGGGATCTATGTGAAACCAGATGTTGGTGGCTCTGGATTGTCACGACTTGACACTTCCATAATCTTTGAAGCTCTGTCAACAGGATGTACCAGCACCACTGCTTACATGAGCATCCACAAGTGAGTGTGTTTTGCAGGGGTGGGTGGTGTCAGCCTGGCTGCTCTGTGGGCTCTAAATCCAGCTGGAGGCAGCTCCCTCGCTGCTGCTCATTATTTATATATTTAAATTGTGACCTCGACTACACACATCCCTGTGAGAATCCCTGGATGGCAGTAAACAAATAGGCCACAAGGACTGAGATGCCACCAAGAAGTAATTTTAGCTTTGTGGTATGCAAGATGGGATTAAGTTCTGGATTTTGTTCTCTGCTCTGCCACTTAAGCTGTCTATAGATAGTAACCTGCCTGGAAAAAGCCTTTGTGCCTTGGCTGTGCTGTGACACAGCCCAGAGGCACCACCTGATCCCAGGACAGCAGGGCTGTCCTGCTTGTACAGACATGTCCAGTGACAGGTCACTTGGCACAGAGAGCTGCAATGATGCTGCCTCTTTCTTCAGGTGCACTTTTCTGGAGAGGGAGCAGGGCTGAGCATGGAGGGGAGACTGAGGCTCTTAAGCAGGATCCTGCTGCTCCGTAGGGCAGTGAGTCTGTGGTGAATGGAAGGTGTAACAATACATTTTCAGGCCTCAGTGCTTGTAGCTCAGCTCCATGGAGCTTTTCTCTGTTCAGCCAGGGATCTTTTACAACTTATGTTCAGTCCTGAATGCTGCTCCTTCTCCCCCACCCCAGCATGTGTGTTTGGATGATCGACACCTTTGGCAACGAGGAGCAGCGGCGCAGGTTCTGCCCCTCTCTCTGTAGCATGGAAAAGTTTGCCTCTTACTGCCTGACTGAGCCAGGTGAGCGTCCTCAACCAGGACATCTTCTCCTCTCTCTTTAACTGCACATGAGCATTGCAAAGGTCTGGAGGTGAAAGGTTTCTTTCCATATTCATTTGTGAAGTTGGGGACAGGCAGATGATGATTGCTGAGATGCCTGTGGTACAAAGTCAGTTGTCAGGGTATGATCCCAGGGAGAATCTGTAGGCTCTGGACCTCCTGCTTCACTGGCTGCTTCCTTACCTCTCAAACAGGGAGTGGCAGTGATGCAGCTTCCCTGCTGACCTCAGCTCAGAGGAAAGGGGACACCTACGTCCTGAATGGCTCCAAGGTACCTCTTTGCTCCTGCTAAAGCTGCCTGCACACCGGGGCCTGGGTCTCACTGTCCTTCCCATTCCTGCTGTCTCCTCACCTCTGTGCATTCTCCCAAGGCAAGACATGCTCTGCAGAGCTTTCACCAGCTGGGTCCCTAAATGCCTCTGGCTGTGGGGTCTTTGCCTCTCCATTTCTGTACCCTCCCAGCTGCTGCTGTGGGCTCAGGGTTAGTTTGCAAAACCCCCCAAAGCCTCACTTTTCTCATTGTGCCCTCCTTCAGGCCTTCATCAGCGGGGGAGGTGACACCGATGTGTACGTGGTCATGTGCCGCACAGGGGGCCCAGGCCCCAAGGGCATCTCCTGCCTCGTGCTGGAGAAGGGAATGCCAGGGCTCAGCTTTGGCAAGAAGGAGAAGAAGGTAAGAGGCTTGTTTTGTGCTTCCTGTGTGCTTGAGGGAAGTGCAGGACAGAGATCACAGAACCACAGAACCATTAACATTGGAAAGACCTCCAAGACCATTGAGTCCAACCTGTGACTGATCCTCACTTGTCAGCCAGAGCACTGAGTGCCACATCCAGGCATTCCTTAAACACCTGCAGGGGTGGTGACTCAAATATCTCCCTGGACAGCCCATTCCCATGCCTGACAGCCTTTTCCGTGGAGAGATCCTTCATGATGTCCAACCTGAGCCTCCCCTGCACAGCTTGAAGCTGTGTCCTGTGGTCCCAATGAGCTTGTCTGTGCAAAGCATTAGGGATCTCTTCATGGGTGGGTTTGGAGTCCCAGCCTGGCATAGTTTCACCAAGCCAAGTCCAGCTTTGGTGAAGTTTGCCCAATACCATGCCTTTGATAAATGAAGGATTTTAGTCTCAGGAATATCAAGATCACTGGATTTGTGCCTCTTCTCAAAAACACCCATTCCAGCTTCCACACTGAGGCCAAACCATGCAGACCATGGGTGCTTTGTGGCAGTTTGGCAGTGAGACCGAGGGGCTGGGAGCAGGCTGGTGGTTCTGTGTTGGAGTTGTGCTGCTCCTCAGGCAGTCTGGAAGGAGCTCTGTTTTTTCCCAGGTAGGCTGGAATTCCCAGCCAACTCGGGCTGTGATCTTTGAGGACTGCGTTGTTCCTGTGGGCAACCGGCTGGGAGCTGAAGGTCAGGGATTCAGCATTGCCATGCAGGGGCTCAATGGAGGCAGGATAAACATCGGTGAGAAAGGCAAACACAGCCAAGGGAGGAGGGCAGGATCTTCTTACTGCCTGTCTCAAGTAGCTTCACATTCACTCTGTCTCTTTGGCTTCTCCCACCAGCTTCTTGTTCGTTAGGAGCTGCTCACGCCTCAGTTCTCCTGGCTCAGGAGCACCTCACTGTCCGCAAACAGTTTGGGGAACCCCTCGCCAGCAACCAGGTAACCCCTGCAGCAGCTCTGAGCCCTTCCCCATCCTGGAAGTGCCATCCCTCACTTCACAGGGCAGAAGTCAAGAACACGCTTTTCCTGAGTGAGGAAGCGTGTCAGGCCTGAGCCCTACCTGAGGGTGGTGGGGCTGTGGCCGAGCCCCCTGGGAGGGTGCTGATGAAGCTTTCCTCTGGCTGTGGCAGTACCTGCAGTTCAGGCTGGCAGAGATGGCCACACGGCTGGTGGCAGCGCGGCTCATGGTGCGCAACGCGGCGCGGGCGCTGCAGGAGGGCCGGGAGGACGCGGCCGTGCTCTGCTCCATGGCCAAGCTCTTTGCCACCGACGAGTGCTTCGGGGTAGGTCCATCAAACACCACTTGGGATCCTCATTAGAAGCTTGGAGACCCCCCCCTTAATGCCCAGTGTGTCAGGGAGAAGTTTGATGCTGTAGCAACCAAAAGCCAAGCCGTCCTTGTCACTCTAGCGCGCAACACGAAACGCAGAGATACAGCTGAGTGAAGGTAAAGAAGAAGAGAACTTTATTTTGGTTTTTACATTGTATAGAGTTTAGGGAACGACCATTGATTGGAAGGTGAAGTTACATCTTCTCCAATCACACTGGTTAATGACAAAGTCTATCAAATTTTTCTCCTCTGAGGAGAAAGAATGAAAAACAAAGAGACAGTTAGAAAAACGTGCATGTTTTATAAAAGCAGTGTGAGAAACTCTTATCACAAGAATGAAAACATCAGAAGGCTGAAAAATGAGTGACACCATCACCATTTGAGGACAGGATGTTTTATATTTTATAAGACATGTGGAGGCTGTAGGATTAATCTGCATTTTTTAACAGCTTTAATTAACATCTTTCCACTGTTCTTTCTACACCACTTCCTAGGGGGCCAAAAGGGAGACAGGACAGGGAGCAGAGCATTTTTATTTTCCAAGGAAAATTTGCATATTGCAGGGTGATCGTTCCTAGGTAGCAAGTGGTCTTTCCTAGACTGCTGAAAAATTACATTATTGCTTTGAAAATGATCTTACCACTTTGAAAAAAATACCTTATTTTGTTACCGTATCAAAATGTGCCCGTAAAGAGAAAGCAAGAAGGGGGGAAAAGAACACTTGACACTTCCTAGCCCAGTGCCATTTAGAAGCTATCTTACGTGCTCAGCACTCTGCATTTTTGCTGTTGTTATGTTTTCTGTCCCAAGCTGGGGGATAGGACACACGAAGTCGTGTTTCCATGGAAACCAGCGCCCTGCCAGCCCCACCCCTGAGTGGCCGCCAGGTGGCGATCGGGCAGTTCGGGTTTGCATCCACAAACCGCAGAAATGCAGCAAAAATCGCCTTATTCCCTAAAAACACCCATCCCTGGGTAGCTCTGTACCCATCCCTGGGTATTTTGCTGTGCATTGCTGCTCACATAAACACACCCTTCATGGGAAAACAAGTAACGTGATAGCACGGAGAGCAGCACTGATGGGGCCTGAGAGTCACACCACAGTTTTTAAGAGATGAGATTAGGTGACCAGGAAAAAAAAAAAAGTGAGCCCAGGTTCCTGGGTCCTTACTGAGCTTCTGCCACTGACGTGTCCTCCACAAGTCACCCGACAGCAGCGTTATGCCCTTAGATCTGTAACCAGGCTCTGCAGATGCACGGGGGCTATGGCTACCTGAAGGACTACGCGGTGCAGCAGTTCGTGCGAGACATCAGAGTCCACCAGATCCTGGAAGGTAAAAGGCACTCCTATGACAAGTGAAGTTGGCAGTGGGTTAGCAGAAAAACAGACCCTGGAGGCCCCCACTTTCCCACATGACTCTGATTCTTGGGTTTCAGAGCGCTGCTGTGCCCTGAGCATGAGGTGTGCTGTGTGTGAGTGCCCTGGCTGGGAGCTCTGGCCGTGTGGGACCAGTTACTGGCTATTTTAAGAGTCTTACAGCAGAGGAAGATATTTAGTTGTCATGTTAGCAGTGCCTCTGTCCAGTTTCATCCCATTACTCCTGGTCACATGATGATTCTCCCTAGCAATTCCTATTATTTTTTTCTGTTTGCACTCCTTGACATCGTATCTCTAACAGTATCTGGCCTTTTCTAATCTCAGTTTGGCTTCCTAAATATTTTGTTTTCCCTGCTTTGAGATCCCCTCACCTACAACCAGGGTACCTGGTAAGGGACATGCTTGTTTATACCGAGTGGTTTGCAGTCTGTGTGTTTGTGTATGTGTTAAATGCAAAGCAGAGAGCTCAGATGTTGGTATAAATCCAGTTCTGCTCAATGCCTGCTCCTGCATCCTCCCAGCACGCGTATAAAAATCAGCACCAGCTTTCCCAAGAAATATGCTGGCACTTGGCAGCTGGCTTTCAGCCCAACCCCTCCTAAATGCCACTTTGGCTGGTGGGAAGTGCTTCTCTGTGCTGTAAACTGCACAGCAGGGAAGAGCTCTCTTGGCCTTTTGAGGGGGAAAATATTGGACCATGCCTTAACTGTGTTTCCTTTGCATCCCCATCCTGCTGCAGGTACCAACGAGGTCATGAGGATGATTGTGGCCAGGAATCTGCTACAGGGCTGAAGCCAGGAGCCTTAAAACCCCTCCATCTGTTACAGCTTGGCCTGTTGCCTTCCCCTGCTCCCCAACTCTCTCCCTGGGAGTGGAGAGGGGGATTCCCACTGGAAACAGCCTTCCTGCCTTATCCACAGCTGGGTGGCACGCCGTGCCTGGCAGAGCTGCTGTCACCATTGTGCAGCCAGAAATCACAGCTGTCAGTGCAAGCCTCTGTCCCCAAATCCCACTCCTGGCCTGCTTGCCACACATCCTCCTTGGAAAAAGAAACACCAGAGCTGCTGCTCATCTCTGCTGAGTCAGGACTGAAATGGGAACCTCGGGCAGAGGTGAGCCCACGGGATCACTGGAATCTTTATTTTGAAGGAATTAACTGCTCATAGCAGCCCTGGGAACAGATGAGCACAGGCTCTAACCAGAGGGTTTTTATCCCTTTTTTTATTCCAGGATTCCTCTCCTTTAGCTAGATGCACTCCCTCTTTTCCCAGCAAACTTTTCCTGGTGTCCCAACCACTGCTTGTTCTCTGTATTCCCTCCATATCTTGGTGCTTAATTTCAAAGAAGCCTTTCCAGCACAAAAGTGCAAATAAAAATCTAAGGTTATGTACAGAAATACTGAGCTCTGTGGCCTCCAATCAGTTAGGCTGTGAACAATGTAAGGGGATTAAAAATATTGGTAAATTAAACTATTTTTTCCTCTCGGGTTTGGAATCAATAAAGCAATGATGGAAATGTTACTGGAGTGGAAATTATGATAATTTCCTTCAGTGGTATTTCAGGTGTTTAAACAGAAGTAACAGGGAATTTTTGAAGTAGGTGTTGCAAAATAGTTCTGCTTGAGGGCTTTTTAGGTAATGTCTTTGTTAACCCCTTCAGGTCAGCCAGCTCTTTTTTCTCAGCAGTACTTGGCAGGGGGGAAGATGACAGAGCATTAGCAGCAGAATCATGGAATGGGTTCGGTTAGAGGGCACCTTAAACCCACCTCATTCCAGCCCCTGCCGTGGGCAGAGACACCTTCCGCTTGTTTGATCTCAGTTCCTACTGTTGCTGGCAGGCCCTGAGTGTCCCCTCCCTCGTTTTATTGCACATTGAATTTGCCCCACAGGGCAGCGAGGAGAGTTTAAAGGATAAACACCTGTGCTTCAAAGAGAAACAGCCGCCTGCCCACTGGGGAGACCCTCCACCTGCCCAGGGGATGGATGCCCTGGGGCTGGGAAGGGTCTCAGGACAGTGGGAAGGGGTCTCCAGCCAGGGTCTCTGTCCAAAGTCTCTCCAGGGTGTCTCTTCATGGGTCCCTGTGGGGAGTTTCTGGCCACAGGTCTCTGTCTGGGGTGTCTCCTCGGGATCTCTAGGGCGGGTGCCTGCCCGTGGTCTCAGCGCAGGTTCTCTTCTGGGGGGCTCTATGGTGGGATCCCTGCCCGGGGTCTCTCTGTCAGGGTTCTCTCTCGGGGGTCCCTGTCCATGGTCAGAGCCTGGATTCTCTCCCAGGGCTCTCAGCCCAACCTCTCTCCCAGGGCTTTCTGTCCATGCTCTCTATCCGGGGCTCTCTAGCCAGATTCTCTATCCATGCCCTCTATCCATCCTCTCTATCCATGCTCTCAGCTCGGCCTCTCTCCCGGGGCTCTCTATCCATGCTCTCTATCCCGTGTTCTCTATCCATGTTTTCTGTCCATGCTCTCTATCCACGTTCTCTATCCACGTTCTCAGTCCATATTCTCTATCCATGCTCTCTATCTATGCTCTCTATCCGCGCTCTCTATCCACGTTCTCTAGCCATGTTCTCTCTCCATGCTCTCTCTCCTCGCTCTCTATCCATATTCTCTATCCATGCCCTCTATCC
>VXAX01005190.1:138763-157264 GCA_013399835.1 Leptocoma aspasia | reverse complement strand
GGGGAGAAGGGTTATTAACGTAATTAAAGTAATTAACGTCCGCGCCTGCTGCGCGCTGCCGGGGAGTTAACGGGCGGGAGGCAGGCTCGGTGGAATCCCATCTTTTCCGATCGGAGACCTCCGCTCCCATCATTCCTGCAGCGGAACGGGAGCGTGGGAAGGAGTAACGCAGCGGCCGTGCCGGAATTACCCAAAGCTTTAAATAAATGCTGCACCTGATACCCACAGCTCTTGGCCGCCACCGAAAGCACCGGCGGAGGAAAGCCCCGCCGGCAGCGCCGTAAAGCTGGGTTAGGCTCAGGCTGGGCTGCCGACCTTGGCTGGGGAGGCTTTACATCACCGCAGCGCTGGTTGGATGATGCTCTCCGCGGATCAATCGCTCCGGCAGATCTAACCCGGCTCCCTGGCACCAGCCTTGTTTCCCTCTCTCCAGCCTCTTCTGGCGGCTCTCCCTGCTCTGTGTCCCCAGAGCAGTGTGGTACCCATGTGGTACCCATGGCCACCTCTCCTGTCCAACCCTCTCATCTTCCTTCTGCCGGTCCTGTTTCACACTCCAGAGCAGCAGCTGTTCCTCTGTAGCCCACCAGAAGTTGTTTAAGGTTCTGGCTCGAACCCCACGTGGTTTAGATCACGTTCATTTTGGGGGTGATGCTCTTTCCCAGAGGAACATATCCCATGTTTGTGCCTTCCAGGTGTCAGAAACTCCTCAGGCCCTCACAGTGACATGCTGGAGAATACATGGAAATATGTATGGAGATGTAATATAGTTACTTATTGCCAGCTGGATGTTTTATAACACGTTCTTAAAATCATAGTTGGAAGTAAACCTGATCCTCAGAGCTATGGAAAAGCTTTAATAAATCTTTGCATAATTAGAAGCAAAATTCTTGCACAGCTGGCCTTGGATTTGTGCCACCTGGGTTCTTAGGGAGGATTATTGCAAACTGATACCTGATGGAGGCACAGAATCTGTCTCCTGCAAGAGTGTATGCACAAACCCCTGTATCCAAAATAAACCCCTGAATGCAGAATAAACCCCTGTATGAAGAATAAACTGTTCTGCAGAATAAACTGTTCCACAGAATATTGCAGTTGTTACCTCAGCCATGCTCTGTGAGCACAGGGGCTGTGCAGGGCTGGGAGCCAGGGCAGCTCAGAGCTTTCACTTTCTCCTGGCCAGAGGAAGCCCAGAATAAACAGCAAAGCCCTTGGAGGTCTCAGTGGAGCTTAGGGATTAGCAGCAAAGTCCCTTGTCCTCTGAAGCACGTCCTTTAGCATCAGCAAAGAACTTACTGGCTTTTTATCCTGGTTTGGCTGTTTTATTTTCCCCCAGCATTTTCTCCCAACTGCTCTGGATAGGGGGTGGTTGAACACCAAAGGTAAATCTCTCTTGCAGAGAGGACTTCAGCCACATTTGTGTTTCATAGGCTTGAAGAGCATGGCTGTTTGGTTCAGAAGTTGAGATTTTCCTTTTCCATGTGTTGTATTTTGCCCTTCAAATTCCATCTTACAAAGGCTTATTCCATCTTATTGGACTAACTCATCCAATCCAACTTCAGTCTCTGCTCTGGGGTTAGCTGGTAATGTTTTTGGAGTTTTTTTGGGTTTTTTTGCAAAAGAGACTTCCCCGAAGCAGAGATGAAATCCCAGAATCATGGAATCCTAGATTCCTAGATTCCAACTTGGGTTGGAAAGGATGTTAAAGATGACCCAGTTCCACCCCTTGCCATGGCCAGGAACACTTTCCACTATCCCAGGTTGCTCCAAGCCCCATCCAGCCTGACCTGGAACACTCCCAGGGATGGCTACTGAGGTTGACAAAGAAGGCCAGGAACCTTTAACAAAGTTAAAAGTGTTCTGTCATTATAGAAGTGAGGAAAAAAATCTACTGAGAGCTATAAATTGCTCTCAGGACGAAGTACAGAGCCCAGGTACACTTTAAACTCTGGCAATCCAGCTCAGGGTACACAGGATGAAGCTCTGCTGAGTCACAGAAATGTTTCTTCCTGATGTTACTTGAACAGATCCTAATGAGAAACATGGGTTTCAGGATATCTAAGATAATGTGTTGAAAATATTGGGAGCCTGGGAGCTTCGTACTGGCCCTTCTTGGGGAGAAAAAGCACTGGAGCTGGGCAGTTTTAAAGTAGGAAACTTGATGGGAATGTGCCAGGTTAGTTATGCCTGGGATTAAGAAGATGAGCTTAAGTGATTAGTTTATTTTTATCTGGATGTGTGTGCTTCCTGAGCACAGCCTTCATTCTGGCACCAGTCAGCAGCACTTCTGTGTGCAGGGGTAATTTAGGGCTCTACCTAGCTAAGAAACAACTTTGGAACTCTTTTCCAACCTAATCTTTAAAAATCGGAGTCTTGCATCTCCAGATCCCTTTGAGCTTTCCACCTCTGGCTCTCCACCTAAAATAGAAGTAGATGTAACTGCTGGTTTGGTTTGCCAAAGTTCCAATCTGTAATTCAGCAGCATAGAGGGGCAGGTGGCCGTGGGGTATCCTCTTTGGGGCTTGAGAACCCTTTGCCCTGCTGCTGAAATTGGTAACAGTTCCTTGGGAGCAATGGTGCCATTTCCCAGCCCCGTGCCATCATTCTCTGGCTGTGTTTCCCATGTCAGGTCCTGCTCTTACTCAGGCAGTCACGCTTTAAATGTGGCAGGTTGGTGTTTTGGACTTGTTCCTCCTAGCTGAGCTGCACTATCATCAGGAGCTGTTGTTATCAGCCCACCTTCTGATGCACCCCAGTCCCCTTGTTGCTGTGAATGGCTGGACAATCCGTGTGGGTCTGCAGGCAGTGAATATCTAATCTGGCTTCCTTTTCCAGGTATTACCCCTGCCTGCTGCCGGTTGTTTCAGAGCCCTGTGAGAATGCTGTGCTACTCAGGTACCCTCTGAGCTTGTCAGCCAGCCTGTGCAGTACCCTGCAAACCTTAGATTCAGCTCCTTTAGTCCCCCTGGCCTGTCAGAGGACGGGCAGGCTGCTGGTTAGCAATCCCTGTAAGCCACGAGCTCTGAGCATCCTCACCCTCTGCTAGCAACTGCTTCACACATAGCCTAGGCAGCAGCTGGAGCCTTGGGTGTTCCTCTCTCTCTCACTGTGATGTTCCTCCCAAACGTGGGGGTCATTCTTGCTTTCTGGAGCTGGGAATTCACTCCTCACAGCTGGCTCTGATAAGGAACAAGCTGCCATTGTGTGTTCAGAGCTGGGCTGCTGGAGGCAGGGACACTGCTCCGTGTCTTGTTGGTACAATGGGGTTTTGGTTCAGCCAGAGTGAGCTGGGAGCTTGCAAGGCCATGAGTAGTGCAGGAGCTGACTCAAGAGGAGCTGTGACAGCAGAGTGCTCACCCTGGTAAGTGCTGAGGAGCTGCTGGTCCCATGGCTCTGGTTCTTCTGGCAAATAACATTTTTAGGATTAATATAAGCAGTGATGTGGGCATAGGTACGTTTGTGGTGAGAGCTGATTTAGTCTCTCCTGAGTGATGGATATAATCCAGGGGGTTCATTAAATTGAAGAAAAGGTTATCTGCTCACAGGGAAACAGGTGAGGGGGTTTTATTTTTTTGCATGCTTTGAGCTGGAAGATACCATAGTCCCCAAGATCTTTGGGATGGCAAGGATGAGATGCAGCTGCTGTTGGAACATGGATCTGGAGATCAGCCATGGGCCCTCCTACTGCAAAGCAGGGAAATGTTGAATTCCATAAGCTAGGGAAGTGTTTGTGAGTATTGTGAGTGAAAACTTGCCCATCCATGATGTCAGGAAGTGAGTTTCATGCTCTGTGCCTGAGCAGTGTCAGTTGTAGAACGTGGCACGGTGGCTTGGGGGTTCGGGAGGGAAGCAGCCAGTGAAATGGATTTAAATCTACATTTGAGGGGAAGCAGCCAGTGAAATGGATTTAAATCTACATTGGGGAAGATCTCCCAACTGGCTTAGAGCCTTCTGAACAATCTCTCTGCTCTGTATGACCAAGGGTGTGGCTTGTGTGATTGGGAAGCAGGAATGTCAGAGCTGCTCCTGCTGTGTGAGGTGGAATGAGGAGGACACTTTCCTTCCCCAGGACTGGCTGCTCACCTGTCTCCTTTTCTCTTGCAGGTTTAACTGGAGCGAGCTGAGCCCTCTGGGGCTGTGGGGGAGGACCCTGGGCTTGCAGACAGAGAACTCCCAGTTCCTGCTGGAAGGGATGCCCTTCCGCATCTTTGGGGGCTCCATGCACTACTTCCGAGTGCCCCGGGAGTACTGGGAGGATCGGATGCTGAAAATGAGAGCCTGTGGCCTCAACACCCTCACCACGTGAGTGTCCTCCCTGCCCAGCCTCTCCCCTGCTCCTCACCACTGGGGCTTCCTCCTTAATTCCAGTGGGCCATAATGATGGATTTCCATGCCCCTTACTGTGGGAAGATGTTGTAAGAACGTATTATAAGTTTTTCTGTACGCAAGCTTGCAGAAAAATCTTCTCACGGGAAAGCATCTTTTTACTGTCTTTTACTCTGTACAAGTTTCTGTAAACAAAATCTCTGATGTGTGTTTCAAGGACATTTAGATTTCTTTGCCTGTCTCCCGATAGGGGTTTCTCTTTCAACCTATGAAGTGAAAAGTTGTTATCTCTGATTGTGTAAACTATTCCAGCATTCTTGTACAGAGCATGAAGAAGAAGCATCTGAGCTCTGTACCTGAGCACATTATAGCCCAAATCCTTCTGAACTATGGAGTCATTTTAATAAATCATATTTAGCCTTCTGATATTATTGTCAGGAGTCCTTTGTTAACACAAGGACCACAGCAATAGGAAAAGACATGGGTAAGAATAGTGGGGCCTCAGGTTTTCTTGGAGCATCCCAGAGCTCACCCTTCACCTCCACTGCCCTTGCTCTGCCCTTCAGGTACGTGCCATGGAACCTGCACGAGAAGGAAAGAGGGAAGTTTGACTTCAGTAAGAACCTGGATCTAAGGTATGTGGCACAGACAGCTCTCTTATGAAATGCTTCTCTTTGGAGGACAGGGGTGTGTGGTGTTTGGGTGAAGATGTTATTTCCAGATGTGCCTTGATGGAGACTCGTTCCTTCCCCTGTCTTCTGGAGTTCTGGGAACTTCATCAGTTCCCAGAGTCAGTTCTGAATCACCAATTTAGTGTAGTTGCTTCATCACACAATTCCCTTCTGCTTTGGTACCTAAATTCAATGGTGATTGCAGGATTAGGAGTGGGGGTTCTGCAGGCTGACAATAATTCCTCTGTCTGGATCCCCAGGGCCTTCCTTTCCCTGGCAGCTAAAAATGGACTGTGGGTGATCCTGCGCCCTGGACCTTACATCTGTTCAGAATGGGACCTTGGGGGTCTGCCCAGGTGAGTGTGGGAGTTGTTCAGTTCAGGGGAGCATTAGGAACAAACAAATCCCAAGCTCCTGATCACACAGTCAAGGCTCCTTCAAAGGAATTGCTTTGGAATGGCTGGCTGCTTGATGGGGATATTTATTTTCTGTCCCCCCACAGCAGGTGAATGCTCATTATCTTGTGGAGCTCTTCTAAATCTTTTTGAGTGTTTAAAATAATAATAATTGTTTTATGGTATAATGGTTACAGCAAGAAAATAGAATTGGGGGAACCCATCTTGCTGTTGCACCTTGACTCTGCATAACATGGACTGGATTTGCAGCTTGATGTAAGAATTTGCTTCATCTCAGCTCCATTTTAAAAGTCCTACTAGAAATCTGCATTATATGGCTGGCAGTAATGAAACCCCACAAGTTTTTCAGCCTCCTGTTGTGTTTTCCCCTAAGGAACACAGCTGGAGGAGGCTCTGGGAGCACTGGGACTTGCCTGGTTCCTGAGTGGAGCCAGTGGCAGGTTACCACTTGTTTTCCTTACGTGCACAGAGCACAAACCTCAGTGGAGATACTTGGGGATTATTTTCTTTAACTTTTCACTTGCCTTTGGAATCAGAGTTCAGGTGTCAGGAACTGAGAGCAGAACTCCTCATGACCAGAGCCAGAAGCCATCTCCACATTATATCATGAGAAGTGCATCTGTTGTCAGTTGTTGTCACATCACTCATGTGGTTTTTTATCAGACAGATAAAAAGTTCTAATAAAGAGCAACAGTACTATTTGCATTTTCCAGCTAAAGAGGAGATGATTTTTTTTTAGGTCCACAAAGGCACATTTAGCAAAGAGTTGAGTATTTCAGATTTTTGGAAGGATATTAGTTAAGACCTCATTCCCCTTAAATTGTCACAGCATTATATTGTTCTTCTCTTCAACAAATTGCCCTTTTTTCTGTTAACTCCAAACAGAACCCAGCCTTGTAAATCAGCAGTAGAAACAATGGGAATAATTTAAAGAAATCTTTGTTTTGAGAAAGGATTGGGATTTTTTGAAGGAGCACTTGGTTGTAGAGTGCCCTTGGGAATGCAGAGAATTCACTTTAGAGTGATAAGATTAATCCTTGAAATATTATTGGTAGAGGTGATGAAATGAATTTAGGCCTGAAATGCAGAACAAAAAGAAGAGGAAGGGGTTGGGAATTGGAGCCTGGATTTATTAACCAGTGAGTGATGGGCACGTGGTGTCATTCACAACTCGGGGTGTCACCGCCGCGCTGTGCGCTCCGCCAGGTGACACCAACAATCCCTGCCCAGGTGTCACTCGGTGCCAGTGGGTGAAATACCTCTGCTTGGCTGGACAGGAGTCTCTATAACACATTCCCTGTCCTGCTTTTCCCCAGCTGGCTGCTGCAGGACCCCGAGATGCAGCTGAGGACAACCTACAAGGGTTTCACAGAGGCTGTGGACGCCTACTTCGATCGCCTGATGCGCGTTGTTGTCCCTCTCCAGGCAAGCACCATCCTTGTCCCTCCCCAGGGGTGGCAGTGGCTGCACAGGGCAGCGTGGGCTGTGTGTGACAGCAGCAGCAGGGTGAGGCAGTAACAGGTGCACCAGTTTTGCTCCAGGAATCAGCACAGGCTGGAGTTGTCTCTGTCAGTTTGGGAGCACGGGAGGCTGGAGATGACTCTGTCTGACACTGGTGCATCTTTCCTGCCAGCTGGTGTGGTTTTGGTCCCTGTGGTTAGAAATCGTGGTGAACACCTTCCTTCTCCCTTTTTGTCCCCCACAGTACAAGAAAGGAGGTCCCATCATTGCAGTGCAGGTGGAGAATGAATACGGTTCCTATGCCAAAGACCCAAACTACATGACCTATGTCAAAATGGTAATGGTGGCACTTTTACTTGTTTCTGTGTCAATCTCTCCCATAAATCACCTTCCCCACAGTGCTTTCTTTTTTCTGTGTAACTTTTGAGCGTGGTTCAGGAGACTCTTGAAAAGCACCAGCTGCATTTTCCTTGGATGTTTCCTCCAGGAGTGGAAGAGTTGGCACATGACCCTCTCAGTGTTGATAAATCTGTGTTCTTATGTCTTCCAGAGAAGAGGGAGATAGGGAGCTGGGGAGTGTCTGTATTGCACAGCTGGCCTTGAAGAAGCTCTCACCTGCGGGTCCTGTTTTGCCTCTCCTAGATGATATTTGATAAGGGCTTCCCTTTGTTGACTTGCCTGGGAGAAAAGTTGATGGGAACAAGTCACCAGCACGCTCCTAAACTTGTGTAATCTGGGGCTCAGCATCAGGCAGGTTAATTTGCCTAATGCCTCCCTTACCCCTGTCAAAAAGGGATTAAACTGTGCCCTGGCTGCTCTGAGTCAGTGATAAGTGCCCAGGGAGGCTGGATTATCCTGGTGGATCTCACAGCTGTCTGACCTGTTTGTTTTACCCCAGCACCAGTGCAGGGCAGGCAGATAACGAGGTCTGCAGTGTGTCTCACAGGGTTTGCTGTTTAATTTCTTCTCACTGAATGCTTAAAGGTATTGCTGCACATCTTGGGGGTCACCCATCCAGTCTTGCTCTTCTGCTACAGGATTGTGGGATCCTTCTGAAACCCTTTGGGTAGCCCAGCTGCACCCTGAGCACCCTGAGGCTCAGGTTGTCCCAGTGCTCAGGGTGTCCAGAGGCTCTTCAAACCAATAAATCCATGGCAGGAGTGCTGATCTCCCCAGGGCTGTGCCAGCTCCTGCACAGACTCCATCTCGTGCCGTGCTTTAACTCTGCTCACAAGGTTAAATATCAAGTTTGTGTACAAACAAATTGGAGATAATGCCAAGCAAGTGGTTTTCAGAGCCCTAAGTGAAGGGGACACAGAGACTCTGGGGGTCTGAGCAGCCTGCAGGCTTGGCCTTGCTTTCCATTGGAAAAGTGAGGAAAGAGGTTGTGCTGTTTCAGACTTGTCAGGACAAATCCCCCTGCCAGGCCTGTGGGTGTATTTTTGCAGTGCTGTTTCATCATATTCTGGGATTGTGTGCAATTTGCATCTGAGGCAGTATAGAATAGTGCTTAGAGATGAAAATGTGGGAAAGCAGGATTTGCAGGGCTTCGTTTTTGGTTGGAGTGGGATCTAATGTGAGGTGGGGCTCTGAGTATTTGTTCTGGTTTGTGGCAAGCTGATTAATTCACATCTATGACCAAGTTGCATCTTCCTGGAATTAATAAACTCATTTAAAAACACCCACAACTCACACAAAGCCTCAAATCCCTGTGCTTACCTCACTTTTTTGCGTGCAATGCCTTTGCCTTCGTAAAAGTGAAAGGATGTATTGGCATGACCCTTCCCACACAGAACTGAGCTTCTGTTCCTGCTTCTCTGCTCCACTCTGGGAGGCATTTAATGTGTGGCTGCTCTGCCCTTCCTCCATTCTGCATTTACACTCAAAGGGAGGGGAAGAAACTTAGCAATAATGCAGTGCTCAAAGAATTACCTTAGTAAAATTGGTTAGAAATTCCAGTTCCCTCAGCAGCTGAATTTTGTCCGAATCCAGCATCTGTTCAGGTGTAAATGTGGTGGTGATGGGTTGACAAAGTCACCAGGTTGTCCCAGCTCTGTGTGGGGTTTGTCTGTGTTGCAAGGTTTCTCTAATGCAGACACTGTGCCATGCCCAGGTGTGCTCTTTGTGCAGGCAGGGGCAATAAACAAAAGGCTTTATCACATTTCATAATTAGTAATTTACACTGGAGAGACTGAGGCCTTGTTCTCAGAGCTCCTGGGAGCTGCAGGAGTGACTCCAATGCAAGTGCAGTGAAATGAGTGGTTAATTAACAACTAAGGCTTCTTCATCTCTCCTCCAAACATCAGCCACTGTTCTGTTAAGAACCAGCTGCAAGAGAACAATCCTGATGGGAGGAACCTTATGTGTGCAGGTGGATTTTAAAACCTCAGAGTGCTGTTTCCTCTAGTGCTGTAATATTGAGGAACCACTAAATTCAGTGATTATCGAAAAACATTCGTACCTGAGCTGTCCTGTGATGCTGTTCCTTGGAAAATCAGCTCTTCCCTCTTTTCAGCTTCCACTGTCAGGCAGTCAGGAAGCCTGAGCTGCTTTTCCTTTCCTCCTTCC
Organism: Leptocoma aspasia; assembly: GCA_013399835.1. Classification (NCBI taxonomy): domain Eukaryota; kingdom Metazoa; phylum Chordata; class Aves; order Passeriformes; family Nectariniidae; genus Leptocoma; species Leptocoma aspasia. The sequence goes on along the minus strand of VXAX01005190.1, from coordinate 147,825 downwards.
ACCTGAATCCCTCTTTTCATGAAAGCACTAAAGCTATTTATTACATTGATCTCAGAAGCTAAAATCCTGAAGTTGGATGCATCAATGAGAAACCAGTCCAGCTTTTGTAAACAAAATAAGACTTTCCAGTTGTCTTGAAGCTGGGAAAAGTAGACAGAGCAGCTTCAGGAGGAATGGGAGATGTCACAGGGATAATATTTCATTACAGGGCACTGCCAGTTGCAGGCTGTCCCCACAGAAGGTGATACTGCAGTGCTTTAACATCCTGGGACATGCTAAACTCTGTTAACACAATGGCTTTTCCTCTTTTTAACCTAGGCCCTGTTAAACAGAGGGATTGTGGAGCTGCTGATGACCTCAGACAACAAGAATGGGCTGTCCTTTGGCTTAGTGGAAGGAGGTGAGTGCTTGGAGAGCTGAGGGAAGGCTCTGATCTCTGGGGAACATGGTTTTGGAAGGAAAACAGGATTTCAGTTCACCCTCTGCACCCACTGAGTGTGTTCTGTTTGTGGTAGGAGGGGCCCCGTGGCTGGATGGTGCAGCCAGGATGAGCCCAGGCCCTTCCCAGAAAGGTTGAGAGTGGTTTATTTTCCACATTAAGTGTAACACTGTGTAGGGTTGGGCACTTGCACTTCCCACTGAGTCAGGAGATGGCAGCACCCAGCATTTCTCAACGTTTCACCTGACTACAAGGCTGAAAATGCTATTTATTGCTTCATTTCAATATATATTAAACAAGTTCCTCAGCAGTTACTAACAGTAATAACTTGTTCCTAAGGTAGATGCTTTGCAATTAAAAAGAGAATTAAAAAAGATTCATTAAAACCTTGATTTTGAGTTTTACACTGAAGCAGTAAATTTAGCAATAGTTTGTGGGGCAGCATTGTCTTCTCAGCAAGCTTATTTTGGGGTGTAGAACCTTAGGTGGGTAAAGGAGGGTGTCAGATATGTAGAATGCAGAATGATGCCCATTTCCCTTTTATGAAGTATAATTTTAATAAGTTTTTTAAATGCTGCTTAGCACCCTCCTCTTTTTTCCTGTGAAGAAATGGAGGTGCAGCTGCTTGAGTTTCACTGAGCCCTAAATCTGACTGTCTGGGGCACTGATTCTCAGAATTTCAGGTAATTTCAGCTGGCATTTACTCTGTCCTTGGCCTGTGCTCTCTCCTGTGTTCCTGCCAATTGCCTGAGGTGTAACTGCTCCCCCAACTTAAGTGTTGGCAGGGTTTGAGTGCTCCTGTTACCACTCAGCCATAAATAATGTGAAATTTCCAATCTCAGGCATGGAGATGATTAAAGGGACTTTCCCCTCTTTTTTCCCTTCCTTTTGCTTTTCCGTGTCAGTATGAGAGGGATAAATTCATTAACTGAAGTCCCAGCACGGTGATCTTGTCTTTTGGATGTTTTTGGGTGTGCAGCAGTTTTCAGCTGTGACCACACAGAGTCACCCTCTGCCTGCCACAGAGCTGCCAGGAGAAGGACTGCTGTGGAAATCCCTGCCTTGCCCTCATCTCCTGAGGCAATGTTTGCAGCCTCAGAGCTCCTTTTCCAGTGTGTTCTGCTCTTTGATCCCACTTTGCCTCTTGGGTGTCAGGACAATGTTTGTTAGAGCCAGTGTTAGATCAGATCTGTGGGATAAGCAGGGGTCCCATGGGAGAGCAGCAGGGTGGTGAGGAAGGGGCTGAAGGAGAGGCAAGAACCACTGCCCATCCCTGGAAGTGACCAAGGCCAGGCTGGACAGGGTTTGGATCAGCCTGGGACAGTGGGAAGGGTTCCTGCCCTTCCAGGGGGTGGCATGGGCTGAGCTTGAAGGTCCCTTCATCCCAAACCAATCTGGTTCCAAGAATCCCAAGCTGATCTGACCTGATAAAGCCCTTCTGGGAGCTCATGGGTGACAAAGCCTCTGCTGTCCCTCCAGGCTGTGGCACAGGTGAGGGCACACCTGAGTGCTGTGCCCAGCTCTGGCCCCTCAGTTTGGGAAGGACCTGGAGGGGCTGGAGCACATCCAGAGGGGGCAACGAGGCTGGTGAGGGGCTGGGAACACAAACCCTGTGAGGAACCACTGAGGGAGCTGGGGGTGCTCAGCCTGGAGAAAAGGAGACTCAGGGGTGACCTCAGCACTCTCTGTGACCCCTGAAAGGTGCCTGTGCTCAGCTGGGGTTGGGCTCTGTCTCCAGGAGCTGACACAACCAGAGCACACAGCCTCAGCCTGAGTCAAGGGAAATATAGGGTAAATATTAGGAAAAAGTTTTTCANATTCTGTGTGAATTCTGTGTGAATTCTGTGTGAATGCTGTGTGATTCTGTGTGATTCTGTGTGAATTCTGTGAAGGACCATGGTGGGATGCCTTTTGTGTGTGTGTGTGGGAAGGACATCCCGTGAGAAGGATAAATAAGGCTCTGGGGACTGGTTCTCTTTTCCATGGTGTGCTGTTAATCTGCATGAAGAGCAGAGCTGTTCTCCTTGAGAATTGCCAGCTAATGTATTACATCAGTGCTAAATCCACGTTTTAGTTTGTTCTCCTTTCGTGTTTTCTGTGCTGAATTCTTCAGCTCAGCGCACTACATAGGTCAGCCTATTAAAATCAAGGTATAAATAGTGAGAAGTGAGCTTTTTCTTGTGTAAATATTCTGTTTGAAGTGCTCTGCCTGACACAACTGGGGCTGGGTTTGATAGCAGCTCTCTTGTTAGAATTCAGTTTTTAATGCCGAATCACATCGTCGCTGCTGTGTTTGCAGAGTTTGTCTGGGAGAAATAGCAGTGTGACTGAGGGCTGGGAGACACAGAAATGGTTGGAATGCATGCCAGGGGCTGGGACACTGATCCCAGATCAGGCAGGTTCCCACTCCAGAGCCTGAGGATGGGCAGAAGCACAGAGAACTCTCCCAATTCCAGTTCTCTTTGGTTCTCTTGTCCTGAGGTTGCTCTCACTCAGCCCCACAGACATGACAAGCTGTAGGATATTGCCTGGGAAGGGATTCCTGCAGCTCAAGCCTGGGAGAGCAGTGTGCCATCCAGACAGGACTTTCTAATAAGTTTGCCTTTATGTGGTGCCTTTTAAGTGAGGATCTCCAAGTGCTTTACAGGCTCTAATTAGAGCTGGTGCCACCCCAGGAGCTGCTCTGATGCTCTCTCTCTCTAATATCTCTGCACATTAGAGCTGAAAGATGGCCTGGGAGGATTCCACTCTGTGCTGTGGTTCACCTGGATTCTGCATACCAAGTGAGGGCTTTGATGGGGGATTTCTGAGGAGGTTATTTTGGGTTTCTGAGGAGGTTATTTTGGGGGTTCAGAAGGTGGTGCAGCTCCCTCCTGCTGGGTGAGGCCTAAGGAGATGGTCCCCTAGACATTTTGGATGAGTCTAAATTAATACATTTTTCCTGTCCCACTAGCACTGGCCACTGTTAACTTTCAGAAACTGGAGCCTGGGCTGCTGAAATACCTGGACACAGTACAGGTAAGATGCAGAAACACTTTGTTCATCCATGCACTAGAAGTAAGCACTGATACTCTCTTTGGGATTTGTGTGTTGATTTGGGGCTTCCTTCTCATGAGGCCAAATCCTTCTGGAATCAGGGAAGGAGGATTTAAGTATCCTGTTATCCAGCACCTTCTAAAAAGGCTTTTCATCCAGCTGTGCCCTGTGTTTAGCTGTTAGGGTTAGACTTCTTTGAGTGTTGATACCCAGAGCATCCCAGTGCACCATGGCCAGGCCTCTCTCCTGAAGTTCCATCATCTTTTTCCCAGATTCTTTCACCCTGGTGCTGTGGGTGCTCTTTGCAAACCTCTGTGCTGCAGGTGTGTCTGTGCACTGTGATGGGTGTTCATCTCCAGGGCCTCATTCTGAGTAGATTTATGAAGTTTTTGTGTGTCACTTGAGCATTTTGAACCCCTCTGTGCATCAGGGATGGGTTAATTAATTAATGGCTAATGAACACTTGGTGTGAACAGTGTCCTGATTGTGGTGAGGGAGCGGTGAGGGAATGGCAAGTTTTGGGGTTAGTGACAGGTTCTCTCTCTTTTTACACCCTCTGTGCTCTTTTCCTGTGCTCTGCTTGCTCCAAATGAAGGGTGTGAGCAGCTGGGATCTGCCCCCAGCCCTGATCAATTCTCTTCTCACCTCTTCCCTTGGCTTTTGCCTGGCTGTGCAGGGGAGCCCTGCTGGGATGCTGGATGTTCCATCCTACAGCTTTCATTTGTTTTCTTTTCCTCTCCTGGCAAAAGAGGCTCTGCTGGAAGTGCTTTCACCTCCTTTAGGTTTTCCAAAATTGCCCAAACATTGCAAAAGAACAGAAGGTGGCACCTTCCCCACCACATGAATGCAACGTGGCCCCAAAAAAGCAGCTCCTCCTTTGCCACACCCAGTATGAGATAGGAAGTGTTTGTAGGGGTTATGAAGCTGTTATGGGTTTTTGTTCCAGAAGGTGATAAAATCCCTTCTTTGGTTCACTGGGGATGGATTGATTAAATGTATTTCCAAGAAGGTTTAGATGATTACAGGCAGTGGTTTTCTGCTAATGAAACACGAGTTTCTTTAATTCCACTTACCTCAGCCAATTCCTGTGGCATCAGACGAAACCCCTGTCACAAAACTGCCTGGAAATAAAGCCCAGGATGCTGTGGGGGCAGCCAGGCTGAGCACACACTGCCCTGCCCATGCCATGGGGTGTGGGAGGGATCCTGCAGGGGCTCAGGCAGCTGGCAGGCACTGACAAATGGGAAGCATTTGCTCTGTGTGCAGAGCCTTTAATGAAGATCTAATTCCTGAAAATTCTTCCCTGCCAGCACCATATGCAGCATTAAAAAGGCATTAAAGCAGCTCAGGTCTGCTGCTGTACCTTGGCAAGCACTGGCTGCCCTGCACCTGCAAGCTCTCAGCTGGCAGTGGCGTGGCAGATAAGCAGACATTTATAAATGTGTGTTTCTAGCAGGAGCTAAACACTGACAGTTGGTTTGTCCCCTTTGCTGCAGCTCTCCCAAACAGCAGCATCCAGAAATGTTTGACAGCACCTGACTCTGTGCTCTGTGCTTTGTGACTAGCAGAGGCACAAAGCTTTGCTTGCCTGTTCTGGGCATTGCTGGCCCACAGCTTCATGTTCTTCACATGCCCAGAGCTCCTTAGGTGCCTTTTTGTCAGTGCCAGTTGGGAAGCAAACACTCCTGTAAAACCACATCACCACGCTGGATTTGAACAACGCTTCTCTAGAAAAAAGAGGTGACTGCAGGACTGTCCTGAATCCATTTGAACTCTGTTTTTCTCTTGACAGAAAGACCAGCCAAAGATGGTGATGGAGTACTGGACTGGGTGGTTTGATAACTGGGGAGGCCCTCACTATGTCTTTGATGCAGATGGTGAGCACCAAACGCTGTTCTTGTAGAACATTTTGAGGTGAATTTCAGCCCCTCGTGAGTGCAGGACCTTCTCCCTGGTTTAAAAGCTCATTTGGAAGGCTACTACTAAAAAAACAAACCCCCAGGGCAGCTAAAGAGCAGTGAGAACAGAGCTGTACAGGACTGTTTTAACGACTCTCTCATCCTCCTGCAATTGTCTTTGTAATTGGGTCATTAGTGTGTTCGGTTCAGGAGTCTGACCGAGGAGTCCTTGCAACTCTTCTTCTTAAAAGCAAAATTCCTGCTGGAGGCCAGGAGCTTTACCCTTTTTCACCGGGAGGGGAGAGCATTATTTGAATGTATTAATGCACCAGTAGATGTGCTGTCCCTTACTGAGGGCAAGAAGCAAATGACAACGCAGATCATTGTGGTTGCACAGGAATGACAGGGACCAGAAGGTGCCTGATTTGAATTCCTGGCCCACATTTGTGCTCTGTGGCCTCCCTGGCACTGCAAAAAATATCTTTTTTTTAATTTTTTTTTTTGCAGAGATGGTGAATACTGTAGCAAGCATCCTCAAAACAGGAGCATCCATCAACCTCTACATGTTCCATGGAGGCACCAACTTTGGCTTCATGAACGGGGCTCTGGAAGCTGATGAGTACAAGTCAGATGTCACCAGTTATGGTGAGTTTGTTTTCAGACCTTGCCTCTGCAGCTCTGACTACCCTGGGCTGGTGACAGTGACCAGCACAACCACTTTGTCCTGGAGAGATGGGCTGGGACACAGCTCAGAAGTAAATTCCTGTCTAAAAGGGAGTTTACATGAATGTTTCTAATTCCCAGCCCATTCCAGGAAGTGGGGGATTCCCTAATTCTGAATTGTAAATAATGTCACAGATGATGAATTGATATCTTTTTTTCCTAGGGAAAGATGGTGATCCAAGACACTATTTTTTAATTTTACCAAATCAAATTTTACCATAAATCTCTTTTCATCCCAGCAGCCCGTGGTTAAAATGGTTAATTGTTGACTTTATCCTGTGTGAAATTCTGGATATGTGCAAATTAGATCTCTGAAAGTGTGAATGGCTCTTCTCTAATTTAAGGATTTTTTTGAAAAATTTTAGTGATGTTCACTCAGATTAAAGTGTACAGATTTCCATACTGTAGACAATGCCATGAAAATCGTGCCTGGGGCTTTTATTTCTTGCATGAAGCCATCCCAGAGCTGCTTTATGCTTTTAAAACATGTGCTGCTTTTCTGCTTTTCCAGATTATGATGCTGTGCTGACAGAGGCTGGGGACTACACATCCAAATTCTTCAAACTTCGACAGCTCTTCAGCATGGTCATTGGTAATGACAAACCCAGGAGCCTCAGCACTGCTCCACCCACACTCTTAAATTAGGGAATTGTTGAAATTCCCTTCTGCTGAAGCCCTGGGGCTCTGCTTGGTTGGGAATTAAGGATGGGAGGACCAAAGGGGGTCTGGAGGGGTCTTTAATTTGCTTTGTCTGAAATCCTTGTCCCATCTTTCTCTTTGCATCCCAGGCCAGCCCCTTCCTCTGCCTCCCATGATTGAAAGCAAGGCCTCCTATGGTGCCATCCTGTTGCACCAGTACATCTCCCTCTGGGATGTGCTGCCAGCACTTTTACAGGTAGTGACACCTCTTTTAATGCATCCCAGACCTAAAATGCATCAACTTTTAGGTGCAAAAGGCAATTTGTGCTCTGCCTTGCTATCCCAAAAGGATGAGGGTGGGGGATTTTTTTGCCAAGGATATGCAAAGGCAGCAAATCTTTTATCTCACCTTTTACACTGCTACTTCTGTTCTCTTGGAATTGCAGTTTTGCAAGTCCTTGGCTCCTGGGTGCTTTGCTCAGGAGGGATTTTGGGTGGGACCATAGCTCGGGAGGTTCTCACCTGTGGCAGAGTGAAGCACCTGCCTTAAATGAGCTCTGCAAGGCCTTTCAATGCTGAGGCCACTCCTGATGTTCAATTTGCTTCTCCTCTGCAGCCCATTAAGTCAGAGTTGCCTGTGAACATGGAGAACCTGCCCCTGAACGACAGCCTTGGGCAGCCCTATGGCTATGTGCTCTATGAGACTGTCATTTTCGGGGGGGGCCACCTGCACACCAGGGACCACGTCAGGGACCGGGCACAGGTAGGGCCACAGGGCTCCCTGGGGACTCACTCAGCTGGGGTGGAGGCAGGAAATGGGGGGAGAACATGACATTTTAGATTATTCTGTGATTCACTCCTTCCACTTCTCAGCTAAGCCCCAAATCCTTATCGCTTCTAGTTAAATTTCCAGTTCCAGTCTGCTAAAACTTACATCTTTAAACATCAGAATGTTGAATGTTCTGAGAATGTTTTGGTGGTTTTATTCTCACCTGTGCTGACAGTGACACAGTTATGGACACTTGAGTTGTAGTTTCAAGCAGAGAGAGTTTCCTGCCCAAATCCAGCTGGAGTGATGTGTTATGAGATAATTGATGAGCAATTATCCTGTGCTCTGTTCTGCAGGTGTTTGTTAACACCATGTATGTGGGAGAGCTGGACTACAACACAGTGGAGCTCTCCATTCCTGAGGGACAGGTAACTCCAGGGGATTGCTCAGGGTGTGGATAACAAGATCACTGGAGAGGGAGAAGTCTCGGAAAGGCACCTCCTCCTAACCCAGACTAGCTTGGTACCCTAATCAGACACAAATAGTGGGATTTCACTGCCAAGTTACCATTTGTGATTGAAAAGTGGGGTCTGAATGCTTTTCCATGGAGAAAATTCGAGTTATTGTAGCCCTTGCTGCACACAATTTGCCATCCTTACCATAGCCACAACATTGAGTACCTGTGCCTTGTTACTGCAGGTTAAATCTGTGCAGGCTTCTTCTTCCTTAGCACAAAGCAGGCTTCAAGGGACTTTGGAGGCTTTTGGGTCTCAAATTAAATGAGGGGGAATGTCTCTCTTTAGCTCTGAGAGCAGTTTTACCCTGGCAGTAAGAACACTTTATTAATTGAGCACATTTCAACAGAGCTGTGGTGGCTGTGGGAGCAGGTGAGGAGGTGGATGCACTGTTGTTCTTAAGGCTTGTGGGAGAGTTTATGGCATGAGCCTGTCCTGTGTCAGACTCCATTTCTGGCTCTGTGGGTGCTATCAAAACGGAAATTAAAAATTCAAGAGGGGAAAAAAAAAAGACAACTCAGAAATCTGTGCAAAGGCTGGGAGTTCCTCACTGTTTGCAGTAGAGAACTTTAAAGTAAATTTATAAATTGCAGCTGCCAGAGGTAGCAGTGCCACTTCCCCCCTTCAACACCTCTGCTGAGGCTGGTGCAGGAGTGGTGCAGCTGATGTTTCTCCTTGTTTGTTTTTAGCAGGGCTTAAGGCAGCTGAAGCTCTGGTGCAGCTGATGTTTCTCCTTTGTTTGTTTTTAGCAGGGCTTCAGGCAGCTGAGGCTGCTGGTGGAGAACCGTGGGCGTGTCAATTATGGGCTGGCCCTGAACGAGCAGAGGAAAGGTGGGTTTGGTTCTGTGCTCCCAAACTCTCCCAGAGACTCCTCAGAGTGGAAATCCTCCAGAGCTGTCTGTGTGGAGCTGGGGGTGCTCAGCCTGGAGAAAAGGAGACTCAGGGGTGACCTCAGCACTCTCTGTGACCCCTGAAAGGTGCCTGTGCTCAGCTGGGGCTGGGCTCTGTCTCCAGGAGCTGACACAACCAGAGCACACAGCCTC
>VXAX01005190.1:122475-138400 GCA_013399835.1 Leptocoma aspasia | reverse complement strand
ATTCTGTGTGAATTCTGTGTGAATTCTGTGTGAGTTCTGTGTGAATTCTGTGTGAATTCTGTGTGAATTCTGTGTGATTCTGTGTGAGTTCTGTGTGCTTTGCACAGAGCCAGCTGAGGGCCCAGCACAGCTCTCGTGGTGCTGGTCAGGACTGGGAGCTAGTGGGAAATGGCGTGAGGGAGGGAATGTGGTAAAAAACATCCTCACCCCCTGTCTGGAGTGATCAGAGGAAAAGCAGTGGCTGCTCAATGCCCTGCACCAAGGTTTATTTTAGAAGGGTACAGCTAAACCCAGGGCTATCAATGAATCTTGCCCTGCTCTAGGTTTCCTAGGTGATGCTCAGCTGCCTTTCTCTTGCTCTATGAGCTTATTACTTCACAGGGAGGGAAGGAAAATACCATTTTTAATCTGTGTTTTCCCTTGAGGGGTTGATATTGGAGGATCACACCATTTAAAAGCTCACACAATGTCAGGAGGAGGGAACTGCATCCCCTGGAGCAGAATTGACTGAAATGCTCAAGCCTATCACACACAGTGGTGGAGCTGGAAGGGGTTGATTCTATTTTAGTGTGGAACTATGTGCAAAGCTCTATAAAATAGATTAATGGAGTTAGGCACGTGACTGTATCGATTTTATTTAATGCAGAAAAGTTGTATAAAGCTCAGTGCTGCCTAGGCAGCCTCAGTCCTGTGTTTAGGAGGCTGCATTAGCAGCCAGGCTTTGCCTGCTTCAGGGAGAGCAACTTTAACAAAAGGGTGCTAAAAGTGAATGACTTCTTGAGGTGCCTTCAAATCCTGGGATGAAAAGCCCTGGAGCAGCCCTGGGCATTGGTGCTGGCTCAGTTTTGCTGTGCCTGTTAGAGAAGTGATTGACTGCTGTAAAAAAATCTGTGCATGGTCAGCCCACTAAACCCCAACAGTCCCAACAAGCCCCAGGTGCTGCCTGTGCCAGCACATCCCAGTGTGCTCTGCTGGGAGGGGGTGGAGGAAAGGAGAGGATGGAGAGGCCGGAGTTTAGTGATGCTCCCCACTCAATCTGGATGAGCAGTGGGACCATATGGACTCTAATTCCATTGCAGAACGTGGCTGCTTTCCATCTCCTGCTGTTCCTCAGATTCAAACAGCAAAATCCATCAGATTTAGCTGTTCCTCAACTCTTCATTACCCCCATTGCTCTTGCAGGCTTAATTGGTGATGTCTTCTTGAATAAAACCCCCTTGAGGAACTTCAAAATTTACAGTTTGGAGATGAAACCTGCCTTCATGAAAAGGTTTGTGGGATTTTAACTTTTTTTTTTTTTCCTTCCTCATTTCCAACCACCTGCTTTCCAGCAGGGCAGTGTCTAATAGGGAGCAGCTAAATGAGGCAACCTGAGGTAACAGTGGGGAGGTGGATTTTTGCACTGATACAGTTGCTGATACTTTTGCCTGAAATAGTGTAGGAACTGGTGCTAGCTGATCCATACCATCATTTAGGGAGAAATCTAATCCCACTGTGCAGGATTTAAAGATTTCTTTGCAGAAAATTTTTCTTTGCAGATCAGAATTTATGATCCTTTAGATCAGGTAGGTAAAAGCCAGGCTTACCCAAAGGGAAGGATCTCCTCACACCCCCATGCTGGAAATTTTGGGTCTTTCTGGAAATTACCAATCTGTCTGATATATTTAGTAATTCAGCCTGGCAAGGGATGGATTAATTCTAGAAAGCTACTGATAGTGCATTAACAATCCAGATGGCTCCCTCTCTTTTATGGTTTTGCTTTAATTCAAGGAAGGAAATTTAGCAGGGGGATGTTGAAGAGCCTCTGTCAGCACATACAGAAAACCTCAGCAAATGTTTCAGGCAGCAGATGCCCTATGGACTCTGGCCACAATCCAGAGACTCTTTTCAGTGATGTTTTAATACCAGAAAGCAACTTATGTGCATCCCCCAAGATACCACAGCTGCCCCATTTTGTGTAGGAGGGAGAGAAAGAGGCCACGTTAAACCAAAATGGCTTTTAAAAGGAAAAAAGTCCCCATTCTGAAATGCCTAAGGACAGTTTTACCAGGTGCTGAGGGGCTACCTGAAGGATTCTTATTGATGGGGTAACTCACAGCCTTTTGGACTGCAGGGTGTTAGAGGAATATTTCCAGTGAGGAGCATTAAAGCAAGTGAGCTGCCACGGCCAAACAAAAGCAAGATTAGTCACCACTACCCTCAGCTCCTGGCTGCTGACCAGCAGCACTGAAACACAATCAGCTCACAGTCCCCTCGGGGGAGGAGGGAGAGGAGTGTTGTGAAAGGAACTGTCACAGGCTTTTAGTTGAATAATTCAGCAGCAGCCAGGCTGCACTGGATCAATAACTTCCCCCAGTCCAAGAGATGCAGTTTGTAAGGGTTGGAGGGAGCATGTTCTGACAGAAGCTCAAGGCTTTCTGTGAGATTCTGCTCTCCTTATTTCCTCTTCTGCTTGTGGCCTGCTCCCAAATTGTTGCCACAGGTAAGAAAAAATGTCAGATTTACCCTAATTAGTGCACACTTGAAAGGATGTGTTTGTGTTCCTCGACAGGGGCTGTGGCAGGAATGTCTGGTGTGAATCCTGTCAGTTTTGCAGTCTCCTTTAGCAAGCCACAGACATTTATAAAGCACCCTGGCAGATCTGAAGGATCCTCAGCACCAACATGAAGCAGAGCTTTTATCCCAGAAGGGTTTGGGTGGAAGGGACCTTAAAGATCCTCTCATCCCAGCCCTGCCATGGGCAAGGACACCTTCCACTATCCCAGGTTACTCCAGCCTGGCCTTGGACACTTCCAGGGATCCAGGGGCAGCCACAGCTTCTCTGGGCACCCTGTGCCAGGGCCTGCCCACCCTCACAGGGAGGACTTTCTTCCTAATATCCCATCTAAACCTGCTCTCTTGCAGTCTGAATCCTTTCCCCCTTGTCCTGTCACCGCCCTCGTACAAAGCATTTCCCGTTGCTGTGAAGCACCAGAGGTGGTGACAGCCCCAGGTATCTCCTCCTGTAGCCCAGCTCGGCCTGCCAGGGCTGTGGATGGTGGGGACAGAGGCAGGTGGCCCCAGTGGCCTGTGAGTTGTCCCTCTCTTGCAGCTTGCAGCACGTGTCTGGCTGGAGCACGGTCCCGGATTATTTCGTGGGGCCGGCGTTCTTCCGCGGGAGGCTGTGGATAGAGCAGCAGCCACAGGACACCTTCCTGAAGCTGCAGGCAAGTCCTGGTTGTTCTTGGTCAAGTTTTTTTAAAAAAGCTGGTTAGAGAGACTTGTGCAACAGCTCTGACTGATCTCTGTGTCTGTAGCCTTCCCTCTCTCCTAGAGAATTATTCTGAGGGTCTGACAGTCTCCTGCAGGTGATTCTGTTCAGTCTGGAGATGTCCTGTGAGAAAACATGTGCAGTACTGACCCTGCAGAGCTGCCAGTGACCACTTCAGTCTTTTTTGACTGGCATACAAATGCCATTTTCTAGTTGCAGAGGAGTAATGGGCAGAGAAAATGAAAGAGGGCCTTGTTTTACTCCTGTCTCCTCAGTGTGACATGGAAAGAGTCACTTCTTTGTGGCCATGGCATAGGAGTTGGCATTCCTGTCACCCTTCTGTGGGAGACTGCATAGAACTTGAGATGAGATTTTAAATATTATTAAACTCCCTCCTCTGATTTCCCTCCCTTAGAGCCAACCTTGTGCCCAGCCTTACTGTCCTGCTCACTTTCCCATGTATTGGGAAAATTATATTTGTTGTAAATCAGGCCAGCCAGCAGCAATTCAGTTTTTCTGTCACCTGGGAAAGAGGTGAGGGCAGATATTCCATGCTTGGGAAGGAATAAAGGCCTGTCTGTTCAAAGGGAAGAAATTTCCTATACAAGCACGAATCACAAATTGCACATTTTCGAAAGCTTTATCCTTTTAATGAGCACATTAAGGATAACTCCTGTTCAACAGGGCTTGTTTAAATGTTCCTGGCTGCAGGGATTTGCACAGGGAAAGCAAGCAGAAAACCTGCAGAAAGTGGCTGGAAAGAATGCAAGTGTGAAAGCAGATTTGGTTTCCTGTGGGGATGCTAATGAGGCAGCAGAGCTGCATCAGTAATTTCATGTTCTGCCTCAAATCCAGGGCTGGGAGAAAGGAGTGGTGTTTGTCAATGGTCAGAACCTGGGAAGATACTGGAAGATTGGACCTCAGGAAACTCTTTACCTTCCTGGGCCCTGGCTACGAAGAGGGGGCAATGAGGTGAGAAGCTCTGCTGGGATTGCTCTGTGCCTGTTGGGGCTGGTAAAGATCCTTGTCCCAAAGGGCCAGACATGCACAAAACAGCAATTACCCTTTAGCTGAAAGCCAGTGCAATAGAGGGGAAGGACAGTGCTGTCTGCTAAGATCTCTGAAAATTAGGGAAGGTGCTGCTCTAAAGCTGGCTGTGGCTCTGACAGCCATTAAAGGCTGACAAGGATGGCAGCTGAACTTCACAGCTCTGCCTCAAGTTGGAAATCAAGACAAACCTGATGTGATGCTGCTTCATCCCTGCACCATGGGGTGCCCAGGCAGAGCCTCAGTCACTGCTCAGACCCACAGTGGCTGATCTCTTTAAATGGTGCTTCCTTCCCCTCCTCCTAAGAATATTGTGAGCCCCCCAGGGTTTGTAAGAAGGGGTTTTCTCTCTCCCTGTGCAGATTGTGATCTTTGAGGAGCGCACGGCGGGCAGGATCATCCAGTCCGTGGACATCCCTTACCTAGGACGGACCCAGTACGTGGACTGAGAGCTGCTGTCCCATGTCTGCCTCATCCTGAGTGCTCCTGGTTGCATGTCTGGGGACGTGATGGCTCAGCACTTGGGCATGCCAGTCTCCACTAGAGCCAGGGGAAGGATTTGCCCTCTGGCAGTGAGGTCAGAGGGGAGCACGGCCGGAGGAAGCAGCGCTGCCCTTGTTCCATGGATGGATGGAGGGATGGATGGATGGATGGATGGATGGATGCAGCAGCTCATCTCCCTGGACTGCTGAGCCCCCCAGCCCCGATGGCTGAGCATGTTCTGGACCATCTGGTGGATGTGGGGGAGTAAAAAGGTGCTGGAGGCAGGTGAGAGAGAGAGAGGAAACTGAAGCCATCTGAACTGAAAGCTGAGCTCAGCTTTCCAGGGACTTTCAAAATGTGCTATCGCTGGCCTCCTTGTTTTTATAATTAGGTAGGGAGAAAACAGTTGGTGAACATGTGAGTAATCAGGTGTGGGAAACCATTTTGGTGTGCTTTGAGGCAGATTTTAGCAAGCCTCTCTGCAGAAAGGCCATTATGTGTTCCCTTGTTGGAAGGCAAGGTGGTTGTCAAATGACTTTTAATTTCAGCCTTTTTTTCCACTAAGTTTTACAATGGAGGTCGTCTCTCTCTCAAAAGGAAAAAAGAAAATTAAAAAGTGAGATGTGTTTTGTCTTCTATTAAATGTATCATTATATTTCAGGCCAGGCAGGAATGAGCATTTCCAAGGAGGAGAAAAGAACAAGTGAGTCCTGCAGTCCCCTCTCTACCAGTGCTCACACCGTGAAGCACCTAAAGATGAAATTCCCCCTTGGAAAATGAGCAGGGATCAGATTTTGGCTGGGGTAAAAGCAAGTGGGAAAACTCATCCCTGCTTTCTCCTTAAAGCTGCTGTGGGATCTTGGGTCCTGGTTTCTTTTTTCTTTTTGTCCCTCTAAACAGAAACTCGGGATTTAGGTAAACATGACATTCTTTTAATTCACCAGCTCCAGGCACAGAGGAGCTGCAGCCTCCTTAGGGAGAGGGAAAGATCAAACCTGAGCTGAGAATCCTTCAGAACCTCCAAGGAGTCTCTGCTTTCTGTGCCAGTACCAGGATTCAGGCTCTGAGGGAAACACCAGACTGTGTCTGTAACGGAGGTGCAGGGTATTCTGGCTCTTAGAAACCATCATTTTATTTAACAAATTTAAATACAGTTTGTTTAAAACTGAGAACAGACAGTGCAGCTGGAACACACTCCATCCTGGCCAGGTCTGGTCACACCTATCTCTGCTCCCCAGGGCCACAGCAGCTCTGGGACAGCTGAAAGGGCCCAGGCTCCTGTGGCCAGAGCAAATGTGCAGGGCTGTGTTCAGGACTCCATCCTTTGCATTTCTCTGAAAGTTATTTCCTTCCAAGGAGGGAAGGTTGGAACCCAGCAGGGACTGGAATTCAGATCAGTGAAACCAAAACATGCAGCTCGGAGAGGACATCAGCTGGAAACTATTTCAATGCTATGAAAACTTGGTAGTCCTTGAAAAATGTCTCTTTCCACTGTAGGGTTTGCAGACTGAAGGAAACTTGGAAGGCCAGTACAGTAACAGAATAAATCAACTTGAGTGCAGAGTTTAAATCCAAGGTACCAATACCTGTTCCCATAGAGCAGCCAGCAGCATCCAACACTTTCTTTTCAAGTAGTGCTTCAGCCATTGCATCTAAAAGGAACATTTTTGTAAAGGCTTCTGTGGCTGGGAACTAAAGAATGCAACTTTTCCCCAATGGTTCTGATATACAGTGGGAGAAAATAACTTACAAAAAATATATTCCTTTGAAATATCAGGAAATAATACAATGTCATTAGTCCAAGGGGAGACTTCTGCACCGTGAAGCCAACAATCAAACCCAGAGCATTTTAATAGTTCTATGTGTTAGGGCTAAAAATAACCAAGTCTATTGCAGGATTACATTTTTCCCTCAGTTCAAAGGTAAAATTGTGCTTCAAATTTTTTGAAGGAATTGGGACAGCGGCGGGGGGGTGGGGGTGACAAAGGTTTGACAGTAGTTATGAAGGGGGAGGGAATTTAGGGGTTTTGGCTGGGGAGGAGGGGCCTGTTGTACCTCAGCAAATTTGGCAGTCTCAAACAGAGTCACCCATGGTGGCAGCACCACCAGATGCTGAATAAACAGAGCCCTGAGCCCAGGATCCCCTTCCCAAGGGTGCTGCTCTCTCCATCAAAGGGGACTGGGAGCTGCTCCAGGGTGGCCTTTCACACCAGCTCTGCAGTAGCAGAAAAAGGGGCTGGGGCTGAAGGAGACACTCCAGTCAAATGAGAAATGCACTAAAATTGCCTCTTAGCATCCAGCCCCTAGTTTGAAGCAGTTTTATTTTTTATGAGTGGAAATTTGCCTTTATATAGGAGCACCTTCAGAGAATCCCAGACCTAATGCTCACAGGGACCAAATTAGGGCTAAACAGGATCCAGGTATGGATGAATATTATGGTGTATGGCCCCCACAACCTCATTAAACCCCACTTCCAATTATTTTAGCATTTTTAGAGAACCTCATGCTGGCGACACGACTCCATCCAGGATCAGTGGTGACCTGGTGGTGATCAACAGCTCCCTGATCCTGTCCCTCCATCCCACTCCGGGGTCTTACAAGAAAGATGGGGACAAACCTTTTAGCAGGGATAGGACAAGGGTTGATGGTTTTAAACTCAAAGAGGATATAGATTAGATAAAAGGACATTTTTTTACAATGAGGGTGGTGGCACACTGGCACAGCTTGCCCAGAGAGGTGGGGGATGCCCCATCCCTGGGAATATTCAAGGCCAGGAGCAACCTGGTCTAGCTGAAGGTGTCCCTGCCCACGGCAGGGGCTTGGACCAGAGGACCTTTAAAGTCCCTTCCACAATTCCATGACCACAGAGGAGTGTCAGGGTGCCCCCCAAACTGAAACTGAGGAAGGAAAAGGAGAGGGAAATCAGAGAACAGTGATGCTTAAAGGGTTTGTTCTAACCTGCCTTGCTTTTCCCCCTCCCCCAAACCCTTCCTGTCTTGTGCAGCGTAACAAACACTGATTAAAGGAGGTTTAAAATTCAGGGCTAAGGTGCCATCTCGGCAGGCAGCTGTCCCCTCCACGGCCAGAGAGCTGCTCAGGCTGTCGCACGCATGGCCACAAGGTTGGTTGGTTGTTTCTCAGCAAAACCAGTCCCGGGGGCCACTGCCGTGGCTCTCCCCCTCGCCCCAGGTGCTGGCACACAGCCCCTGCTCGGTGCAGCCACATCCCAGCCGGAGCCTCGGCGCCGGGAGCTGCCAGTGCTGCCCTTCTGTGCTTTATTCTCCACCTCCGGAGCGTCTGCTCGTGCTCCGAGTCCGGGAGGGAGGGCGGGGTCCGGGCAGGTCATCTATGCAGTGGTGCTTGGCTTTTCAGAAGGCTAAAACTCGTGGGAGTCAGCAGAGGTCCTGGCTCCCGCCTGGGTGGGTGCTGTGGAGAGGAACCTTGCAGGCTGTGCATGAAGAAATCTTCTGCAAGAGACACAAAGCAGCGTGGGTCTCTATTGCCGTGGTCTGTGAGGTGACAGAGGACTCTTGGACAATAATATCAGAAGGCTAAATGAGATTTATTAACGTGACTCCATAATTCAGAGAATTGGGCTGTTATCTGCCCAGTCCAGAGCACAGAAGCTGCTGCTTCAAGCTCTGAACAAGGAATGCCAGAATAGCTCACACAATCAGAGATAACAACTTTTCACCTCATAGGTTGAAAGGAAGAAAAAACCCCCATCTCCTATTATCAGGAGACAGGCAGAGAAACCTCTGTCCTTGAAACACAGCTCAGAGATTTGTTTATAGAATTCTGTACAGAGTAAAAACGCTTTCCCATGGCAATAATTTTTCTGCAGGCCTGCATGCAGGGAAACTTATGTTCAGCAACAGATGTCCCCCCTGTGCCTGGCTGCAGAGCCATCCCAAAGCCCTGTCCCACTGCAGATCCCAGGGCTGTGCTGGGCTGGGGGAGCAGCACTGGGGCTGGCACTGAGAGCTCCAGCCCCTCTGCAGAGCCTCTCCAGGCTCTCCTCCTGCCCTGCCAAGGCCACAGAGCAGCAGGCAGGGCTCCATCCTGCTTCCCTCAGGGACTGGGACATAAGGGAGCTCATTGCAGGTACAAATTCAGCACTGCTGAGCAAATCTACCCCTTCCTGCTCTTCCTTCTCAGGACTCAAGAGCAGCAACCTCCTCTCCCTCCTGGCCTGGTTCTACACTCCAGTGAAAGGGAGTTGTGCTTTTTTTTTTTTTTTTGCCTGTAATAATGAAGCACAGCTCCACAGGCTGTAGATACAAGTGAATAGCTTGTCCTTCACTCCTGCAAACAGCTGCAGAAACACCCAGGGCATGAACAAATACAAGTGAGCCATCAAGGTGTGTGTTCTTTCCTCCTTTCCACAGGAAAAGGCACCCCATGCTCTCCTCAGGTGAACAAACACCTCAGACAGGGCTTAATCCACACCTGTCATACTCATCACTGCCTTTCTGTGGCTTCAGTGTGGGTCTAAATTCAATATTTTCCTCAGTGAGAGCTTCTGCCTGACCAAATTTTTTTTTTGCTAGTACTGCTTTAGCTTCCCTCAGGTGTTTGCAGGTGGATGAATCCATACCCTTCACCTCTGTACTTTAGCTATATTAAAGCTAATAAGGCAACCTTGTTTACACAAGGATTTTTCTTAATGGTGCAACTTCTGCCTAAACTCCTACTCCCTGCTTTTTTCTTCGCCTCAACCTCTCAGCAGGTATTTTGTCTTAAAAATAGATTAACTTTAAAAAAGAGAGATTAATGAGTAGTCTTGAGAAGTTTAGCAGTAAGGGAAGGTCAGGGTCGTGAGAAATGGAAATGAAAAAGCACATTTAAAAGAGTTTTTATCTTTCTCCTGCCCTTGTGTAGCTTCTCACTGCATAAGGAACACGTGCTCTTACCTGGTGTTGGTCTCTGCTCAGCCATGCACAGTCAGATTTCCACATTGGGATCTGTGAATCCTTTCTTGCCCTCGTTCACCAGCACAGGCTTCTCTGTCCTTGTGTGCCAGACTAAAATCTGAAGAAGCCAGCAGAAGTCATTAGCTGCACCTCTCCAGTGCACTAAGAAATATTCCTGCACATTAAATCAATAGTGCAATTTAACCAGCCACCCTGGAGCCTAATGGTGCATCCACCGCCGAGAGGGGCTTTGCATAAACCTTCATTTAGGCAGAGCTGCTGCTCTGCAAAATGCACAGTGCACAGAAATTACCCATTTTACAGTGTGCTGTCGTGGGACATTAACCTGCTCCTGCCATGTAGTTATCGAGCAGCTCCCTCCAAAGGCTCATCAGCCTTCCAATGGGGTAAGGCAGCTCCCTCCCAGCCAGGAATCACATCCCTGCTTCCCCACAGCTCCTCACGCTGCTTCTTGGTTATCACCTCACACCCTCGGGCTGTGGAGTCACTCGGAGAGGAAATGCAAATTCCTGACATTTAGGTGATGATGTGAGGGAAGAGGCACCACCAGCTCCTCCCATCAGCACCCTGCCTTTGGCTGGGGGAAATACAACCTGAATTCTTCAGCACATCCCTGAAAATCCATTACTGGGGAGCAGGCATCAGTTTGCCCCCTAACCTCGGCATCACTTCCTTTTTCACTTTTAAATCCTTTCCAGACCCTAAAAAGGCACGAGAGTGTCCCTGGGCTGGGAAGGACTCACTGCTGCTGCAGTGCTGCTGCAGCCTCTGCTGCCTCAGAGCTGATCAGGCAGGAGCTGCTTCCAAATCCTCCCTTCTTCCCACGAGCTCTGGGCTGCCACACCCTCTCATAACCCAGCACTACCCTGTGGACCCCCCCAAAGCCCCCTCCCCAATCCCTTTGGGATGCTGGCCCCATACAGCCACCCCCTATCCTGTACCAGGTATTACAACCCCTCCCCAGCTTGCTTAAAACAGAACTGAAGCTTCTTCTAAAAGCTTCCCTCGGTCTTGGGAGCGAAGTTGCACAGAGATCAACATCTGTGGAAGAGAACTGGCAAAACCTGAGGTGGTTGAGTGTTTCAGGGGGCTGTTACAGGGAATTGTTTCTACTTGCTGTGCTCAGACGGTTCTGGAAGCTGTTTAAAACACTGAATTATACTCATTGCTTTCTGCCTCGAACTGGGATTGCTGGGAGCAGCTTTATCCTCTCCAAACAGGTTTCCTGCTTGCCCTCACCTGTGCCTGGCTGTTTCCCACCTCGTGGGTTTCCCTCTGGTTGCCATGACAATCCCCTGCACACCTAATCCTGCAAACCCCTTCCACCCAGCGCCTGCCTTCCTGGAAAACCAGGCCACGTTCTGCTTCTAAAGGATGAACAAAGCACCTTTCAAACCCTCCTGGTACCAGCAGAGCACCTTCCCCCACCTTCCCAAGGAGCTTGTTTGACCAAAGTCGTCTCTGATGTGAGCAGTCACCTCCTGCGTGGAGCTTAAATCTCTGCTAATACTGAAGAAGTAGAGACCAACTGCTGGCTGGAGTGGGTCCAAAAATCCATTTCATCATCCCCCACAAGCACTTCAGAGCCCTCTCATCAAAGTCACCCTTGATTCCAGCCCTGCTCTCCCCACGGCAGCGACGCTGCTGCAATTACTGCGCTGCTTGCCCGGGAAAAGGCAAAACCCAGCAGGGCTCACGAGTGGCTCTCAGGGCTCTGCAGTGATGGGGAAAGGATAAAGCAGGTGCTGGAGAAATCCTGTGGCCAGTTCTCCTCTTCAGAGAGAGCTGGTGAGAGCCCTTTGCACTCCTGGCACTGCACACTCAGCCCTGCTCGTGGCCCAGGGCTCACTCACACTTCAGCAGCCCCACCACACTCTCCACCAGCAGAGGACCACAACTACACATCACCAGTGCTCTCCTTCCATTGGATCCCACTTCTGCACTGCTAAAGCCAAATGCCAAAAAAGGCAGATTAAATGAGCCAAAACGGACCCATTTTCAGAGTTTGCAGCTTGATACAGAAGCTTTTACCATTTTTCATGCTGTGCTCCTTAACGTGGGAGGTAGATCACCATTTACTACAGAAACATTTGCTTTTCCTTTCAGCCAGTGCTTGTTTTTTTTCAACAAGTAGCATGTTTTATGCCTCAGAGAAGCTTTGTCTCTCTCACAAGGGACCAAACAGTGAGAGGGACCAAATATCTGACTTTTCCTGAGCAGTGGTTTCATACTGATCACTCAAGGGACACCCCTTTAAAAACACTACTGCAAAACCCTTCCACTCATTTACAGCCCTGCCATTTGGAGTCACAGGACTCAAAACAGATCGAGGAGATCACAAGGCCTCACCTCCACAGAACAATTCATTGTCTCCCAACAGGAGAATAAAAAGCAAACAGGAGAGTTCGACCTGCAGTGGGAGGGGATCACAGGGTTTCCAGGACACAGACCCTCCCAGGAGGGATTCAGGAATTGTTTGAAGTGGAAAGTACAGAATGGGAAAACAAAGAGACACCAGGCTGAAAGGGCAGCTCTGGTCCCCGTTCTCCAGCCTGACAATAAAATGTTCCCCCAGCTGTGGCATTAATGGTGCCCGTGGGCCCCTGTCTCTGCTTTAATCCTCCCTGGCTGAGCTCACTGCAGATTGTTCCCTGGGTGTCCATAGAAATGGGGAGCAGAATGTCCCCCCTTCCATCAGCCTCACGGGGAATCTCAGACCCCTCTCCTGTGCCAGGGGATTGAAGGTTTGATTTGGGGGCGTGGGGAAATGCACCAACAGCAGAACTCCAAATACACAGAACCCTTGCAAAGCCCTGTTTCCTTACAGCTCCAGGATAAACCAATCCTTCCCTCCTCATAAGGAGGGATAACTTTCTCCTCATCAACTAATACCAACTTTCTTTACTTTCTCCTTCATTTCGGGCAGTTCCCAAATCCAAGAAAATAAGCATGGTATGTGATCTTTGGCCTAAACTTCAGCTTTTTGCAGGAGTGTGTGTTTGTGGGCTGAATTCTGATCAATATTACCAGCACCAGCAGTGCACACAGGGAAGGCAGCATTTTTGGAGAACAGATGTCTGTGCTTATCTTACACATTCCTCTGATCCCTCCTTAATGACTCTGTCTAAGCACATCATAATTTTTAATGTAAATCTCCCTGCAAAGCAGGTGTGTGGTTATGTTTAACAGAAGCAAAGCATGACAAGTGCTGGGAGCACAGGAGAGAGACAGAGAGAGGAGCCTGTGCTTTGATCTCGGGGTCAGAGGAACCCAGAGCACAGCTGCCTTTGGTCCTTCTCTGCTGCTGGCCTGGACTCTGCTCCTGGTGAAATGGGTGAGTAAAAGCAGAAATGGAGATTTCCAGGGACATGGAGTATTGTCGTGGTCCGTGCATTGACAAAGGACTTTTGACAATAATATCAGAAGGCTAAATATGATTTATTAACATGACTCTATAATATAAAGGATTTGGGCTATTATCTGCCCAGCCTGGAGCATCTGAAGCTCTTGCCTCTAGCTCCATCCAAGGAATGCCAGAATAGCTCACACAATCAGAGATAACAACTTTTCACCTCATAGGCTGAAAGAAAGAAAACCCCCATCTCCTATATTAGGAGACAGGCAGAGAAATCTAAATGTATTTGAACACAACTCAGAGATTTTGTTTATAGAAACTTATGCAGAGTAAAAAGACAGTAAAAGATGCTTTCCCATGGGAAGGATTTTCTGCAGGCCTGCATGCAGAGAAACTTATAATATGTTCTTGCAGCAATGGAGGCTGCTGGCTGAAGCAGAGAGGCAGAGCCCAACCTGCAAAGCTGCACTTGGAGCCTGCCAGGAGCAGACAGCATTCAGCTCACAACAGGGACCCTTGTGAGCTCTGCCCAGCCCAGCCAAGAAGAGAAGCTCAGCCTGCTTCCGATGCTGGGCAGCAATCCCTGCTGCTTCCTCCCCATGCCTGACCTGAGGCACAGCCCTGCCTGGCTCCAGCACCATTTGTTTCCTCCTGCCTGGAAACAACAATTTCCTTCCTCTCCTTCCTCCACGTGTTCCTCCAGGGCCATCATTTCCCACCCCCTTTTAGCCTTTTAGCACAGCTTCCTTCCAGCAGGTATTTATTTACAGCAGGGACAATGGACCAAAGACAAGGAGTGAACACCCCTAACCTTCTGTACACAGTGTAAACGCAGCCTGTCCATCTCTCCTGCCTGCTGGAAACACACTTATTTCCACACAGTGCACAGGAACAGGGATCTAATTTTAATCCAATCTCTTTCCCCATTCTTGAAGGGAGGCTGGTTGGATTATTTGTCCTGCTTTTGGACAGCCATAACCACAGAAATGTGGATTCAGAGAGGCAGTATCAGATAAAACCCAGACTTGCTCCTTCCCCTTGGCTCCTCCTCCTTATTCCTGGATTCCTTGTGAGAGCACTGCTGAACATTCAGATTCCTGTTTTTTTCCATGGCTTTGGAGCAGTGCACATGGAAATCAGGCAAAGGATATTAGTCACATTTTCTTTCCTATCCCAAAAAGGATGGAGACCTGGATCCAGCACTGGGGCTGTTGGCAATAACAACTTACTTGCAATAAAAGAACAATTCTCTTGGGGTAATTAAGCAATAGAGACTCCCTAAATCAGACTGGCTGATGTTTATAACAGACAAAGGTGTGAGAGTGCTGCATGGGGGTCTCTGATCTCAGAGGGACCCCACCACACCTCCAGTATTTAGGGAACCCACTCATAAAGCTTCCAAGGCCTTGACAGCCCCTCTGTGGCTGATGGGCTGTGATTGATGCCTGTCACTCTAACCAGCTTTGTCTCATGGTGTCTCCCACGCTCCCTGTCAGCCCAGACAGATTCATCTCTCACCTCAGACTGGGAAGTCTTCAGGAGAAGAACCATCAGTGGTTTCTGTGTTATTTAGCACACGGGGTCCTGCTCCCTGACCCAGCAATGTGTACAGGCAGCATTGACCAGTCAGCTGACAGCAGTAAAACCCCCAAAAATGGAGCTTCCTGGAACTCTCCTGGAGCTCAGAGCAATACCCCAGACACTAAAACATTTCTGTATTATCTCTGACACAGAAAGATCCATGTTTTTGTGGGCACCTACAGCACAGACATTGCACAGATGTCAGGAGGGAGAAGACAACTTGGCAGCAAGGCAGAGACTGTGTGAGCAGCCCTTCCCTGGAGCCAGGAGAGGCTGTGGCTGCTGCTCCTGGGTCACAGCTCACACGGGCCCACAGAGCAAACCTCAGCGTGTCACAGCGCTCAAACCCCACTTGGGAATTCACATTAAATAACTGACATTTCACCCATGGAATTCCCTGC
The DNA here is from genome assembly GCA_013399835.1 of Leptocoma aspasia. NCBI lineage: Eukaryota > Metazoa > Chordata > Aves > Passeriformes > Nectariniidae > Leptocoma > Leptocoma aspasia. The sequence continues at coordinate 123,349 of VXAX01005190.1, read as the reverse complement.
TCCAGGGGATCAGCAAGGCCACAGGAAAGCTCACCTTGAAAATAATAATTTTTAGGGGTAATGTAAGAAGGAAGAACAGTTACAGGGGACAGAAGACTGTATTTCAAGGTTTATCCAACCACTAGCAGCCTGCAGCTAAAAGAGATTAAGTGCCCTCCACACATTTTAGTGCATAATGCCCCACTCCCAGCTTCCATGAAATGTGCTCCCTCTAAACACAGAGGAGCAGCCTGGAGAAGAGGAGCCTGAGGGGAGGCTCAGAGCCATCTGCAATTTCTTCATGGGGGGCAGTGGATGGACAGGCACTGTGGACCCAGAGAATATCTGGAGCTGTGCCAGGGCAGGTTTAGGTTGGTATCAGGGAAAGGTTCTTCCCCCAGAGAGTGTTGGGCACTGCCCAGGCTCCCAGGGAATGGGCACGCCCCCGAGGCTGCCAGAGCTCCAGGAAGGGTTGGACAGCGCTGCCAGGGATGCCCAGGGTGGGGTTGCTGGGCCAGGAGCTGGACTGGATGACCCTTGTGGGTCCCTGTAGCAGTGTGTCTCCTGTTGACGGGGTAACTAAATTACAAGAGAATTTACAAATACTCTTTGTCTGCTAAAAAAAGGAAAAGATCCTAGAAAGTTCTCTCTGAATTTGGTACAGGGACACCTCATAGGACCTTTCGAACTTCACCTCAAACTTGAGGCTGCCTGATTGGACTGGGCAAAGAGATTTTCTGTCACTCTCACTTTTCAGCCTTCTGATGTTTTCAGTCTTGTGATGGAGTTTCTCACGCTGTTTTTTGTAAACATGCACGTGTTTTTCTAACTGTCTTTTTGTTTTTCATTCCTTCTCCTGGGAGGAGAAAGGTTTGATGGACTTTGTCACTGACCA
>VXAX01005190.1:107360-120217 GCA_013399835.1 Leptocoma aspasia | reverse complement strand
ACATTCTTTCTCTGCTGTGCACCAATGAGGGGATGCTTGAAACTGTAAACAATTCTAAAATGTATATAAGCAACCATTCTGCACAATAAACCAGAGAACCTTATGGAACCGTATCGGTGTTGAGTAACGTTACTTGGCCAGCTCTCTTCACCCCTTCAGGTCCCTTTTACCTCAGGATGTTCTGTGACTCTGTGAAGTGGTGGAACGATGGGGAAAACCAGGGTTTCTTCCCCCTCTGCCTCCTCACCCCCCCGGCACGAGGACGAGAGCCTACCTTAGTGCAATTGGCAGCCTTGGGCTCGAGGTCGCTGAGGGTGACCAGCTCGCGGAGCAGGCTGCTCTCCTGGTAGCCGCCCTTGACCCCGCGCAGTTTGAAGTAGGCCTGCGAGCGCTGCAGGATCAGCCTGAGGTTGACGGCGAAGCCGGCCATGTCGATGGCGAAGGGGCGGTGCGGGTCGAACACGGTTTTCCAGCCGTACACCTTCCCCGCCGCGTTCACCTTGGGCGACTCGTAGCGCAGGCCGCCCACGAAGGCCACTGGCCACACCGACACCTTCCTGGTGCTGCGCATCTGGGGGCGAGCACACACAGGGACACGCTGAGCCCGCCAGCCCCCGGCACGGCCACCTCACCTGGTGCCTTAGGATTTTAGATTTTCTATTTCTCACATCCTGTACTGCTCTGGTGTGTAGCTCCTGTGAGAAAGGAACCTCACTTCTTAAATTTTAAAAAAAGGCTTATTAAAAACTTTATCAAAAATTACAACAGAAGACTGAATAAAGACAATGCTCCGCATGGGCAAATAAGACACAGGAGGGAAGCCCCTTGTCCAAGGCCACCTGGAAATGCAGGAATGGCACATCTAGGAAGAAAGGTGGTCTCTTCTAAGGTATTTAAGCTGCAGTCTCAGGCTGTGTAAGGCTAAGGGCATCTCCAGTGAGGCACTGCAGCTCCCAGCCTGGGGGACAGCTGGGAAGCACAGCCTCTCCAGACATTCCCAGCAGGACAGGACAGACCTGTCTTGCTGCTCCTGCCCTGTGGAACAACGCTGGCTGCCTCTGCTCCCTGTGGCCACCAGAAATGGAGTGGAGCCACCAGGGGCCCCTTTGGCCACCTGCACTCACCAAGGCAGGTGCTTTGAATGCCACTCACCCCCAGCACCCTGCCCTACTCCCTGGCAGGCTCAGCCTCCTGCTCCACTCTCAGCTCACTCTCTTAGATCAGGGATCTCCCAGAGCTAATCTCATCACTGCTAATTACTGAAAACGAGAGCAGAAGAGCTCTGGCACTTGCCCTTCTGCATTATACAGCTGCTAACGGCAGCCCCTGTCCACAGGGAACAATAATGTGTGTCTTCTGCATTTCACAGCACATTTCCTTGGCTCAGTGACCTTAACTGCAGAGACATATCTGAGAGGAGAAGCCTCTACGAGCCCAGCACACGAGTGAATGAAGGAAGCCTTTCTGCTTTATTCATGTGAGGAGTCTGTCTCAAGATGCCGCCAGAGCCAGCCTCAAAGGGGACGGGGGAAGAAAGAAATTCAGTCTGAATTCACTTTCAGCTTTCAAAGCATGTGCAAGCTAAAGTGAAAGCCATTGGGGAAGGGAAAGAGGCATGTATGAGGAAATAAATAGGAGATCCCTGGTATGAAAACTAGCAGCTGGTGGGGAAGGAAGCAATCCTCCTTTCTCGTCCCTTGCTGCAAGAGTTTGGCCTCAAGAGAGCAAGTAATTTCTGAGCTGGAAGCCAGGTGAGGTACCTGGCACTGTAAGACCATTCCAACTGTCATAAATGAGTATTGAATAGTTGACTCTCACAATTAGAGGGTAAATATTATGTAAGAGAAGTTTTATAGATATGTTTCCTTTTTTTTTCTTTTGCTCCTGCTGGATGGCCGGGAAGCTGGGGAAGCTGGGACATTTGGGAGGGTTAACTCATTACTGTGGCAACACCTGACCTCCAATTCAGATGTCAGCAGTGATCTCCACCACTGGACAGCAAAGAAGGAGTTGATGGACAGAACTTGGGGAGGGGTAAAAGAGTTAAAAGGGCAGAACATCCATTTTGAAGTCAAGCACACGGTGGGGAATACCTTGCTCCTGGTACCGTGTTTAATTTTCTTTATTCAGTCTTCTGTTGTAATTTTTGATAAAGTTTTTAATAAATCTTTTTAAAATTTAAAAAGTGAGGTTCCTTTCTCACAAAACCTCCCGACAGGAGGTCATTTAGAGCCCCAGCTGGACTGGAACAAAGAGCAAAGGTGGGAAAGCCTGTGGAAAAGCTTTCCCTGCTCAAACCCAACCAGGTTGTCAGGACATGCTGAAATTCAGCCCTGAAGCTGCAAATTTCCAGGGGGATATCCAGCCCCTCTGCCTGCTGATAGCAGCCTGGGAGACATCCATGGCCGAGTGCTAGAGCAGGAATTGCTCCAGGGAGGAAAGCTGCACATGTCTCCTGGCACAGAGACATCCCTCCCCAGGCACTGCGTGGAGGGCTCTGCTTTTCCAGGAGGGGAAGCAAAATCTCTGACAAACTCCTGTCCCTCGTGTGTGGATCAAGGAGGCAGAGACAAGCACAGAGAACATCTCTGAACTAGAGAAAGGCTATGGCTGTGCTGACATGGCTCAGGGGTGGCTCTGACAGGGCGCTGCTGCCTCAGCCGGGCTCTGTGCAGAGCCAGGCATGGAATTTAACCCTGGGGTGGGAGCAGGCAAAGGCAAACGGCAGGGAAGGAAAAGGATCCCTCAAATAAAAGCAGACAGGAATTCACAGACAGCCAAGTGGTGGAGGAGGAAGGTGGATAACATCAGATCAGCTGGAAATCTCCGGGATGAGGCAAGGAAGGAGGATGGCTGAGATTTCTTTGCACATCGGACAGCAGGGGATGTTCCAGCCGTAACAAGGCTCCCCACAGGGGAAGGCAGCTCCTCATTAGCTCCCTTTCCATGGAAGCTGCCTCCTGATCACACAGATAAACCAGTGTTCCCGGTGCTTCCCGCGGGATGCTTTGACTCTGGAAACACCCAGAGTAACGGAGCTCTGGAGAAAACCAGAGCACAGCCACACTGACTACAGGGCTGTTCCAGAGCCCAGGAGAGGAGCCCAGCATCTCCTCAGCTCACTCACAGCATCTCTCACCCCTTCCCCAGGTTAATCATCCCCCCAGCAGGCCCTTACCTCCTCGAAGAGCTCCAGGCTGTAGGTGTTATCATCATCAGCAAAGTAAACAATCCCGGGCTGGCTGTTGTTTTTGTTAAAGGTCTCTCTCAGCCACCTGAGGGCCAGGTTCCTCTGCATGGTGCCACGGGGGATGCGGGGGTCCCTCATGTCCCCGCGCAGTTTGTAGTTGCGGGGTGTCTCCACGTTGAGGTGGGTGTAGTTGAGCCCCGTGTCCCGCAGCAGGCGGGTGATGAGCGGCGTGCGGCGCTGGGAATCCTCCACCAGGATCCAGTGCAGGTTGGGCACGTGCAGGAGGGTGTTGGCCAGCCTGGTCAGCTCTGCCTTCTGCACCGGCCGGCTGTAGGTGGGGGTGACCACGTGGATGGTGGGCAGCGTGTCTGACCACGGGGGTGGGCGCGTGTAAACGTACTCTGTCCTCACCACCTCCACAATGTCCCGGTCCGACAGGCAGTATTCCTTGGAGTCCAAGCCTGCAGCGAGATCACGCTGGGAGTCACCACCATCATCTGGGCAAGGGCATGGAGAGAAGAGAGAGCCGCATGGACTCGGGCGTCCGGCACCCCCCGGCTGAGCCAGCGGGCTGCGGCCACCAGCGGGTCACCCTCGTGGGTGCCAGGAGAGGAAACAGGCTCGGGTGGAGGCTTGCATAGATAAGGGCACGGATAAATAAAGGAATCAGGGACAAACACACGTGAGAAAAGAAGATTCTGCTGCTAGAAAACCGGCACAAAAAAAAAAAAGGCCTGAGAGCTCAGGACAACTGGGCTGAGTGCTCACAACAAGCAGCTTCAAAAAGCACCCAGAAGAGACAGGATTGTAGAGCAAGTAGATCTAGATAAAGAAAATAGCCACGTGGAATGATGGTTCATCCTCCCTGAAGAGCTCCAGTGCTCTGAGCACCACGCTCACTGGGGCAGGACTCACAGATCTGCACTCAGGAACTGGAGCACCTGGACTGGGAGGCAGGGAAAATCTGGTGGAAAACACCAGGCCAGTGGAGATCCCCAGCAGCACAGTCTGGGCAGGACACTGCAGTGCCCCACTGCTCTCTGACAGGAACAGAAAAGTGGGGAAAGACACACTTCAAATCCCGAAATGGAGAGTGGAAATTAAAGCCTGTAATTGTAGGTTTTTTCCTGCAGAGACTTTCCCCTGCCTCTAACTAACCTGCCTCAGAAAGGCCCCTCCAGCCTTTAGCAGCCCCCTCAGGTGTGCAGATGTGAGCAATGAGCAGCCTAAAGATCGGATACTCTGATCCAAACATATAAAATCCCTGCAAATTGTTCACAATCAGCTTAAGGAAAACCAGTGTTGACACACCTGCTGCTTTCCAGGGTGCAACTTCCATGTTTTCCACTGCAGAGCAGCGGGAATGCCACGGTCTGCAGAGATGAAGGGGACCCCCACTCAGGATGTAAGGCTGCCTCTCCAGTGGGCACAGAACACTTTGAGCCACAGATTTTTCAAAATCAGGTAACTACCAGGAACTTGAGATGAGAAAGAACAGGAACAGAGGGCCATCAGATCTGATCCAGCAGGGGACTACCCATGGCTTTTTCATAGCATGTCATTCTTCCAGCAGCACAGACTTTGATACCTGAACCAAATGAAGGCTTTGACAGAGGGGGGTGGATATTTGGGGGAGGGAACAGGGTACGTGCTGCTATCAGGCCCTGTGTACTGCAAAGCCCCTCAGCATCACAGCAGAGCTCTCTGAGAGCAGAGAACGCTGGAATCAATTCAGAAATAAATCTGCGAAATGCATTGGACACAGACACAAATGTAATTAGCCAGGATGGTGCCCGAGGCAGTTTGCAAAGCCCTGCAGGTCAAAGCCTCAGCTGTGAGCCCTGGCACGGGGAAGTGCTGCTGTTCTGGGCATCTCCAGGTGCACAGCTCTCTCAGCACCTGTGAGCAGAGCATCTCAGAAATGCTTCACAAGAACAAAATTATTCTTCTCAAGAGCTTTCAGGTCGGCCTTTACCACCACTCACTTCCCACTGGGGGCTCTGAGAAGCAGAGAAGTGTCTCATCAAGGTCATTGGTGAGTTCTTGACAGAGCCATTGGAGCAGACTCTGTGCTGTAACTGCAGAGGCCATTCACAGAAAACAGCTTTTAGGGCACTGATCAAACTGCTGTACAGACAGGCAGCGTGTTTTTAGTCATCTTTAAAGTCCTCTTTTAGAGCCCAGTAGATCCCTCATCCTCTGAAACACTGTCCACCTTCCAGAAGGGATCAGAGTAATTTTTCCCTGCCCAAAACCTCAGAGGTGGCTGTCAGGACAAAGGGAAAACTGCTCAGGACAGATTGAACTTCCTGCAACTCAAACTGCACATCAGGGTGTCCAGCAAAGGGATAAGCAGCTATGGAGGATGGGGACAAACACTGAAAGGGGAGAGAATCCCTCAGAGAAAGGGACTAGAGAGGATAAAAGGGTCCTGAAAATGAGCTGGCCTTCTTCCTCCAGACCAGCCTGCCCACAGCAGAAGGGCAGAACTAAAAGGAAGGTGGCAGAAGGCAGCGTGGCTTCTTCCAGCCCCCAAGAGCCCTCATGGCCCTTAGATACTGCTGCTGTGCCAAGAACAGGACCAAACTGGGATGCTTCTGGCCAGAAGGGTTCCCTCAGAACTTCCTGGAGCCCCCTGATTTGGGCCAGGGCTGTATTTACTGCAGTGTGTGACAGGCAGTGTGGAGCCAACCTCTCAGAGCACTTTAACTCCCCCAGGCAGGTGAGATGTGGCTCTTGCCTTCTCCTTCAAGTGCAAGAGCACTGCTTTTCTGCTTTCCTTAAAAAGTGCTCTCAGCCTCACGTCTCCCAGAGCAGCTGCCTCGAGTGGCAGCTTTGTTTCCTCTGCTGTCTCCTTTGCAGCTTTCCCCCTGGAATAACTGTGTGTGCAGAGCGCTGCAAAGGCCAGCAGGGAGGGAATCCTCTCCCAGGGAACAAAGAGAAGCAGCACTCTGCATTTAGGCCATAAAGAGTTCTCCAAGTGCAGCTTGGAGTGGAGTTTGATGCCTCTGAAGAGCCCCTACGAGCACTGGGCTGTTCCTACAGCAGAGGTGGGGAGGCTCCTGCATGGGCATGGTCTGGGAGCTGAGATGAGCATGGCTGCCATGGAGAAATGGAATGAGAGAGGAGATGAGGACGAAGGGGGGGATGCACGGGCTTGGCATGGGCTAGTTTGGTTTCTCTCACCCTTGTGCACTGCAAGCAGTGGAGCAATGGTGCTCTGGTGCCAGACGGTGATTAGCAGTGTCCAGGGCAGAACTATCAGCACGATAGCCAGGATGTCTCGTCTCTTCGGCATCTCCAAGACTGACTGGGCCCACAGCTCCTCATTACCTGACAGTGAAAACCCCAGAGACAGAACAGCAGAGCACATGGAGAACAGAAATAAATGGGCAGGAAGGAGCAAGGACAGAGAGAGAACGCGAGAGAGGGAGAGAGCAGCCAAGGCGACACGACTCGTGGGTCTTACCAGTGCTTACAACCCACCCATTGCAGAAGCAGGTTTGGAGGGGCCTCGGCTGCTGAGCCAGGAGCAGGAGGGCACTTCTGCAGGGCACTGCTGGAGCTGCCAGCAGGAACCTCAGGGACTCATGTGGAAGGAAACCTGCAACACAGAGCAAAGGCCAGTAGGCAGAGAAAGTACCAGAGTTCTCCTGAGAAGAACAAACCCCCCTGAGGCAGTGAGCAGCAGCAGTGTCCCACCCCTCCAGGTGTCTCCTGCATGTCCAGGGCCTTGCTTTCCTTTTGCATCCCCTTGTCGAGCAAGTCCCTCTTGTCAGCTGAGTGAAAGCTGCTCAGTGCCACAGTGGCTGAGCCATCCCAGCAGAACAGAACCTTCCCCTCCAGCCAGCCAAGCCCATGGAAGGAGCAGAGACTGCACAGCCACACCACTGCCTGACACATCAGCACGTGCTGTGACCCACCAGAGCCTCTCCCTTGGCCAGGCAGAGATCTCGGGGTGGCTGCACCTCTGCTCCTGGGGCACAGAAATCCCATATTTTTCCTGCTGTCTTAGGATTTTAGCTTTTCTATTTTTCATCTATTTGTAACCCTGCAGTTCTTTAGTGTAGAACTCCAAACTCCACACACAGTGTGAGCTGCTGCTTCCCCATTTTGGGCAGACACAACAATTCCTCTCCAGGCCTGGAATCAAGGACACCTCACTGCCTCCGGCCTGAGAGATGGAAACAAAAGTGAGCTGGGGGAGCAAACTTGGGGTAAATGACTTCATTACCTGAAGCTGTAATTGGAAGATTCACCCCCAATGTGCAAATGGACCAAACTTATAAAAGTGTGAAACCTGTAACCTGTTGTCCATTTTTGGGTGTAGCCCCTGGGGGGCTTTGTCTGTCCTAACTGTACCTGAAGGCCCTTCAATAAATAGAACTGCTTTTTATTCTCTTAATTTTGTCTGGCCTCTGTTTTTCGGTAGCCCTGGAAAAGGCATCATTCCCATCAGTATTCCCTGAGCTCAGCCCATCCTGCGGGCAGCTCCAACACAGCCAGTTTTAGCTCAGCCTGCTCAGGTTGGTTCCCTGCCGGAGGTGCTGTGCCTGGAGTATATTAAAGTGCCACAACGGCTTAGTTTGATGCAACACGAGCACATACAAGATTTAAGCAGGCTGTATTTTATCCCGGCGCCTCGGCGAGCAAAGCACAGCACTTAGCGGGCAGTTTGCAAACACGGGTAGCGCTTTAGTGCTGCTGCTCCCATGTGGGGCAAGGCATTAGAGGCTGCTGAAAGGGCTGCAGTGCAGGCAGGAGAGCCCAGGGATACCGGAGAGGGTGCAGGATGCTCTGGGAAAAGCACTGCTCTCCCACTGACAGTGATCTGGGATGTGAAAAACTGCATATGATATGATTGGCTCTTTGCAAATATTAGAATGAACACTACATGTGTTATGTTAGAGAGTTATGTTGTGTGGAAAATGGTTCACACTTACTTCTTTTTAAAAGTTTAAAAGTTTAATAGTAAAAATTTAAGGTAATACAAATTAGGATAATTAGGGTTAGGACAATAAAAGAGACAATAAAAAGCAAAGAATTACGGACGTCCGGGTGCTTCTCTCAAGGGGGAAAAGCACAAAGCACTTCATCAGGGTTACCCCTTAAAAGCAAAAATCTGTTGCATATTCATACTTGGTCATACATGATTCAAACATTCCTCTCAAACAAAGGGTTTTTCAGTTATATGTCTGTTTCTTGTCTGTTTCTTGTCTTCCAATCCTCTCTGGTTCTAGAGTGTCTATGAAGGTAAAGATAAGAGGCAATAACTCTNCGAGGAACAGAGATTAAACAGAAGACACCCTTTGTTTGAGAGGAATGTTTGAATCATGTATGAAGAAATATGAATATGCAACAGGTTATTATTTTTAAGAGTTAGTCCCTTGTGAGTGCTTTGTGCTTTTCCTGAGAGAGAAGCACCCGGACGTCCGTAATTCTTCGCTTTTATTGTCTCTTTTATTGTTCTAACCCTCATTATCCTAATTTGTATTACCATAATTTTTTATTATTAAACTTTTAAAATTTTAAAAAGGAAACAAGTGTGAAGCGTTTTTCACATGGGAGTTATCAGATCCCCTCCTTGAATCCCCTCGAGCCTGGGCTCTTGGTGCCACGCTACTTGTGCAAATATTTTCCCAGAGCTGGCTTTTTCTTGGTTGGAGAAATCCAGGTTCAGATCCCTGATTAGCCCAAATTGGATTGGTCTGAGTTTCCCTTGGCCACTGGGCTGTGCAGCCAGCCCCCAGCACTGACCCACTTGGAGTGAAATGGCTCCAAGAACTGACAGGTTTTTCCTCCAAAGGAATCTTGCAATCAAGCAATATTCAAGTGGCTGGACAGAACATGGTTCTTCCAAATTAGCACATCGATCACAAAGGTATTAATTTACCAGGGAAAACAAGAGGGAAGGTGGTCATAGGTGGGGCTTTGTCCTTAAAACTGTCACGTAAATGTCCCTCAACTAAAGTTTCAGTGAATCATTTTTTTTTCCATGCATACAGAACCCAAACTCGTAGGAAATTTCCAGCCAACTCTTGCAAGCAGCCAGTTCCCCAGTCAGAGCTCTCTCATTTGTTCTCTGAATTGGTGAATGCAGCCTCATTCAGACAAAATAAACCAGGGAGGAAGAGGAGGAATTATTCCAGCAAGCATCAGCTTTCTGCTGCATCCCTGCCCAGCCCTTGGAGCCAGAGAATTCCCGCTGGCCTCGGTGATCTGCCAGAGCACAGTGCCCTGAGGAAAGAGCATCTGGCCTCATCCCTGCTGCCCCTGCGGTTGCTGACTGTGCCTGAGCAGAGGACAAGGAGTGGTGGCATCCTTGGAATCCTCTGATAAAGCTGGAACAGGTCCCTTGAGCATCCCTGCAGGGCAGGGCCCTAAGGAGCAGCTGGAAAGGCTGCACACCTTACCCGTAAAGTGCCTTCCCCAGAAATGCACCAAGAAAAGGATTCTGCTGCTGGAGAGGGGGTGGGAGGAAATAACAGCTAAAAAAGCCACTCAGAGCCCATTCACAGCCCCTGGCAAGCTGCCACAGCGGGCTGGCATCACCAAATGCCCTGTTTGTCCTGGGCAGCTTCCTCCAGACACAGTGCCCCTACCTTAAAGCTGCCTTTCACCTGCCTCCTGCCGGTCCAGGCTCAATTCAGCCTCGTCCCATGGGACAGGCTGAGCTTGCCATGATGGAAAACGGGCCCCTTTGGGGTGCTGCTCTGCTTTCCAGCCCCTCAGCACCGGGGAGAACGAGCAGGCTCCAATGATTTGTGCATTGCTCTGTCCCCAGCGCCGATTATTTCCATTTGCTCCGGAGCATTCAGCAGCTCCCTGGTCACTCAGCTGTCACTGTGGAGCTCCAGCTGCCCAGGGCCAGCACAGCAGGGAGAGCTGCCAGGCACAGGGAATGTCCCAGTGCTCCCTTCCCTGTCCCCCCGGAGCTGGCTGAGCTCCCTTTGCACCACCGGCGCTCCTGGGCTGCAGATGCCACTCAGATGCAGTGGCTGCAATGAGTGTCCCCAAAGGGACACGAGCCCAGGGTGGGTCCCAGATGGCGATGAGGGACATGGAGCCAGAGCCTGACCCCAGTTCTGGCCACGCTTTGCACCCCGAGCTGCCCAGCAGCATGCAGGGAGCACCACGGGCTCTGCTCTGCAGCGTCTCCTCACTGCTGATTCCTGAAGGGATTTGCTGTTATTGATGATGCTGGCTGAAGGACGTGGTAAGAATCCCTTTGGGGCAGCTGTGAGCAGTGTGAAATCTCCATCCAGAGCATTTCAAGCTTTCCTCTCAACACCCTGATGCCACCGAGGTGATGCTGGCTCTCAGGGTCACAAAGCCACGCTCCCCGCTCTCACCACGTGCCAGAGCTGCCAAAGGTGAAATCCATTTCCTCCTGTGAGCAGCATCAGCCAGGAATTACATGGGAGCCTGTGATTTTACACTGCTGGTGAGAGGAGTCACAGCTTCACAGCCCGAGACAGAGGGCTTGCCCTAAATCCCAAAATTCCCTTGTTGCCAAAGCCAGGCGATGATTTTTGTTGCTGTTTGTGGCACAAAACAAAAATTGGTCTGGGAAAAATGATGCTCCTCTTCAAGGCATTGACTCTACCCCTTCCCCATGATAACACCACTCTCTTTTTCTCACTGAAATTGTTTGAAATAAAACCTGCTTTGTTTGGATTGTCACTTTTAAACTTCTCCTATCTCCTCTTCCCCAGGGAAATGAAGGAGGAGGAACAAATTTAAACATCAATTAAAACAATCAAACTCTATTTTCCACTGCAGAAAGTATCCTGCCTTTTTTTTTTTTTTTTCACTTTTGAAAAGTGAGGTGAAAGCCACAAATCACCGACTCAAATGTAAGTGATTTTTGGATTAAAGTACTCCTAAAACAAAGGAGTTTGGCACGGTTTTGGGAAGAATTGGGTGCCACATGATGAAAGAGATCCCCATCCTCCGGCAGAGGGCAATGGTGTCGAGGAATGACAATATGGAAAGGGCACTGATCTAATAAAAAGCTTTAATAAATCCTGGAGCCACGTGTTAGTAACATGCTGGATTATTAAACACTGAAGGTTCTTTTTTTAAATCAAGTTAATTGGCATCAGCTCTGACACTTGCCATAGGAACGAGTGATTTGATCTGCAACCTTTATAGTCAGTTTTACCTTCATTCCTCCTCTGGGGCTGCTCAGCCCTGGTGTCATTAATCCTTGGTTTGCCCACACTGAAGAGAAGTGATTTAGAAAATATTAAACTAAAGAAAGGCTTGATTTGAATTTGCACCTATACATCTTACTGGAGTAAAAACATTGTCTAGATGTGAAAAAAAACACACCCCAAAAATCCCCAAACAAGTGTAGCAAACACTTCTTTCGTTGTGCTCCAAACAAGCCAGGAAATAACAAACACTGCCAAAACCTGTAACAAAAGCTTTGCAAAGAAAATAAACACTCACACTTCAGGATATTCTCACCAAAAGCTTTTCCCTCCCAAAACCTAAAATCAGGGTTCCTTTCCCTTTTGCAACAGCAGCAGGATCTGATCCCTGCTGGGAAATGATGCTGGAGTGGCACAAGACAGAGTTGGGCCCTCTGCTTGCCCACCTCAACCCACAACCCCTGTGACCCCAAAACCCCTTCTGAATTCACACCCAGGCTCAGGCAGGTGTCTGGCACAAAAATCACCCCAGGGATGTGAGTGCAGGGATGTCCTGCCCGCTTCCCAGAGGGGGAAACTGAGGCACGGGGTGCTCACAGCCCAGCAGACACTGGGGACAAGGCTGGGTCAGGACAAGGGGCCAGGTTGGATGGGGTTGGGAACAACCTGGGATAGTGAGAAGTGTCCCTTCTCATGGGAGGGGGTGGAACTGGACGAGATTTAAGTTCCCTTCAACCCAAACCAGTCTGGAATTTTGGGATTCTGGAGCAGTTCTGAGTTCCAGGTGCTCCACACTCATCCCTGCTCCTTCCCACACTGCTTGGCAGGGGATGGGCATTCCAAGCCTCTGTCTCAGATTTTTGGTGTTTGGCAGAACAAGCTTGTAAAGCACAGGCTAAAAATAAAGGTAGTAATAAAAGCCTCTTGCTCGTTAATTACTCTGTAAGCCATTACTGCCTAAAAACCCCATAACTTTAATGGGGGCTATTATAAGTATAGTAGCAAAACTGTGGAGCTAATTAGTGTTTAGTTATTAAGCAGAACTCAGCCAGAACTGAGTAATGAGCACACAGAATTGCTGCTTCTTGGAGGATTTAATCAGGGGTGGTGTTTTCAAGCTCAGATTCTCCCAATCCAGGGGACAAAAGGACAGAGGATTTTCAGGCCAGCCCTCCCAGACAGCTGTGAGGGGGAATGGCCATCCCTGAGCTGATCTGTGCAGCACAAACCTTGGTTTGCAAGTCAGCAAAGGGAGGGAGAATGATCAGAAATATTTCAGGTCTCCAGGAGAATCCTTCCAGCTAGAGGAGACCCAGATTCACCCATGAGAATCCAAATTTTGGAGCCAAAGCTGCAGTGGGTGAGGTTTTGCATCGTCTCTTTACCCAGCATTTGTTTCCTTCTTTAAAAATTAAAATAATTCCTATGGCCAGAAATGCAGAAATAATGCGTTCTTTTTTTTTTTTTTATTTTTTTTTTTTTTAGTTTTAAGAAATGCAAAGATAATGGAA
>VXAX01005190.1:63052-93617 GCA_013399835.1 Leptocoma aspasia | reverse complement strand
AGGAGAGGAGAGGAAAGAGAAGAGAAGAGAAGAGAAGAGAAGAGAAGAGAAGAGAAGAGAAGAGAAGAGAAGAGAAGAGAAGAGAAGAGAAGAGAAGAGAAGAGAAGAGAAGAGAAGAGAAGAGAAGAGAAGAGAAGAGAAGAGAAGAGAAGAGAAGAGAAGAGAAGAAGTTTTTTCTCTCTGTGAAGAGAAACTCATTGGGACACATTTCTTCTTCAGCTGTAGGAGCTGCTGAACAGATGGAAAACACAAAGGGTGAAATCCAAGGAGTTCAGCCAGAACTCCAAGGTGGAATTTTAAAGCCAGGTCCAAGGGGAGGTGACCCAGGCACCCACCCCAGTGGCACCCACACACACTCAAGCAGCCCCACACCCTGACTGCAGCACACAGGAGCATCTCCACCCTTGCTTGGTGCCACCAGGACAAGAATCTGGACTATGCAAACTCCAGCTTATCCAAAGTGAGCTCCCTGTCCCCCTGATGGTGACAGGAGTGCTGCTTTTTATTCACTGAGAGCCCGAGTGGGCCCCAAATCACGCTGGCATTATGTTATGATAATGCTGGAAGTATTATAAATGCTCTGTGTGCCAGACAAATCCTGGAGCAGGCTTCCAAATCCCCTCAAAATCCCCTCTTGCGTCTCTACATTCATCCATTCATGAAATCCAGAGCACAGCCTCAGCATCCATCCTTCTGCTCCGGGGCTCTTTCCAGCTGAATGGAAGGTGAGGCAGACTCGGGGTGTTTCTCCTGGATTAGCCTGTTTTTTTGTTTTTTTTTTGCATTTCAGGTGCCAAATCTGCAGAGGAGCCTGCAGGGCATTTAGGAATGATGTCCAGCAAGGCAACTGAGACAAATCCTGTGGCTCTTTCTCCTGTCAGAGAGTGAAGTGTGTCTCATTCTCCTGCTCCCTGCAGGGCCATAGGGAGGTCCCCTCAGCAGAGCTGGCTGTCTTTATTCTTTTTGCAAGCAACAGGGAGAGTTTATTTGGTGTATTTTAGGGGAATTCCTTTAGATCTGATGAGCTTCACCCTGCAAATTCCTATTTTTCTTTACAGCTGAACCTACCTGGGGTGACACCCCAATCTTCAGGACACTAAAGCAGAGGGTTCCCCACCTTTTGGGGGTGAGCAGACTTCTCCCTCTGAGCCACAGCTTTCAATTCCCTCTCCTCTCACTGCTCTTCAAGAACACCACACAAATCCCTACACAGAAGCTTAGCTCTCGTCCTGGTTTCAGGAAAACAGCTCAGATGCAGGCAGGAGGGGGATCTCGAGCATTTCCTATTTATTCTGCTGTCACAGCCAGGCATATCGCCTTGTGCTGCCCATGGCTCACAGGGAGAGCAGAGCTGGAGGGATTTCAGAGGCACCACTGCAGCTGGGAATTTGCTTCAAGGCTCTGTGGTACCCGGGCAGGGCAGGAACAGAGTGAGAACAACTGCACAGGGCTGTGCAGGGGGAAGGAACTCACTTCCAGGATGGAAAAAATGGGAGTGGAAATGTGCTCCAAGGTGTTTTATTGCCCAGAATTGGGCAGAGGGAAGGAACTCACTTCCAGGATGGAAAAAAATGGGTGTGGAAGTGTGCTCCAAGGGGTTTTACTGCCCAGAACTGTGCAGAGGGAATGAACTCATTTCCAGGATGGAAAAATAGGAGTGGAAGTGTGTTCCAAGGTGTATTCCTGCCCAGGAATCATTTTCTGAGCTTGTGAACAACGTCCTTTTGGAAGTGTCACTTGGTACAACTGAAAAACCCACAGAAGGAGAGGGATAAGGGCAGGAGGAGGGCTAAACTGGCTAAATTTCTGGGACAGAGCACTTAGAGAGCAGGATCTGCTCCCCAGCACTGTGGATTGGAACACAAACCCTGTGAGGAACCACTGAGGGAGCTGGGGGTGCTCAGCCTGGAGAAAAGGAGACTCAGGGGTGACCTCAGCACTCTCTGTGACCCCTGAAAGGTGCCTGTGCTCAGCTGGGGCTGGGAACTGACAGAACCAGAGGACGCAGCCTCAAGCTGTGCCAAGGGAAATACAGGCTGGATATCAGGAAGAAGTTTTTCACAGAAAGAGTGATAAAGTTCTGGAATGTTCTGCCCGGGGAGGTGCTGGAGTCACCATCCCTGGGTGTGTTTAACAAAGCCTGGATGTGGCACTGGGTGCCAGGGTTTAGTTGAGGTGTTGGGGCTGGGCTGGACTCGATGATCCTAAAGGTCTCTCCCAGCCTGGTGATTGTGTGTGATTCTGTGTGAATTCTGTGAATTCTTTGCCCACTCTCTCATTCCCTGGGGATGTGGAGTTCCCATCACAGCTGGAGCAGGATGCATTCCACAGTGACCAACTCACCGTGTCACTGCCAGCACTTGGGGCTGGTCCTTGCGTCCCCAGCAGGAGATGGAGATTAATTATGGGCCTCACCCCATGATCTCTGCTCAGCAAATCCCTCGTCAGCCCCTGGAGGTGAATCCAGCCCTGATGTCGACTTGCCAACCCAAATGCCACGGCTGGGCAGTTTAACCTGAGCCAAAAGTCACTGCTGAGCTGGGGGTGAAGCACCTTTCACCTGTCCTGAGCTGCTTCCAACCACATCAATCCTCTCCACCATCTCTTGCTGTTCCACAGTGGATGTGCACAGAGCCACAGATACTCCCAAACCCAAACACAAAAAGTGAAGGAATGCAGGAGGAAAAGGGAGAGTCCATCCTCACCCTTCAGCCCTCGTGCTTGGCATGGGCCACTTCTCCTGCCACCACAGCAGCCAAACACGAGCAGGTGACTGATTCAGGATCTCCACAGGCAGAACATGAAGAGAAAACACATCCCAGAGAAAAAGGAGCCACAAAGCAGCTCCTGCAGAGGCACCTTCCAAGGACACTGATTCCACAAGCAGCTTTGCCTTGGGGTGGGTTGAAGCTACACCAAATGCTCCTCCAGCTAAACACAATTTACAGCTGCAGCCCACTGAACTCTTCAAGGCAGGAAATGAAACCCTGCAGGAAAAGTGGAGGGTGAGGGAGCCCCTGAGGGCATGGCCACAGAGGAGGATGCTGACCAAGGCTTGCTGCACCCCCAGAAGTCAGGGATCTTGCAGAAAAGCAGTCCTGGAGTCCAGGCAGCCTCTGGCACTGCTCATCCCTGCCAGAGAAAATGCACAGAAATGCAAGAAAGAACCACATCCTGTCCTCCTCTGGATTCAGATCTGTCCACTGGGTTTTGTTGGATGAACTAAAAATTGCTTTTTTGCACAACTTTTTTTTTTTTTTTGAGCCAGTAGAAATAGAACAAGGGCGAGAGAGCAAAATCATCTCAAAAGGCAAGTCTGCAAAAACCACTGAAAAATGAAATGCAACATTTGCCCTTGGTGTCCCTTTTAAGACAGTTCTTGTCATTTCCCAAGGCTTCTGCTGTGGCAACAGGAGGGGGCTGGAAGAGGTTGAAAGGGCAGATGCCCTGTTTTGGGTTCAGAAAGCAGCATTTTGGCAGGGAACAGCCAGCTTTGGCCAAGGGGAGAGCGTGTGCTCACACTTGGGTCCTGGAAGGTTCCTTGGTGAGCTTAGGCCAGGTGTCCCTGAGGGCTGCCAGGAGGATGCAGCAGGGCTGAGGATGCTAAACCCCAAGCAGCCCTGCACTCTGGAGGCACTCAGAGCTCTCCTTGCCTCAAGAAGTGCATAACTGCAGAGAAACCCCAGAAAGATGCATGACAACCAGGCAGGGAAGAGGAAATCCAGCATCCCTGAGCTTGGCTGGGCTCTGAAGGCACTGCCCTGATGAGGACAAAGGCACAGACTCGCTGGCCCTGGTGACACTGTGCCAGCTGTGACACAGACAGGGTGACAGCCCCTGCCAGGGTTGGGGCACTTTGTGTTCACTGTCCACTCTGAGCCCCCCCAGTGGTCAGGAAACTTTGGGAAGCCAGGTGGGAAAGCTCTCCCCATCTCCTCTTGTGGACACCTGCACTGAGGTAGACCCTTATGGAGACCCTCTGGCTTTTCTGTCCCAGAGAAGCAAAATGTGAGACCTGTGTCCCTTGTTCTGCACTCTGCTGGGTCAGCCAGCTCCCACTGAAGCTGTCTGGGAACTCCCCAGCATTTCCCTAGCAATGCCTATGGAGGGGTGCAGGAGAGGATTTGTAATCCAGCTGGAATGGGAACGTACCCAGAGCCAACATCACTGATTGCATGTTCCTTCCTCTGCCTTCCCCACACCCATAAATATTCAAACAGGAAAATAAAATTATTGATCAGCTGCCTTCCCATTATAGCAACACCCACTGTCCTGCTGGCTTTGGCCATTTCCAAAGCCCCTACCACTGAATTAACCCTCCTGGGAGAAATATTCTTCCTAATTATTGAATTCCTTCACCAGAACATCATCTACATTCCTTGAGGCTGGCACAGAAACCAGAGTTTGGAGTTTCACACAGAAAGAAGATCTTTTCCCCATCCCCAGTGCCTCCATTTTCCTTTGCACACCCTTTCAGTCCCATCTCTGCCAGGTAAGCCAAGAAATCTCAGCCCTTGTGACCTCCCAGGCAAATCTTGGGGAATCCATTCAGGGAGGTGGATGGTCAGGGACACCAACAATCCAAGTGTGTGCAGCCCAGTGCAAGAGACTCCAGAGTCTCTGGCAGTCCCTCACATTGGGCCAGAAACTCCCTGAATGCTCACACAGGCTCTCACAGTGACTGATGGCAGTCCGGGGCTCGGGATGTGTTCGCACCAGTGGGCACTTCTGGGACACGTCATTATTTCAGTAATCAAAGCAAATGCTTCCTAAGCCCATGCCAAGAGCCATCCAGAAGCCCCTGAAGGCAAGGGGAGGAGGGGGATGTGGCAGACAGCACGGAGCAAATGGATGTGGCAGCAGCAAGATCCTGCCCAGGGTAGTGAGGGATGGCCAGGCAGGAGCTCTGCTCGCTGGGAATAACTGGGCAGGGGCTCCACAGCTGTAAACATCAGGCTTCCCTCGGGGCTTTCCCAAACATCTGGGCTAAGGCACCTCCCAGCACTGTTTGAAGTTGTGCTTTCTGCTCTGACTGAGAGAAATTTGGAGTTTCACGGTCAGAGACCCAGGAACTGAGTCAGAGAGAGGCCCAGCAGGGAGAGGAAAGCATCATTTGTGGGCAGCTTCATTGTCAGCACTGACTTTCTCCCTCACAACCACTGTTTTCCATCCCCTCCCACTCCCACCCCATACCACAACACAGAGATCCCTCCTCAGATGGCAAAGCCTTGCTCAGCCATCTCCTGTTCCCCCAAAAGACAGCACTTGGGAAGCTGCTCCCTTTAAGCAGCCTCAAAGTTGGCTCTCAGCACTGCTGGCACGAATGAAGGCGATTTCAGTTCCCCCTCCTCCTGAATCCCACCCCTTTCTGGTGCGAAGAAAAGGCAGAGGATGACCAAGGGAAGAGAAAAGCAACTCCGGGTCGCCTCTCACCTCCCTCCCCTAATTCTGCACGGATGCACGGAAGGGTGCGGGGCCACGGAGGTCCCCGAGAGCCCGAGGGGAGCCCCGGGGCAGGTGCAGGGTTGGGAGGGCGATGCTGGCAGCTCCTGGAGGCGATTCACGGGCGCATCTCCCCCAGCCCAGGCAGCATTCCCCAGGGAAAGCAGCTCGGTGTCCTCAGGCAAAGGGGGGGGCAAAGTGATCTCCAGCACTGCAGCCCCCGGGACCCGCTCTGCGTCCTTTCCGTGCGCTGGGAGGGGGAGGAAAAATCGCTCCGAGTGTCTCCTGCTTCCTCCCATTCCCTGCCCGCTGCATCCACACACCCTGTGCATAAAGGATCTGTGTCCTGCTCGGCTCAGCCATGCAGCGAGAGGAGGCAAGAGTTACCTTATTGCCACAGCCGGAGCCGCCTTCTCTCTCCATCGTGGCCGGGAAGCTGCTCCCATTCATGCTTTAATCCCTGGGAACAGAGGCACGATTCAAAGCCGCTCTTCGCCCATCCGAGCGGGCTCCCCCAGCAACCTCCGCCTCCTTCTCTCCTCCCTTTTCTCCTCGTTTGTTGCGTCCGGCTTTGTGGTGGTTTTGTTGGTTTGTTGTGTTGTTTTTTGGTTTTTTTTTCCTAATGTTTTCTTTCTTAATCCCGGCAGCAACCAGGGCGCTGCTTCATCGCATCCCTGCCTGTGTTTCACTCGCAAAGGAGCAGCCTCGGAGAGCTCCTCGCTCCTGCTTTGGCTCCGCGCAGCTCCGCTCGCAGCTCTGCTTCTGCAGCGTGGCGTTCGGGGAAAGAAAGAGACGGAGAGAGGGAGGGAGCGAGCAAACAGGGAGGAGGAGGAGGAGGAGGAAGAGGAGGAGGAGGCCAGCGGGATGCAGGAGGAAGGAGCCAGAGCGTGGCTGCTTTGTATCCAGAGCAGCGCCGACAGCCTCTCCCTGCCAGAAGAGGACCTGCGCTGCTAATGGTCTGTACCAATTCATCCCGCTCGGGCAGGGCCCCGCTCCCTGCGACAGCCAGGAGGAAAAGCCAGGGAATGGCCCCTTGAGGAACTGGTTCCTGCTCTCCTCACCCTCAGCACACACCGAGCCGCGGCCGCGGGCTCGGAGAGCCACTCCCCCGGCTCACGGAGCGTGGGGATGGGAGAGGGACGGGGATGGGATGAGGATGGGATGGGGATGGGATGGGATAGGAATGGGGATGGGGATGGGGATGAGGATGGGGAGGGGGATGGGAAGGCTCTGGCTGGCAAGGGGGCTCAGCACTGCTCAGAGGAAGCTCGGAAGGTGACCATGTGCTGGGTGCAAGGCAAGGCTCCCCTCCAGCCCCCAGGGTGGCAGGTGGAGCTCGGCTCCATTTCCAGCTCTCCAGAGGAGCACCCTCGGCTCCTCTCTGCCCATGCCCACACTGATGGCTCCCAGCTGAGCCCAGCTGGGCTTTGGCAGCAGTGGACAGCACTCCTTACATCTCACCCCACTCCTGTGTAGCACCAGCCTTCCCACGGCCCCACCCAGCCATCCCCACCCAAACACCCCTGTGTCCCTCCTGGGGGCTGACCAAGGCTCCTGGCACCGGACAAAGGGCAGCAGGAGCATTTTCCCATGGGAAGGAGGCTCTGGGTGTGACTAAGGCTGCCCTTAAGCTGTGACATCTGCACCCAGCCCAGCAGGCACACAGGACCCGTGTGTGACCTCTGTCCATGCACAGAAACATAGGGATGCTCCCTTCCTCCTTGGGGACCACTTGGAGGAGGCAGGGCATGAGGGGGCAGGTAGAACAAAGGCCTTATCTCCTGGTCCTGCCCTTCAGGAGCTGACCCAGCAGGGCTGACTCATGCTCAGCAGCAGATCTCTCCCAGCTGGCTGAACACCACAGTGAGTGTGTCTCCAAATGCCACAGCTGGGCAGTTTAACCTGAGCCAAAAGTCACTGCTGAGCTGGGGGTGAAGCACCTTTCACCTGTCCTGAGCTGCTTCCAGCCACATCAATCCTCTCCTCCTGTTCCACAGTGGATGTGTGCACAGATCCACAGACACTCCCCTGCTGTTCCCTCTCTGTAAGGTTACAGTGCCATGGAAACCTGTAGGTATAGACAGATTTACTTATGCTTTACCAAAAAAGGAAGAACAAATTAAAAAATCCAGCCTTGTGGTGACTGGGGAAAGCTTGAGTACACAGGGATCTGAGATCCATAGTGTGGAGCAACCTCAGTGATCTTCACCAGGGATTCCCACCATTTTCACTGGACTTTTTGGTTTTGAACCTACAGCATTCAGACTCCAGTTTTAACTTGTGCATCTCCAGGGGATGCAGGGATTTCTGCTGAGAAGTTTGGAAATCCAAACATTACCCACAAATGCTCAGCCATCGAGGCCACTGACAAATCCCAGCTGCATCATCAGAGGGACAGGGATTCCCATACTCCTTATTCCTGGAGTGGAGTGAGCTGGAGGACTCCACACCACTGCCTCAGGTGGAAATGAGCTTTGCTGAGCCTGGCAGAGCCTGTGCTGCACAAAGCAGGGAGATGATGCCTCCAGGCCATGCTGAAACACTGTCCAGGGTGATGCTGGAAGGAAGGAAGCTTTAAACAGCCTGTCCCTGCAAGCTGCACCTACTCTGTGGAAGAACAGGATGAGCAAGGACTGCCAGCCCAGAGTCCTTCATGCACAGCCAGGCAGCTCCTGCTCAGCCACCTCCTCTGCAAAACACAGCAGCTCCTGCAATCAAAGGGAACATGGCCTTTTTTTGTCCTTGGTCTCATTTTCTGCAAGGTACCTAGGGAGAGATCAGCTCCAAAGACTCCTTGCCTGGGAATTTTGTGCCAGCTCAGCTAGTACTAAGGGTTTCACTGAGCTCCATGTCTATTAAAAATGCATAATGTCCACTTATATCAAAAGGGTGGATTCAGACCCAGTGCTTTTCCAGCGTGTCCCAGGCTGTTATGGCATGCTGGAGATGGATAGGAAGGATCTGTCCCTTGAGGCTCATATCAGAATGAGAAAGGGCAAATTCATTGAATATTTCAGGGGAAAAAAAAATGAGAAGAGGTATAAAAATGCTCCTTGCCACAAAACCTAAACACATCAAAATTCAGAGGGGAGGGGAAGGAGGTGTGCTACACCTGAGATTTATAAAAATTATGGGTGAGCAGTAACATTTCAGGCTGAGCCCTGCACCGGTGCCTCAGAAGACTCACAAAGGTGGAAAGCATTGGGAAAAGTATCAAGGAAGCTCAGGAGGGACATTGCTTCATCCGTGTGGACAAAAATTACAGCGTGATGCACCCAGAGCTGCTTTTTGTCATCAGAGCAGCAGAACAACCATGCAAAGACACTGCCCTGACGCTTCCCAAGGTTGTCCCTTTGAACCTTCACATACCCACTTGTCTGCCTGCTGGATGGGGCTGTGCCACACTCCCCTGGGCCAAATTCCAGGTGAGGGCCAGCTAGAGGGGAATGGGAGGAGAGGCTCAGCCAGTCCTCCTGCAGGATCCTGGGATAAAGGGGGAAATGTGCTCTTTGCCTGGATCCAGGGAGCTTCACGGAGGATGTGAATCTGGAAGAGGCAGCATCGCTGTTGACAGCAGTGTGTATAAACAGAGCAGCATTTCCCTGCTCCCTCCCCCTTCTTATTATAGCACAAAACACCCCGAGTAAAATACATACACACAACAATCCACTAGAAAAGGAAAACAAAGCCCGGAGCGTGAGCGCGCACACGCAAACACAGAGACACTGCTGGAGAATACAGCACACATCCAATACCTTAAATGTCATTTTTTTAAATATTAATGCTGTGCTTCTGGCTAGCTTTATGTAAGGTTTGTTACCACAGGGCTGGAGGCACATGGAAACCTCAAGGAGATGCTCCCAGCCCCACACCCTGTGCCTGCCCAGCCACCCCGGGGCTCAGTCCTTGGCCCTGCTCTGTCTTGCCCTTCCCAACTCCACAGCCAGGCAGCAGCAGAGCCGGGGCAGGCACGCTCCCTCCAGGCTTTTTTCCTGTGAGGATGCAGAGCTGCAGCTCCCTTTTCTCCTCTCCCCCGTGTTTGCCATCTGGCAGTGCCAGGAGCGTCCGTGCTCAGAGCCGGGCACGGACACGAGTGGTGCCTCTCCTGGTGAACAACCAGCTTGTTAGCCAAGGCTGTG
Organism: Leptocoma aspasia; assembly: GCA_013399835.1. Taxonomy (NCBI): domain Eukaryota; kingdom Metazoa; phylum Chordata; class Aves; order Passeriformes; family Nectariniidae; genus Leptocoma; species Leptocoma aspasia. The sequence continues at coordinate 84,036 of VXAX01005190.1, read as the reverse complement.
AGGGGCAAAGGGAACAGCACCAGGGCAAATCCTCAGTAAACAGGGTATGTTCCAGCAGAGCATGCACAAACACGGTGCTGGGAGCAGCTGGAGAGATCCCCGTTTGCATCTGACCTGGCTGTCAGCCTCTGCTGCTGCCCCAGCCACAGCTTCACACCTCCAGCAGCACTGCCTCGTTTTCCTGCCTGAACACGGGAATTGCCTCTCCTCAGAGAGCTTGCCCAGGTTAGCATCACCTTGTGGTGCCAGACTGGAGATACAGCTGCCTGCAGAAACGGGGAGAGGAGTGGGATGGGCCAGATGCTGAAACGCCAGGCCTGAGCTCCTTAGACCCAGCCCTGACCTTGGCTCAAAGGGACAACCTCGGGAAATGGCAGGGCAGTGTCTTTGCATGCTTGTTCTGCTGCTCTGGTCACCAAGAGCAGCTCTGGGTGTGTCACGCTGCAATTTTCATCCAGAGGGATGGAGCAATGTCTCTGTGTGGGTCTCTGTGTCACTTGGTGGTCCCATTCACCTTGTCATGCAGGTGAGAGGGACTAGAGGTTGTGGGAGAGGCTATGGAGGAAAAAAATGCCAAATTCTGGCCACTCTGCCAAACTAACACCGTTCCCCTTCTTCCCACAGTGGCTGTAGCTGCAGCTGCTCAAACCCAGAAGCCAAAATAACAAATTGTGTTCACCCTCTGTCTGACCAAACCGTTTATGCCACTGTTTATGGTGCTCCCTTCAGTCACCCCAGTCCATCCCACACTCTGGAACAGACCCTTGCTCCTACTTCGGTTGTCATTTGCACACTGGGCAAAAATATCCTCCAACAAGCACCTGCTGTCCTGGCTATTGCTCTCCAAGGGCCAACAGGCTTTCCTTCCCTCCTCGAAGACAGGGAGACACTTTCTTCCCTGGCAGCAGGGAGGAGCTGCCCACCCCTTCACGGCTCTGGAAGTGGATGGAGGAGGTTTCTATCCCCTGATCTGTGGGTGCAGCCCTCAGGACGCCTCGCAGCCTGTGCACAGCACGTTCAGGAGCAGGTCAGAGGCAGAGGAGACCAGAGGAGCCGTGGTGCTGTATCAGCAGGTGGTGCTCTCCCCTTCGATTAAGCCCCAGCCTGGTGTTTTTCCACCGGGATTTCCTCCAGTAAAGACACCTCAGCCTAACACAAGCCCTCTCTTCAGTGCCCTGCTCAGACACTGAGCCTGCATCAGCTCAGAGCCGGGCAGAGGAGAGCTTTGCATGGACAGCAGTGCTCCTTCACCTCCTGGAAGAAACTCTTTGTGGGCTAAAGACCCAGCACAGGTGAGCTGAGCTCAGGGGAACATCCAAGAGGAAATGGTTTAACGCAGTGCTGGGAGCTGGCAGGAGTGCTGCAATAACCCCCAGACTCCTCATCCAGCTCCAGCCTTTCCCCGATCGTTATCCTGGCCGGGATCCAAGGCAGAGATTGCTCAGGGAGCAGAACAGTGCTCAATCATACACCAAACTGCTCTCTGAGGGGCTTTCATTTATTGGGAAGCACCCTCTTAGCAAGCAAACACCACCAGCTCTCTCCACGTTGCTCTGTGATTAAGCTCCATTTCCAAACCCTCCTCACACAGGTCAGGAACTCTTGTCTTTGCTGGATGCCGCAGCTGGAGGAGGGAGGAGAGGAAGGCAACACGTGCAGGCACTGCTGGAATTATTGCTGGGTCTCTGGGTGTGCTGAGACCACTCCAAATGGGGACTTCAGGATGACAAAAGTCACAGACTCTTTGTTTTTAGGGGTCAGGAGGCTCAGCAGCCAGTCCAAGCCTGCATCTCTCTCTTCCTTAACACTGCAGCTGTGCTGTTGGCACATCCTCTGCCCCATTTCCTGCTTTTCTGTCCCCACATTTTCCACCACTGCTTCTCCAGGCAGTTTTGGCTCTCATTGAGAGAGAACCTTCTTCAAGAGCAGCTTGTGACACTCTGGGATTGCAACACAATGAACTGATAAAGCAAGACATAGAAGCGCATAAATAATCATAATATTTCACGTCCCAAGATCACACAAGCAATTTAGATTCTTTTTTCGAGTCCCGTTTATAAATATTCATTTCAGAGATGTTTTAAACCAACAGAGCCTGATACAGAATTGCTCCAAAAGCTCCAGCCTGGCATTCCCAGGCAGTGTGGAGAGGCTAGACCTCTTTGCAGCCTCACCCCATCCTGGCAGGGTGAGCACAGCCCTGCAAATATCCACAGACCATGAGGGCACGGCACAAAAGAACCAGCTCCTGTGGCAGTCATGTCCCTGCCATGTCCCCATTCCCTGCTATTAACCTCCAGCTCCAAACTATTATGTGACAACACAGGAATCACGTCACCTTGTCTGGGTTTACCAAGCTGCCACTAAACAAAATCACTGAGATAGATAAAAAAACCTGTTGTGTTCGTGCCTGGAAAGAAAAATTAGTATGCAAACAGTGGTAAATCCTCTGATGGTCACATTTATGTTTTTATCATGTAGTTAATCAGGAGTTCAGTTTAGATACAGCTCCACACTTTGCCTCTCTAATCCGAATCCCAGAAGGGCCTTATAAAACCATAATCTGCAATGCAAAATTGCAAAGCATATGGGAGTGTCTATAGATTTTCCAAATCACCTGTGCCCTAATTTAATATGAATAACAATTAGTTTACTCTTATCAGTTAATTGTGCCCCTTGTGGATTCAGCAGCACTGCATCTCGTCACCGAGCGCCTTTGTCTGAACAAACTTTAATTACACTGCCTCTCGCCCAGCCCTGCTCGAGGCTCCAGAAACAAAGGTGAAATTGCTGCTAAACAAACATCCCACCACCAGAGAAAACCAGAAGGGAGCCAGCAGGCTGCCTGTGGAGAGGAGCAAACAGAGCAGGCCGGGGTTAACAGCAGGGAGTGTCACTCTGGTCCCTGCAGCTCTGACATCCCAGAGCATCCCAGAGCATCCCAGAGCATCCCAGAGCATCCCAGAGCATCCCAGAACATCCCAGAGCATCCCAGAGCATCCCACAGCATCCCACAGCATCCCACAGCATCCCACAGCATCCCACAGCATCCCACAGCATCCCAGAACATCCCACAGCATCCCACAGCATCCCAGAACATCCCACAGCATCTCACAGCATCCCAGAGCATCCCACAGCATCCCAGAGCATCCCACAGCATCCTAGAGCATCCCAGAGCATCCCAGAGCAGCTGGGACTGGCCAGCCCCATCCAGCACTGACAGCTCTCCTTCCCCATCTCCACTCCAAGCTGTGCCTCCCAGCCCTGGGCACCACCACCAGAGGACTGGAGAAAGGCTTCATTCACCTCGGGGGCTGTGATTAGCAGGAGATTGAGAGCCCAGGCACCGGGCTCCTATTTCCAGCTCTGCTGCAGATCCAAGCACCAGGCACTTAAATCCCAGGCTGCTTCCTCACCCCCTTCAGCCTCGGCATTGATGAAGGTGATGGGCTGAGCACACACCCACTCAGCCAGCACTGAGGGATCAATCCTGCCCTGCAAACACCGTTACTGCCCCCAGAAGTGTCACAACATTTACCTTTGGCACGGGAAACGCGTTTTCCTTTCAAGGAGCAGAATTCCCCCTTGTGAATCATAAAACAACAACAAAAAAAGAGCAGATTGAGGACGACTGTTCCTACTTCCATTTCAAACACTGCAGGGCTTTGCACACATACAGGCCTTCAATCTCAGTTACACCATCACCTTGGCAGCAAAACGTTGCCTTTGCACAGTAGAGGATGCAGGCTACAAACCCTTTGGCAGAGCTGAAGGAACAGGCCTGCAGCGAGGCAGATAAAGCCTGTGGCATGAGGAATGCTCCCACCCCTCTCCATCCAGCCCAGGAATGCTCTCACCCCTCTCCATCCAGCCCAGGAATGCTCTCACCCCTCTCCATCCAGCCCAGGAATGCTCCCACCCCTCTCCATCCAGCCCAGGAATGCTCCCACCAGCTCCATCCAGCCCAGGAATGCTCTCACCCTGCTCCATCCAGCCCAGGAATGCTCCCACCCTGCTCCATCCAGCCCAGGAATGCTCCCACCCTGCTCCATCCAGCCCAGGAATGGTCTCACCCTGCTCCATCCAGCCCAGGAATGCTCCCACCCTGCTCCATCCAGCCCAGGAATGCTCCCACCCTGCTCCATCCAGCCCAGGAATGGTCTCACCCAGCTCCATCCAGCCCAGGAATGGTCTCACCCAGCTCCATCCAGCCCAGGAATGGTCTCACCAGCTCCATCCAGCCCAGGAATGCTCCCACCCCATCCATCCAGCCCAGGAATGCTCTCACCAGCTCCATCCAGCCCAGGAATGGTCTCACCCAGCTCCATCCAGCCCAGGAATGAGATACTGGAGCCACAGAGGGTGTGCACCTTCCCCTCCTTGCTGGAGGAGGCTCCAGCATCCTGCTGCTGCTCCCTCTCCCCAAAAGAATTTTTACCATCCCCAGGGTTTGATGGAAATTCTCTTTGCCTCTCCACAGCGCAAAGTCCTGCAGATTTCTGCCTCACGGCCTTCAGAGCAGGTGTAAAAGAAGGATTCTCCATAATCTGTGCTGATCTCTGCTCCTGCCCAGCCCTGAGCACAGATGAGAAGGACACTCACCCTGCTCAAGTCAGGGAATTCATTACCTGCCACATCAAATATGCTCCTCACCTTTCTGCTGCCTGACCTCTGCTCCTCTCCGAAATGGGATATCTCCACCCTTACCAAGGAATAAGCTGCTGTGAATGCTTAATTGCTTTTATTGCACTCCTGTAATTGTTATCATGACCTTTCTATGGACTATTTTGATGTGCCTCTCACCGGGTCATTATTTGTGAGCCATAGGCTCCAGTGGAACAGGAACATTAATCTGCTACAGACAGCAGATCCAAAGCTCATGGTATTTGATCTCTCCTGGTGAAAAAAGGAGGCCACAAGCTAGGCCAGGTTGAGCTCTGGCATTCTGGTGATGCCGTGAAATCCCTGATTTTTCCCAACAGTTCCTCTCACCTCTCTTGTTGATCCCCTCATCAGCTTAGCAAGCAGCAAAGCAAAAGCAACCACAATTACAAATCTTAAATACAGCCAAGAGCAACTGGAACAGAGTGAGCGGGGAGTCCAGGCTGCAGTGGCCAGGATAATTCTGAGGCAGCATTAGCTGCCTCAACAGCACAGTGAGTCACTCCCCTAACTAATTCCCAGCTAAAGAGAAAAATCAGGCTTTGATTCTCTGTGGAGGTACGAGCAGCAACACCTTTGCAGTTCTCATTTCTGCTCCAAGCCATCCCACACAGCACGATGCCAAACACACGAGGCACCAGGCAGGACGAGCTGGCAAGAGAGAATAGGGGCTGTCTTTTGACCATCTCATTCTTCTCTGAACAAAGCCATGGCCCAAGCAGGGTTGCTTTGGCTGAAGCTGGAAATATAAACCCAACAAAAGCTCATCCTGCAGACCTGCCAGCTTTGGCAGCGTTCATGCAGGGCTGACAGCCTCACCCTGTAAATAAATTGTTCCTGGTGGAAGCAGAGGAGCCATCTCATCCATCTCAGGTGCTGCAAATCCACTGCTGGCCTTTCTGAGAGACTGCACTATATTAAGGGAGCTGTTTAAATGGCTACCAGCTCACCAAAGAGCCTTTTCATAAACAGAAATGGAACATTTGTTAAGCTGTTGTGGCTGCCTCATCCCTGGAAGTGCTCCAGACCAGCCTGGACAGGGCTTTGAGAAACCTGGAATAGTGGAAGGTGTCCCAGCCCATGGACTTCCAACCAAAACCATTCCATAATTGGCTGCATTTCTAATTATTGATAATCCTTTCCTCTTTCTTCCCCGGTCTCCCAGCTACTCATTCCTATCTAGAAAGAGAGAGACAAACCTCCAGCCAAAAGTGAGATAATGTCATGCTCCCTCTGAGAACAGAGCACACTCCAGGGGAGGGGCTGGCCAAGTCCTTGCAGGGAGAAGCCCCCCAAAGCCTGGCTGCAGCCTGGAGTGCTGCAGGAGCAGGGACAGCAATCTCATTCCCATCTTCACTGATGGCACTGATGCCTTGTTGGGACTACCTAAAAACAAAGGCCAGACAAAATTAAGGGAATAAATGTGGTTATATTTACTGAAGGGCCTTCAGGGACATTTAGGGCAGATGAAGCCCCCCAGGGACTACACCCCAAAATGGACAACTGGTCACAGTTGTGTGGGTTTTCACACTTTTATAAATTTGGCTCATTTGCATATTGGGACTGAATCTTCCAATTCCAGCTTCGGGTAATGAAGTCATCTACCCCAAGTTTGCTCCCCCAGCTCACTTTTGTTTCCATCTCTCAGGCCTGAGGCAGTGAGGTGTCCTTGATTCCAGGCCTGGAGAGGAATTGTTGTGTCTGCCCAAAATGGGGAAGCAGCAGCTCACACTGTGTGTGGAGTTTGGAGTTCTACACTAAAGAACTGCAGGATTACAAACAGATGAAAAATATAAAAGCTAAATTTTAAGGCATCAACACAGGCACAGCCAGGAGAGTGCTCAGCACCTGGAGATGGGCACAGGCACACCGAGGTGTCCCTGCAGCAGCACAGCCCTGAGCCCACACAGCATTTCTGGGCAGGACGTGGGGGGCACTCCCAGCCAGCAGAGCCTCTGCCAGGGAGCTCAGCCCAGCCTTTCAAAGCACCACACGAGTATAAAAACGACAAACTCCGAAATAACACTTTGTTGCTGGGTCTGCAAGCCCTTTTGCAGAGCTGCTGCAGAGCCTCTGCCACAGGCCCACACAGCAACAGGGCCGAGCTCTTGCTCAGGCCACAGGGACGCTCTCAATCTGGCCCAAAGCGTGCCCAGAACTAAATAAACTTGCAAATGCCCAGTCTAAGGTTGTGTTGGATGCTGACCCAGTTTCTCCTCCCCTCTCTGTTCCAATAAATGCAGCTGTTGAGGGAATCAAATCATCAGGGCTCACTCAGAGCCTGGCTGGTCACGACGCCTCCCTTCAGGCTCTGAGCTGCAGCACCAGGACACCAGGCTCTGTTTTTGTGACAGTCCAGCAGCTCATGTCTGTTCAGGTAAATTAAATATCGCCCTGATTAGTTCTGATACACACAAGCATCCCCCACCACCAGCTGAGGAGCAAACAGGCAGGACAGGAATAATGTTTTTCCCTTGCTATGAAAGGAGACAGTGCAAGGAACAGCCCAGAAAAGACAATAATTTCTCATCTGTGTGAAGCACAGCATCATTGCCACCCTGCAAACCACTTCCAGAAACATCTGGGTCAACCACAGGGGGCTTTGTGCCCACAGCCACTCCTGGAAATCCTTCCTGAGACCAAGCTCTGCATCCACACACACAGGGGCTGTTCTGTGCCCAGCCTCCCCTCACCTTTACACCTGGCCTCAGGTGGGACGGATTCCCCCAGGCACAGGCTGGTGGAGGGAGCAGCCAAAGCCCCTCAGGAGGCATCAGGCTCAGGGGCTGTGTCCTGCACTCAGCTCCATCCTGCTGCTGCTTCCCAGCTCTGAGCAAACACTCTCCACTCTCCCTTTGCAGGGCCCGCCTGCCCTCGGGCAGCACTCAGGGTTTCATTTCCTAAATGCTGTGATTATTATTTCATGGGAAGCCAGCTGGAGGCCAGGCTGGGGGAAGTGGGCCTGCTTTTCAGGCAAACTGCTCGCTTGAAGGGCGGCACAGCAAACCTGGGAGGGAAGGAAAATACTGGGAAGTATCCAAAAGCCTGGGATAGAGGATGGTGTTTCTCTCCTCTCCTCTCCTCTCCTCTCCTCTCCTCTCCTCTCCTCTCCTCTCCTCTCCTCTCCTCTCCCCTCACCACAGGGGTCAGAAAACATCTGGTTTAGAACAGGGATAAAGGAAAGGCTGAGCTGTGGAGATACCAAGTTCAAGCTTAGAGCCAGGCACCCAATATATGAATAATGGAAAAGTCTGTAGCAGCTCCACGTTTGAGTTTGCACAGACATTTGCACTTGAAGCAGACTCAAATCCCGCTGCTTCACCCTTCCCTGATTGATTCCAGCATCCAAACTCGGTGCAGTACTGAGGGCAGGGAAACATCCCATGCAAACAAAGTGAAATATTAACTTATATTTGTAGATGACTTTTTAAAGTGCCTATGAAATACTACTCTGCTATCCCACATCTTTTAAACCCCAAGTCACACACTCCATCTGAGCCCAGGCTGCATCTCAAGCAGCAGAATTGAGCACAAAAGTTTTTTATTTCTTCCATTCTATGACTAAAACAGCTCGGGACACCTCTAAGAGCTGGATGCACAACTCATCAACTTCTACCAAAAAAGGAAAGACCAAGTAAGTGATCCTGTCCCTAATTACCACTCCCTGCCCCAAAGCAGTGTCCCCATGACCCCAGAGCTGTGCATCTCTGTCCTCTCCTCAGAGCTCATACCTGCCCCAAAGCAGTGTCCCCAGGGACCCCAGAGCTGTGCATCTCTGTCCTCTCCTCAGAGCTCATACCTGCCCCAAAGCAGTGTCCCCATGACCCCAGAGCTGTGCATCTCTGTCCTCTCCTCAGAGCTCATACCTGCCCCAAAGCAGTGTCCCCATGACCCCAGAGCTGTGCATCTCTGTCCTCTCCTCAGAGCTCATACCTGCCCCAAAGCAGTGTCCCCATGACCCCAGAGCTGTGCATCTCTGTCCTCTCCTCAGAGCTCATACCTGCCCCAAAGCAGTGTCCCCATGACCCCAGAGCTGTGCATCTCTGTCCTCTCCTCAGAGCTCATACCTGCCCCAAAGCAGTGTCCCCATGACCCCAGAGCTGTGCATCTCTGTCCTCTCCTCAGAGCTCATACCTGCCCCAAAGCAGTGTCCCCATGACCCCAGAGCTGTGCATCTCTGTCCTCTCCTCAGAGCTCATACCTGCCCCAAAGCAGTGTCCCCATGACCCCAGAGCTGTGCATCTCTGTCCTCTCCTCAGAGCTCATACCTGCCCCAAAGCAGTGTCCCCATGACCCCAGAGCTGTGCATCTCTGTCCTCTCCTCAGAGCTCATACCTGCCCCAAAGCAGTGTCCCCATGACCCCAGAGCTGTGCATCTCTGTCCTCTCCTCAGAGCTCATACCTGCCCAAAAGCAGTGCCCCCATGACCCCAGAGCTGTGCATCTCTGTCCTCTCCCTGCAGCTCTGTTTGCTGGCCCTGGCAGTGGCCGGTGTTGGAGCTGTCAGCTCCCAGCTCTGACAGGAGCAGCTCTGCTCGGCACACTTGGGTGAGCAGCCCCTTCCAGCACAGTTTGTTATTCACATGCTCTGCCTGCTAATTGCTTTCTGAAACGGGCAAGGAACAGATGAGGAGCAGAATGCAGCTCCTGACAAATTCCCCGGCGCTGTAAATACGACTCACCTTGCTGTAAACAAGGAAATGCTAAAAGAGAAGGAAAGCAGAAAAGGCAGAACACAGAGTACAGAAAAAAAAATAAAATAAATCTCAAGCTTCTATGCTTCAAGGCAGCCTGCACAGGGGTGAGGACCCCAATCTATTTGGTGTTTCACTCCAAAGGCACCTGGCAGCCCCTGGGGAGCACATGCTAATGCCAGCAGAGCTACAAACCATTCCAGCAGAGCTGATTAGTGCCCAACAACCTCTTTGTCTTGCTGAAGATACCCCAATCAAGGTCTCCCAGGCAGGATCTCTGCCTTCAGAACTAAATCGTAAAGAATGGGAGCAAGGCAAGGTTTAAAAACAAAGCAAAGAACTTTATTTCCTTCAGGCTCTGAGTATCTCATCAGTTAGGAGAGGCTTCTGCACCTCCCAGTGCACAGCCCCACCACAGAACCAAGGATCTGCTGCCTCTTTGCAGGTGTTATGTCTCTGCTATTTTAAGCAAAATATAATTTGTTCTTAAAGATAATGAGATTTAAAATTAATAAACTTGGGGCTTTAAGCTGTCTGGGTAGTGAACCCACAGGCAGCACTTTTAACACACTTCCAGATTTCTCCTCGACAGCCACAAGGCCTCGAAGCTTTTTTAAACCCAAAACTTCAAGGTTCTCACATCTCCAGGAGCAGGGGCTCTACGGGGAAACATCAAACACCATCAGATTGACAAGCACGTGGCAAAAATTACAGCACTGGTGTATGAACACCTGGAATTGGTGACTAAACTCTCGTGCAGTGATAGGGTCCAACAGTGTGAGTCATCCCACCCCAGAGAAAATACACTTCACTCCTAGATGTAGAAGAAATACAAACCCAGCTCTCATTCTTTGGGGATAGAAGGTGCTGGAAGCCCTAAAATTATGGGCTGCAAACAATGGGGAACCCAAGAGTGACAGATAAATGGTTTTTGGAGTTCCTTGTAGAAAGACAAGTAGGGGAGAACTTCCACGTGTGGGAAATGAGCTCTGTCACTGTTTGGGGCACGAGGACATCAGCTCTGATAGAAGATATCAAATGAAGTCAGGCAGATTAGGGAAAACGACCATGGAAATTTGGATTCACGGGATCCTTTTTCTGCAGACAGATGGTCATTTCAGCTTTCTATTCTCTAATCCCTTGTTCTGCCAAGCAAACATCCTAAATCCCAGATAATGTAGGTTTTACCATCTCGTGCGTTTCCCCCAGCATTAAGGCTGGCCCCAGTGATAGGATCCATATGCTGGAACATCTGCATGCCCCAGGAGTTTACAGCCACAGGATTCTCCTACCTGGATCCAGTACAAGCCACCCTGGCCTCCAGCAGCCTTTTCCAACCATCCTGGGGATTAAAGGGAAATTTTCCTGGGAATGGCCTTTCCCTAGGAACGGCTCAAAGTCCAAAACCAGACTGGAAACTCTGCTGGGAATAAATCAGGCTGCCAGACCGAGGCAAAGGAGCTGATTTCTGAGGGAAGAGGCAGAGGAGCAGGAGACTGATGAGGGCTTGGTGCTCAGAAATTCCTTCCCAGTTTCCCTGTTTGTCAGCTCAAGTGATTCACTGAAGCAGCTCCTGAAAACTCACCGAGGCCGTTCACAATTAAACAGATATTGAGCTGAATTTCATGAAATATGCATATTGTTTGCTTTCTAAAAGGCTATTTAGATCAGGCCGTGAAAAGAGCAGAAATTGAGAATTAGAGCAACAATCACTCCCCAAGCACCCTCTAATGAGCTCTGTGTGGATGTGGAACAAAGGGATAGTCTGGAGGAGCTCTGCAAGGGATGCACTGGACACACTCTGCTGGTGCTGAGAAATGGTCCAGAGCTCTTGGAACCAGCTGTAGGTCCAGCCTGACTTCCTCACAGGGCAAAGGATGAATTATTGCAGCACAGAAATCACACCTGCACTGTTAATGATGGTCACAGCAGAGTCCCCAAAGGGATATCTCAATAAATGCACTTTTTAGGAGCTCCAGAGGCAGAGAAAGCCTTTGAGGGGCCCAGGAACATGGAAAAGCCCTTGGCTGGGGAACAGGGCCCCTCCAGCCACGCTGTGAGAGCTGCGCCTGGGGACAGGGGGAGGACGTGGTGTCCCTTGCAGGGGCAGAGCCACCCTGACCCCAGCACTGGACACTCTTCCCTTGCTGTAGCAGCAGGACTGGGTGTCCTTCATCCTCCTCCACATCATTTTGGACAGGGGAGGGACATCCCTGACTAGGAAGAGTCACCCTCTATTGTCGATGGGGTGACAAGGCAATACTGAGCTCTTTGACTCCATATCAGAAGGCATAAATATGATTTATTAAAATGACTCCATAGTTCAGAAGGCTTGGGCTATTATGCCCAGTACAGAGCTCAGATGTTTGCCTCTTGCTGCCCTGTACAAGCATCCCTGTGTTACTAAAAGTGAGAAGCTGATAACCAAGACCAGCTTATCTCCCATGTTATGGGAACAGAGCAGAAAACACCAGCCATGTCCCTGAGGACAGAACATGGCCCAGAGATTATTTACAGAATCTCTCTTCTTTTCCCTTGGGAATGAATCTTAGCAACCTCGCTGCTAGAAGATTCGTAAAACCCAAAATCATGTTTCCACAACTGTTGTAATGTGTGGTTTTTCCCTTCCTCCTCTCCCCACCCAGGCAGCAGGCCTGTCTCAGCCATTGTCCTCTTATCTCGAGGACATACCAGAAGGCCATCGTGTGGTTGGTCAAAATTCAAAAAATGCTCCAAAAGAGACAGGGCTCCTCATGTGTCAGTCTTCTTCTGAAGCCCACCCTTGTCTTCACCTGGTTGGTGGTTACCTGTTCCTTCCCAAGCCCCTTCCCACAGTATAAAATGCTAGGCGAGCACATGGTGGGGAGAGACATCAGGGAGAGACATCCCAGGGAGTCATCTAGAGAGACATCACCGAGACTCACCAGGAGAGGCTGGTGGCAGACATCACATGGAACTGGAATAAAGACTGAAAAACCTCTCCCTGGATCTGGCTCATCCTTCACCCTACTCTAGAGGTCTCAGCTGAGGTAACCTGAGGTGCAGACCCCTGCAAGGGGCAGCTCCATCTCTCCGCTTCCTCGGGCTCCAGACTAGCCTGGACCTGTTCCATTCTGCTGCTCCTAGCCGTGGTTCCTCTGAGGACAAACCCCTGAGCAGCAGCTGCTCGGCCAGCATCTGGATATAGGGCAAGTCTGGGTGAACCCCCATCTCGGTTTATTGGGCAACACCTCAATACACAACCCTCCTCTACCTGCAGCAGGTAGGGTTTCCACAACCTCCTCAAGGTTCCCCAAGTGTCCCCGAGGAGTGCCTCCACAGAGCAGGGTTTGGGATTTCAACCCGGGAACATCCTCCCTGAGGAGGAGCCCATCACAGCCCGAAATTGCAGTTTCTGTCTCCCATTCCGTGGCTAATGGCTCATTGTTTGTATTCACGCATTCTTCATTATTGGAGAGAGATCTGACATGTACAAACAATTGGAGTAAATTGATTGTATTTTCCAAATCATCACACAGACTCTAATTCTATCTGCAAGGCGCACTAATTTGCACTAGAATTGCCTCCTAAATTAGGAATTAGAGCTTTTGACAGAGAAGAGCGATGGCTGTCCTTGTGTCACAGGGCAGGAAGGCTGCAGGTCCCTTCCCAGCTCACACCAAAGAGGCTTTTTGTCCCTCAGAATTTACTGATGGGTGGTGAAGGAGATCGATCACTAAAGGAGCTTTTAAGGGAGGAAAGGAACAAGCAGTTCTTTTAAAAATGAAGTATTTAAATGTAATCCTTCTATACCCAGCACATACCTTTTTCTCACGCAGGAATTCCCTTGAAAAGTGGACATAGAAGGCTCTGCACACCTTTTTGTTGAATGGGGATGCTCAGTAGGGAGCAGCACTGAAAATCAGCTCTCAGAACACACAGGGGGTGGATTTGTTCGTGCAGGAAGCAGAGGACAGGGTGCCCTGTGCTCTCCCAGACATGAGGTCATCTGTGCCAGCCCCTGAGGATGGCAGGGAGACAAAATCATTGATCTCACTTGAGTCATGCACCCAAAAAGTGTCTCTGTCTGCAGGAAGGGAAGGGACCAGGGCGTTCTGCATTCCCAAAATGCCAGGCATGAGGTGTGTGTTTCTCACATGTCACCTTCTCCATCCCAAAGATGGGCACCTCATTCTGCTCCCAGTCCTCACATGGAAGGGGAGAACAAATGCTGAGATGGGTGTCAGTCAGATGGCTGAAACAGCAGAAGGAGCAGCATGACAAAATAAATTCTAAATATGTAAGGCTTAACACTCAGGTCGTTCTGTGGGTGGTGGAAGCACAAAACCCTGAATTTCCCATGGAAATGGATGGAAGTTTAGGCACAAAGAAGCTTTTCCTGTTCCTGGGACATTTGGGATGTCTCCCACACAGATCCTGGTTTCTTGGGAGGGTGACCTTACCCTCAGCCCCCAGCAGTGGGTCTGACACCCTTTTCTCTGCCACCTGTGTTTACAAAACCTATGGAAATATAGAATTAACACCCCTTTCTCTCCCATCCGTGTTTATGAAACTTTTAGAAATACAGAATTCTACCAGTCCCTTTGGGTAACAAAAATAACATCCTCATGGAGTTCTCTTTGAGACTGACACATGCTGGAGAAATTTGTTGGAAATTCACAAATGGTTCAAAAGCTATCAGAAAGCCAAAGAGAGTGGGATCTCAAAGGCCCGTGTCTTGTTTGAAAACCCAAGGAAAACCATCTCAGAGGAATAAATATAATTATCACCACAGCCCAGAGAACGCTCACAACTGAAGCTGGCCCCGACACAAAGGAATAGATAAATAATGGAGAGGGAAGGGGGAAGCCAACACTGCATCTCTCAGATATGCAAAACCACCCAGCCAGACCCCAGGGAGCCAGAGGACTGCCTTTGTACAGCTATGATTAAAGACAAAACAAACACTGAGATTTTCCCCCTTTGCCTTTCAGCTCCAGCAATTACAGAAACTTAACCTGAAGCACACTGTGTGCACCCAGTTGATCTGCAGAGCTGTGTGAGTTCTTGATTTCCAGCCCAGAGGTCAGGGGGAGTGATTCCTACATGCAATGTGCTGTTGGGTGACAGGAGCAGAGCCTAAAACGAGATGTGGGACTCCAGACAGCTCTCAAAAATGCTGTTTATTGTACCCAGACAGCAGTCACGGGTCCTGGGTGACAGAGCCCAGCCTAAAGCCACCAGCCACAGCTGCAGGCATGCCTGAAGTCACTTTAGTTCTGGTCACAATATATTTTATACTTTTATTTACTGAGCATCTTAATACATAACACCCAATCAATACTTTACTGTTACCTACAGCCCATCCTAACTACTGACATTACAATATTCATGTCACTGTTCTCCAGTCACAAAAGGTCAGTGTGGTACAGTTTAAGCCAGAAGTGGTTTTTCAGTTTTCTTGCAGTGGAAATTTCTGAGACCTTTTTTCTCCTTACAACATCAGCATGTCTATTCACTTCTTGTATTTTTCTGCTTGGTAAAAACATCTTCTGTTTGAGGTGGGCTCATCCTTTGCTCTAAGCCATAAAACCTTTCTTAACTAACACACCCTTTGCCTTCTTAGTTACCCAGTGAGACTGGCTCAGCATTCCTTCAGACCTTTGTTATTCTTCTCTATCAAAACTTGCTGCCATCTCTATTCCTTTCTCAGTTCCTACATTCAAAAATCTTTCTGCCAAGCACACAAATCTGTGAGAATTTCTTGTCAAACTTTCATCCATCCCAACAAGGAGCCATGATTTCTCCCTCTGCTCAGGAACACAGATTTCCTGGGATGAATGGCAGAGCCCTGGCAGCAGCACCTGAGGTCAGTCAGGACTGCCAAAGCATTACCAGCACGCTGGCAGCCTCTCTCCAGGACACACACCAAGCCACTCAGACCCTGAAATGAGCCAAGACAGTAATTTAGGAAAGGAGGAATTTCACCTCTGAAAAGTGTTTAAATTTGCCTTTGGTCCAGTGCCACTTACAGTCTGTTTTCAAAATCATTCTGTGTGAGCACAGATCAGCATCACTCTTCTTCACAACAGCCATGGCCACTCTCAACTTCGTGCAAACAAGCACACTCAAAAAAAGTGTTTTTCTGGCTTTTAACTTTTTTTTTATCTTTGGAGGGTGCATTCCCAAGGTTTTTCCTTCTGCCCACGAGCACGAAGAAGTGAGAGATGAGGGGTGGGGTAGAGAAAGAAGAATGCTGAGAAACTAATTGTAGAATGAAAATAATGTAATTCCAGGAACAGGAGCTTTCAATGAGGAAACAAATGTGAGAAACCAGAATTATGGACCAGAACCAGAGCTTTCAATGAGGAAACAAAGGGGAGAAACCAGGATTACGGACAAGTTATAATGAGGAAACAAAAGTGAGAAGCCAGGATTATGGACCAGAACCAGAGCTTTTAATGAGGAAACAAAGGTGCGACTCCAGAATTATGGAACACTTCAGCAAGCTGAGAGCAGTGTGGGTGCTCCCAGGTGACAGGAGAGTCTCACTTTAGCTGGAACAGCTCCAGCCCTGCCTCTCAGGTGCACAAATACAATGGAACATCCCCAGGCACATCCAGAGCAGTGCACCTGTAGAAATGCAAAAGGTAAAGCATCAGTGGGTGGTGGGGTGAAGGTTTTGGTGCCTTTATTGCCTGTGAGCAGCTGGGCTGGCTCAGGATCCTGCACCCCTTCGATTGTGCAGACACAGTGTCCCACATTGTCCTGGAAACTTGGTGTGAGCTGTGCTGGGGGAGCTGCTGCAGCTGCAGCAGCCTCAGAGGAACATCCCTGCCCTCCTTCAGCACAGAGAAAATTGGCCCTGGATGCTCCTGTGGAAAAAGCAGCTGGGATTTGTTGTTTTCGGGGTGGCTGTTGGGTTTGGGGTTTGTTATTCAAAGCTTTTACGATGAGTTTGCCTTCCCTTCCCACTTAACTGAATTACCCAGGGTTTGTGCTGCCAGTCCTCTCCTGGAGGTGCCCAAAACTGGAGGCAAAGCAGGGTTGGTGCTGCCCTCTCCTCAGGGACACCTTTGGCAGGAAGGATGAGGCCGTGGCTAAAACTCTGTATTTGCTATCACAGCAATCTCTACACAGCAAGAAGGGAAGGATTTATAATTATTATTTATAATTATAAATGCAAATTTTACTCCAAAGCAGTTTTCCAAGAGTTCACTTTGTATTTGTGCCAAAGAAACACCTTTGACTATTTCTAACACCACACCCTTCATGCAAAACTGCATTTTTGTCTGCAGGCAGAGCCTAAACAGACTCCATGGAAAACCCAAACAATTCAAGTCTAGCCCCTTCTTTTCAAAAAAGAGGTGGTGTAAAAAATGCAGCTTTGTCTTACACTGTAAGACAGAAATACAGCCACTGTTTTCCCTCCCAAATGGTCTTTTTAAAATAAAACCACCTCATCCATTTCATAAAAGCAACTCATTTTAAAATAGCACTACTTTGGCATTAAAAATGTTTCCCCTTCGTAAAACACCACTGCTACATTTTTAATACAGGAGCAATTCATATCAGCTAGAAATATGCTGGAGTTTATACTTAAAGGAATATTAAAAATGTTTCCAAGGCACAGGAGCTATTCAAAGGCATCCTTCCCCCTTTTTCTCCCCACATGGGGGATAAAATACCTTTTAAGAAAGCTGACAAAGAGTTTTCCTTTTTCATCACAACTGTTGCCCATTTTTCAACCAGGATTCTACAAGTCCTGTGTGTCCAACCCAAGAGGAGACGGAGACGTGGAGTCCAAGCTCAGAAAGTTTGATTTCCTCTCTGGAGTCCAGTTCCTGTCGTGTCCACCCAAAGCAGTGATGTAATAGACACCTTCAGGTCTTACATCAACAAGTGAACCCTATATTTGAATTCAACATCACACAGAAAAAGCCAGGCAAGTGGAATTTCATGTCCTGCTCCTTCAATCAGCCTCCTGCACTCAGATCCCTGCCCAAATTTGAGCAGGGTGTTGTGCTGACAGTCCCTGGCACACACACGCACATTTGGCTGGAAGTCACGACCTATCCTTTCCTTTCCTAAGCAGCAGGAGGTTTCATTAACTAAAAGCAAGTCATTAAGGAACAAACAAATTAAAAAAAGAAAATAGAGATAAGAAATGGGAAATCCAAAAGAATTGTGTTCGTTTTCCAATAGTGCTGCAGTCAGATGCACTGAGAAACGCTGGCATGAAATAAATGTGGAAATAAGAGAGTTCCCCTCTGCTGCCAGCTGGCTGCAGAGCTCCTGGTGCTGACAGCAGTGGCAGAACCTGGGGTTGTCTCTGGTTTTGGGGATGGCCAAGCCACATGTCCAGGACAACCCTTGCTCTTGTCACACAGCTGCTGCTCTGTGTCAGCCTGGGGTTTCCTCACAGATCATTTCTTATTCACATATTAGATGTTTCAACTCCTCCATTCTTGTGAAAAACGCCCTCTTTGGGTTCACCTTGCTTGCACAAACCTTCTACCTGTCAAACCTGCATTCCCTGGAACCAAATCCTGCTGTTGTCCCCAGACCTCTCAGCTCTACAGGATTTTTGGTTTGGACTCCAACACCCTGCACCAAACCCAAAACTCCTTTTCATTAACCATTAACCATTTTCATTAACACCATTTTTGCCATTCCTCAACATTCTGGCTTGGATTTTTTCCTTGTGCAAAGTCTCCCCAAGCCGTGGAGCACTTTTTGGAAGCCACTGAGTGTTGGAGAGAACGGTTGATGTGTGTAGGGACACAAGGAAAGGGATGTTATCAGCAGAACCAATTTGCTGTGTGGCTGTAGATGGAACACTGGGAACACACAGGAGAAAGGTAAATCTGACCAATTTGCACCTGCAATGGTAAAAAACTTATCAAGGGAGGAGAAAAAGATGTTCTGTCAGCAACCTGGCACCTCTCTCCTCCATAAATCCCTGTGCCCAGAGGTTCCCAAACCTTGCTCACATCCCTCTTCCCCTCTGTGGGGGTGGCACAGGAGTCCCACGTCTGCAAATTGAAGAAGGAGCAGTTAAACTTCCCCTCATCCTGCCGGGAGAAGAGGCAGAGATCACTGCCACACAGCTCAATGCCCGAATGCTTCTTCCCAGATCTCACCTCCTTTGTTTTCCAAAGGAGTGGGACAAAGCTGGATATACTGACATTTATTTTCCCGGTGGGTGGAACTGGAAACAGAACGCAGTGAAGTGCTTTGCCTGAGGCAGCAGATCAAGTCAGCAGCAAAATGAAAAACCTGTGTGTGACCCTGGATGGTTTGATGATTGCCCACCTCCTGCCTGATCTGCAGCACTTCCACATCCCAGCACCAGCGGTTTGTTGTTTTTACTCAGCAGTGGAAAAGCAAATATTTATAGAAAGGGCCCCAGCGTTTGCCAGGTGGGGATTGTGCATTAACGAGGCGGGGATGTGGAATTCATCAGGCACAGATAAGCTTTGGAGGAACTGGGGGAGAAGTGTTCATTAGCTGGCAAGATGCATTCCCAGGCAGCAGCAATGTTCCCCTTTCCATCAGCAAATCACACCTTTTGCAGCAGGATTAGTTGATGCCTTTAATGATAATGTAAGAAGATTACACTTCCCCTTTCTCTTCACGATTCAAAGCCCTTAAATACAGAGAGCCAGCGATATTTCTTGGAGTATCGCCGTGGAATTACCACTCTCCTCACACAGAAAGCTGGAGAGGCCATCAGAGCCTCAAACATGTTCCTACAACAGCTCGATGAGAGAAAACAGGAGCAGGTATTTTGGAATCCTTGATGCTGAGAAATTTAAACTTTCTGTGCTGAAAGGCACAGACCCCCAGGAAAACACTGCATTTGACCTGAGGCTGTGGAGAAGGCTTCCAAAATGGAGTGATAGCACTGGGATTATGGATGTGGAGTTTGAATAGAAGTGTGTGATATCACAGGGTGCAAAACTTAGAGTTTAAGGTTTTAGAATACAGTAATATATATAAAGCAGATGGAGGTTTTAGGGTGGTGGCTGGTTGTTCTTCTTCACCTTCTTCTCCATGGGTTTGGGTGGTGTTGTGTGATTGGATAAAAAAGTCCACATTGCAGAACACGGGTGATTAGTTATTGAGTTAAAACTAAAAATAATTTAGGTGTCGTTTCTTAATTGGACAGTTTTTCCTTAAAAGACCTTGGAGAGATAGATATGGGGCCATTTTGTAGCTTGTTAGGGAAATGCTGTAGAACTCATGACTTGTAAGACTGTGACATAGATAATAAATAATAAACATTTGAGTCTGAACACGAAATATTGTCTCGAGCATTTAATCCAGACCCTGAGCAGGCAGAAAAGAACATAAAAGCATGACAGAGGTGAACACCTCAGATCCCACCCCCAGCAGGGCCTGGGGCAGTGACAGCACTCAGGAGAGCTGGGATGCTCCTTGGGATGGATAATCCAAGCGCTGAGCTCCATCCCAGCTCTCCTTTTGGGATGTTTCCAGTCTGAGGAGCATGGCCATGGATCCTGGGGATTGGGAAGCAGGGGAATCCCATTCTGCTTTGTCCCTGACAGCTTCTTCCTGTGCAGTGGTTTGCAGCTTTAAGCGCTGGTATCCAGGGGATATTTGTATTGGGAAATGCAAATTAAGGAACATTTCTCTAACACAGAAAGCGCTAATTAACAAATAGTCCATCCAGGCTCAGTTAAATATTTAAATGATCTGACAGAGCTGAGCAGGGCTTGGAAACTGAGCTGCAGCTTTTTTTTTTTTTTTTTAAGCAAGAGGGCTCCACTCTGAGAGTTTAGGGACAGGGGAGCTGGAACTAAACCAAAGAGAATAAAGATGAAACCAAAAGTGTCACACAAAATTGGCAGTGGATGGAAGGGGGGAATTTTCTATTAATTAAATGATTCAATTTAGCTCCTGCTAAATTTCCCCCATGCTCTAATCCTCTGCTGAGGTACACAAAACCCTGACCTTTGTTTGAGCACCCACAATTAGGGGTTTCTCATCCAGCCCCANCATTTCAAAATTATAATTCAGAGGGAGGGACTTTACCTTTTCTATTTCAAGGGAGACTCCTGCTTTCCTTAGCAGACACCTGGCTTTTCAAACCAAGACACCCATCGCCAGTTTATCACCAGGGAAAGCTGGGATGGCACACAGGGAGGGCTCTCTTTGGGTGAGCAGCTTTAATCAGTGCCTTTCTGCAGGGAGGAAGGGCTGATCCAGGAAAGCTCTCACAGAACCTGTGTCTTCCCCAGCCCCAAAGTGGTGGTGGGACTGTTGGTGGCTCATGAAACACCCAGCCCTTCCCATCACGGGGAGATAACGACATCCCAAACACCAAGATAAGAGCTGCTTATGGGGAGCTTAAGAGAAAGAGAGAAATCCTCATTTCCTCTATGTTTTGTACTTATTTTTACCATCCTTTATATGAGACATTATTCTCTGTTAAAGCCTAGAGGGTGACTTAGAGGTGAAGAAAGGTCTTGATTTCTATAGGACTACAGAGGGTTTGACTCTTTTCTAAGTAATTTTTAATTTCCTTTTGTTTCAGCCTTGTGAAATCCCCCAGGATGGATTTGTGAGGCAGCAGCTCTTTAAAGGCAGAGGGACAGGCACAGAGCTGGGCACAGGGGCTGGGGTT
>VXAX01005190.1:45783-62877 GCA_013399835.1 Leptocoma aspasia | reverse complement strand
CTGGGCCCAGGAGAGGGCAATGTTTGTGCTTCCCAGCCCAGAGCAATCCAGGAAAGGGAACCTGAGAAAAGGTTCTCCTGGAGAGAAAATAATGTGAAATAAAAGTCTGGAGATGTTTTGCAGATTCCTGTCTGCCCAGTGTCCCAAACCTGCTGCTGTCCTGGGTGAGTGGGGCAGAGCAGGATGTAAAACAGGGCCCTGATTGCTCTTTTGGGCACAGCTTTGATCTCCCTGGACACTGGGATTTCAGGGATGTGATGGTATTTCCACTGAGGAATGGAAGAAGCTGGTATCAGTCTCCAGGTTTTCTCAAAGCTGAGCAAGCTCACAGAGGATGGTGGTAAAAAAACAAAACAAATAAAAATAGTTTCTACCAGAGCACCTGGAATAAACCCAAGCTCAACAAAGGATCTCATTTCTGGGAACCAGACTAGTTTATATTTAATTTCATATCATTCATCTTCCCTCTTGCTGTACCTCCACCCATGTGTTTCTGCTGCTCCCTGAGCCAACAGAATGAATAAAAATCCCAGGTTGAGCCTTTATTAGCGTGTGTAATGCAAGTCAAGCTGCTTTGAACATCCTCTTGTTGGGTATTAATGCAGCATGCCATTTGTTACACGAGTATTTTGCTGTGGCAGACAGCAAAGTGACATTTATGGGTCTATCATGAGAATGAATTTCACCATCCATTAAAATGATGTACAGGTAAACACTCCATTCATTTTAAATCCAGGAGCTTTGGTTCTTTCTCTGCTCTGCTGGATGGGTCCATCAATACAACCACTATTAGCCAAACTATTTGCTGGGAAGTGAGAACGACTGAAAAATGTTACAGGGCTGTAATTAAAGGGGTTGTAGCTTGAAGGGAGAGGAGAGGAATTGAAGTTATTGGTGAACTCTTTTAGATCTGTGATCTCTGGAGCCGGAAAGGCACTGCCCCATTCCATCAGCAGGAGACATCAGCCAGCCACTACAACCAGCTCAGAGCCAGATCTACAAAATATTTATCTAAAATTCAAATTAAAAAGAGGTCAATGTCTGGAAAATTTGTAAATCTGGGTTTACAAACCACTCTGTGGGGTGCAGCCACTGAAGGAAGACAAGAGTTGCAAGCTCTTGGCACTGGGGCCTCAGCTGTCGATGAATTTGTCCCTTTGTAGGGCAGACTGGTGTCACTCAGTCGCCATGTCCCACCCAGCGGCTGGCCAGAACCAAAGGAGAAGTTCTTCTTACCATAAGAATATTTCCAAATTTCCTGCTTGGGAGGATGTACATGATGTTTTTTAGAGAACTGCCATGAGAAATGAGCAAGCAAGCAAACGTGCTCCAAACGTGCTCCAAACGTGAGCCACGTCCCTTGGAAAATGCAGTCCTGCTGTTTACCCATTGTAATTGTAGAAATTAAGGTAATAACAATTACAATTAAGTGACTCATATGTACCACCATGCAATTAATTTAGGCTTAGAGGCAGGGTTATTGTGCACTAAATCAAAGGCAATGGTGATGGATCAGGCTGTGTGTGAGCACTGCTCATCTGGGCCCAGCCCCAGCCCTTTGCAGAGCCACGTGGGCTCCTGGCATCAGGGAGTGGCTCCCACTGCCCTGGATGCAGCATTAAACCTGGCTCTGACACCCTCTGGTGCTTTTTGCAAAGTCAGGATGCTCACCTGGTGTCGCAAGAACATATTATAAGTTTCTCTGTGTGCAGCCTGCAGGAGAAAATTTCTCATGGGAGAGCATCTTTTACTGCCTTTTTACTCTGCAGAAGTTTTCTGTAAAAAAAATCTCTAGTTTGTAATTCAAGGACATTTTTTTTAATTCCTCTGCCTGTCTCCTAGTAATGGGAGATAGGGGTTCTCTTTCAACCTATGAGGTGAAAGACTATTATCTCTCTGATATTGTAAGCATTCTGGCATTCTGGTACAGAACAATGAAGAAGAAGCATCTGAGCTCTGTACCTGGGCACATTATAGCCAAAATCTTCTGAACTATGGAGTCATTTTAATAAATCATATTAACCTTCTAAAATTATTGTCAAGAGTCCTTTTTCAATGCACAGACCACAACAATAACCCGGCTCTCTGGGGCCAGTGCCAGCCTGGAAGGGCTGTGTTTGCTCTGGTCACCTCTGTTTGTCATCCCTGCCCTT
Source organism: Leptocoma aspasia (assembly GCA_013399835.1). Classification (NCBI taxonomy): domain Eukaryota; kingdom Metazoa; phylum Chordata; class Aves; order Passeriformes; family Nectariniidae; genus Leptocoma; species Leptocoma aspasia. Next base: position 60,724 of record VXAX01005190.1, on the reverse strand, counting down.
TGGAATATGTTGCTGAGCTCAGTTTTAATAGTTTCAAGCCAAATGTTGGTGTTCTGCTGGGCTCCCCCTGCATGAGTCACACCTGGAGGCTCTTTCATGGTGTATTACACAGCATTAATTAGTCAGGCTCCTCAGGGCTGAATTAAGTGCTGCAGCAGGAGCTGTGTCACCAGTCCAGCTCTGGGAGGTCACAGAGATGCTCCTGTCCCCACAAGATGATGCAGCAGCTCCCCAAGCACAGCCAGTTCCCTCAGCTGCTTCCTGCCAGTGACATTCCCAGTGACAATCCCAGTGAGAATCCCATTGACATTCCCAGTGACAATCCCAGTGACAATCCCATTGACATTCCCAGTGACAATGCCAGTGACAATCCCAGTGACAATGCCAGTGACAATCCCAGTGACAATGCCAGTGACAATGCCAGTGACAATCCCATTGACATTCCCAGTGCCAATCCCAGTGCCAATCCCAGTGACATTCCCAGTGACATTCCCAGTGACATTCCCAGTGACAATCCCAGTGACAATCCCAGTGCCAATCCCAGTGCCAATCCCAGTGACATTCCCAGTGACATTCCCAGTGCCAATCTCAGTGCCAATCCCAGTGCCAATCCCAGTGCCAATCCCAGTGACATTCCCAGTGACATTCCCAGTGCCAATCTCAGTGCCAATCTCAGTGCCGACATTCCCAGTGCCAATCCCAGTGCCATTCCCAGTGACATTCCCAGTGACATTCCCAGTGCCAATCTCAGTGCCAATCTCAGTGCCAATCCCAGTGCCAATCCCAGTGACATTCCCAGTGCCAATCTCAGTGCCAATCCCAGTGACAATCCCAGTGACAATCCCAGTGACATTCCCAGTGACATTCCCAGTGACATTCCCAGTGACAATCCCAGTGACAATCCCAGTGCCAATCCCAGTGACAATCCCAGTGACAATCCCAGTGACAATTCCAGCAGTTCTGTTCCTAACACAAGTTGCCAGAGTTCCACACCCACCCGTTGCATTTACACGAGGTTTTCCCTGCTTTTGTGAATATTTTGAGCCACTGAATCTCTAATTCTGTCAGATTTTCACTATGGTTGTCATGGTTAACCTGGAGCTGACACCATCAGAATAGGGTTGTTCACAGCCAAGCAGGTGCCCACAAATCAAGAGAATAAAAGGTTTCTATGCCTCATTATTAATTCCAGTGGCTGCATTTCCAGAGTCTAAATATTTCTAACTTGAGCCTATGATTTATCACCTGCACTCTCCTACTCATCCAGTAAGAACCAGAGAATTTAGAAGTTATGGCAGGAAAACTTTTAACAAAGAAATCTTTCTTTTCCTGATAACATTCTTCAAAATAAGTGGGGAAAAAAAAAGGGGTGTAGAAAAATCAATGCAAAAAAATTATTTCTAAGTAGGATGTGTTATAAAATGCTCCTAGAGGCATCAGCAGGTCTAGGATTCCCATAAATAAGTTTTCCATAATCAGTCAGTATTTAATTAACACCCAGAAACTGCCTGACAGAATCTAAATGGAATCTTTAAGGCACTTAATTTAGAAAGTGTTGCTGAAATGCATTGCAAATGGTTCTCCTGGCCAGTTGTTTCTCTCCCACAGATGCAAAAGCTTTATCTCATGGGCAGCTTGTCTGCCTGAGTTTGGGCAAGCTGAAAAGCTACAATTCACTTTCAAAGTGGATCTGTTTAATTCATCTTCCTCTTTCTCTCAATTACAGCCCCTTCCCTGAGGAAAGGCAAGCAAAGAGAACCTGTTAGCTGAGCCTGAGACAGGGAAGCAGAAAGCAAAAGGGTATTTCCCAAAAAGTGCTGTAGGAATAATTACTGGAGCTGCACAGCTCTTCTTCTAGCAAACAAATTATTTTCAGAGTAATCCTCGCTCTCTTTGCTAATTTCTGCTCACATTCATTTGACACGAATGTCTACAGCTGCTTTTGTACCAGCTAAGCTTTGCCTTTGATCTCTTCATTAGCAGGGGTCCTTGGGAATGTGTTTCCATTAAAAAAACACACCCTGGAAAATGTTCTGTTCCCAAATCAGTCCTGGAGTGGCAGTTTGCTGAGCGAGGGTTAAGGACTGGCACTTCAGGGCAGACCAGGGGAGGTTTGCTGGAATTTTCAGTGGAGGGAGGAGAAAGGTTTGATTTGCCTGGAGAATCTCACCAAATGCCACTAAAACCCAACCCTGCCAGGGGTACTTTCAGGGTGGGTAAAACCAAACGTGGAGGGAAAAGTGCAACCAGAGGGACAAGGATTCCTCTCCCAGCATGATTGCACAGCCTCCAGACATGGGGATTTCAGAGATTCCTCCACTCACCTCTGTATTTCACAGGCCACAATGGATTTTTCCTTTTTTCCCCCCATTAATTTGTACAAGCATCACTCTGTGATTTCTCATTCTCACACACGTGCAAACAACCTGGAAAAATCACATTTTTTTCATGGATTCTCACTGTCTGTTCCACATTTTGGCCTGAGTGAGACACTCAGACCATTCTCCATTATTTAGTGACTCCCACTGCTGTGGAAACCCCTCCTTGCAGCTGGGGAGGAGCAGATGCAGCAGAAATGATGAGCACTGAAGGCCCACAGCTCCTCTCTCTCCATGGAGAGCCCTGCAGCTGGCTTAGCCCAGGGAACAGAAATTCCAGCTGGCTGCAGCTCGGTCCTGAAATAGAAAGTTTACAGAGCTGCCCCCTGGGCTGAAACAGCTTTTTCCTGAAAAGATGGTGTTGAATGCAGGGGTCACAGAGTGACCCTTCGCACAGCAAGAGGCTGGAGGGAATCAACCTCTTCCAAGCCCCATTCCCCAGAGGCATTCAGGCTGGAGAACACCTCCAAGATGATCAAGTCCAACCTGGGGCTGACCACCACCTTCACCAGAGCAGAGCACTGAGTGCCACGTGGTTGGCTCATTGTTTTAGCAGACACCCTCAGCTCCTGAGAGTCCCCTGCTCTGCTGGGCATTGAAAACTCTGTGTCCTTCTCATGGTAAAATTTTGCCAATTTCCCGCCTCACCTGCAATTCCCACTGCACACAACCTGTGCATTGGAGCTCTTCTGCACCTCCAAGGCAGGTGTCAGGAAAATTAACCCACAAACACCAGAGGTTTATGTCCAAAAAGGAGACAGAGCAGTCCTGGAACTTTATTCCAATAAAGGGAGAGGCCATGGGCCATTCCCCTGGGGTCTCTCCAATTTTTGGAGGATGCAGCCTCCTTTTTATCCCGATTTCCCTTTTTATCCCAATTTCCCAGCCACGTTTCCCTCTCTCTTTCCCAAGGGCTGAAGTACTTGAGAGGCACAGACTGATACCTGAGATTCCCCTCTCATGTATAACCCTCCCTTTTCATTTTTAATTCTCATGGAATTTTACGGTTTTTTCCCATTGTTTCTTTCATCTTTCAATATCCAATTTCATTTGTCAACAAACCTACAGTTTGTTTGTAAAGGCAGATATCTTTATTTCCATTCACCCATCAGTGGGATCCTTTCCATTGTTTCTTTTCTCTCTCAGTGCTGGTTTGATCTCCCAGCAGACCCAGAGCTGGTTTGTAAAGTCAAACCCCTCATTCCCCTCACAGGTGAGGTACCAAGGTCACAAAAGACACAATTTGACCCCAACAAAACACATTTCACTCTTCGGTGGAGGTGCAGAGCAGCTCCCCGAGGTGTCCCACCCCCGTGTCAGGGCTCAGGGTGTTCTGTCACCAACTGCCTGTCCCTGTCCCTGTCCCTCCCCAGCTGTGCCCTCCCCAGGCAGCAGGCCCAGGCTGCAGCTGGTGCTGAGCAGCTGTGCCCAGCCCATTGTTCCCTCTGCAGACAAGGGATGTTTGCAAATGTGTCTGAATCCCCCCAGCCACAGTGGATGCAGCCTTGCCAGGTTTTCAGCTGATTGTAAGGGACACGAGATAATTCACACGTTATAAAGATGGGTTTACAATGAAGAATGATTGGTTTTTAGCCTGATAAGGAAGGGTTTGAGAAACAGCCATTTCTTTTTTGTGAAGCTTAGGCATTCAAAGCCATTCACAAAATGGCTACAAATAAGAAGGCAGCATCAGCTGAAAAAAAATGATCTGGGGAGGGAACTGATCCTGGCCATGTGTGTTTTTCCAATTTTGTTTTTTCTTTGGCAGCAGGATAGGAGACACTGCTTGGAGCATCTCCCTGCCACTGGAAGCAAAGTCAAGACTAATCTCAGTCCGTGGGCTCGGTTTGTGTGCAGATCTTGCTCCCAGAGTCAGCAGAACAGAGCCAAACCTCCACCCCCAGCTGTTCCAAAGGCTGCTCCCAGCTCAGAGCATCTCCTGCTGCTGGGAGCAGAGTCAAACCTGTCACTCTAGCGCACAACACGAAACGCAGAGACACAGCTGAGTGAAGGTAAAGAAGAAGTAAACTTTATTTTGGTTTTTGTATTATATAGAGTTTTGGGAACGACTATTGATTGGAAGGTGAAGTTACAGTTTTCTAACTACACTGGTCAATGACAAAGTTCATTAAACTTTTCTCTTCCTAGGAGAAAGAATGAAAAATAAAAAGACAGTTAGAAAAACATGTGCATGTTTACAAAAAGCAGTGTGAGAAACTCTATCACAAGAATGAAAACATCAGAAGGCTGAAAATCAGAGTGACCCAGACCTAATCCCAGCCTGTGGGGTCCCAGCTCTGCTGTCTGCAGAGCTCGGTCACAAACACAAACCAGGCTGAAGGTCCAGCCCAAACTGCTGACAAAAGCCAGCAGAGAAGGGGAAAGTGCTGCCACAGCAGTGCTCACACCCAGGGTGCAGAGGGGATGTGGCAGTTCTGAGCACGGGGCATTTTTTTGTTATTTTGGAGTGGGCTCCTGTGAGAAATAGATTTGTAGAGAATTTTCAAAGCCTGATAGAAGGCTCAGTGTTTACAGCATGGTGTGACAAAAGCTGATAGGCCAAGAAATGTTTATAGTGCTTTGTAATTAAGAAATAGTCGGCTTCTGATTGTGATAGCATGAATTATAACATCTGTATTGTCTCACCCTTCACATGAGACTGAAAATGAAATAAAAGTTTTCAAAACGCCTCTCAGTTGCCCCATCTCTAAGACAGAAGAAACCATAATCCAACAGGCTCCAAATCCTCCCACTCCCCTCCCTCAGCAGTCTCACCTGAGCAGGGAGGGATGGCAGCAGGAGCCACACCCTCCCTGGGCTGGCTGTTCACTAAAAGAAAACATTTATATAGGCAATGAGAGGAATGACAGACTTGTCTTTACAAACCAGCTGTGGGTGTGCTGGGAGATCAAACCAGCACTGAGAGAGAAAAGAAACAATGAGAAGGATTCCACTGATTGGTGAATGGAAATAAAGATATTTGCCTTTACAAACAAACTGTAGGTTTGCTGAGAAATGAAGTTGGGTATTGAAAGATGAAAGAAACAATGGGGAAAACCCCTAAAATTTCATGAGAATTAAAAATGAAAAGGGAGGGTTATACATGAGAGGGGAATCTCAGGTATCAGCCTGTGCCTCTCAAGTACCTCAGGCCGTGGGGAAAGAGAGAGGGAAATGTGGCTGGGAAATTGGGATAAAAAGGAGGAAATTGGGATAAAAAGGAGGAAATTGGGATAAAAAGGAGGCTGCATCCTCCAAAAATTGGAGAGACCCCAGGGGAATGGCCCATGGCCTCTCCCTTTATTGGAATAAAGTTCCAGGACTGCTCTGTCTCCTTTTTGGACATAAACCTCTGGTGTTTGTGGGTTAATTTTCCTGACAGCGGTGAAAAACCCCAGAAAAATGGCTCAGAAGGTGCCTCCAGAAGGATTCTGCAAGAGGAGGGTCAGCACAATTACCCTGAGCTGGGAAGGTGCTGTGCCCCAGGCTGGGACAGGGGCAGAGTGTCCCTGCATCACTCAGGGTGGGCCCAAACACCCAGCTTAAAGCACAAAGGAAAAGTTGTGGCCCCAAAAGTGCCAAGCTCACACTGGCATGACAGAAAATGCCACCTCACCACTAATTAATTCAGCTCTGCAGAGCTTTCCAAGAGCCTCACATAAAACGTTCCAAACGAATGCGAGGCATTGTTGAGAAAACGCTCAGTCTTTTTAACGAATTAATTAATTTGTGGTGTTTCCTTGCTGACGAGCATTATCTAATGGAAGTGAGAGCTCCAGATCAAACAGACATATCCCATTCCACAGCCAGCCCAAGGAGAGAGAGTGACAGGGAAGTGTCTTGAGGGTTTAGCAGGGGAACACCAAACAAACAGGCGACCACATATGTCTCATTTCACTTAATATCTGCTATCTGTGTGTGAATAAACATTTCATCTCACACCTTTTGATGGCTGCCACAACAATATCTCAAACAGGGAGCTCCTTCTTCGCAGGGAAGGGAAGTTGCTCTTGTGTGAGAAGAGGGAGATGAAAGACAGCTTTGCAATGTAGCTGCAGCACAGCCCCCGACCTTTTGAACCGCTAGGATTTATATGTCATTAAATAATTAACTCAATGATGCATGAGAGAAAGTGATGTAAAAGACCTCAGTTAATTGCTCTCATTGCAGCAGGCACCAAGTCCTCCTGATGAGATGTAAGCAGGGTGAACTTGTCATAAAAAAAGTGAAAAATGGCTCGTTGGGATGCGACTTTTGTTTGCTGGAATGTTTTTTTTTTTTTTGTGTTGCGGTGTCTTTGCCTTAAATTAACTGACATAATCAGATGCCAGGCTCAGCCCTGCCCTTGTGCCATTGGCTTTGTGCTGTTCTCTCTCCTCATGAATTCCAGGGACAGTGAGAGGCAAAGCAAGGCCTGTCTGAACTATGGATTTTTAATTAATTTATCTGCTGCCTTTTATCTTTCAGTATTCACAGGCTGGTATAAGCAATTTGGTTTAAACTGCCTGCTGCATTCTGCCACCTCTCTTGGGATTATCCTGTAGTCTAATAAAATATAATTCCTGATTGTGTCAAACTCTCAGTGCTTTATTTAATCCTGCTAGTTTTTTTTCAGAATTTTCTGTGTCACCCTTAAACCCTCTCCTATCCTGCTGCTTGCAGCCTCTCACAGACCTTTCCTGCACATTCTGGAAGGAGGAAATTCAAGTCAAGTCTTGGATTTAATCCCACTACACTAAATTAAATAGTTGGGTGAGAAATTGGAGCAGAAACAGAGGACAGACCACAACTTCCACCCTGACCTGAACCCTGACAAGCCTCAGGGCAGCTCCAGGCTTGGATTGCAGCTGAATTTGGAGTAAGGCTCTGTTTGTTCCTCCAACCTGTTGCGTTTTAAATGAGTGGGGCGAGAACTGCTAGTGGGGAAAAAAGGCAGACGTGGAACACCCACTAATTTGGGATTCTGGTAAAAGGTCTGCAGTCAGAAGGGGGCATCCCCACTCCCAGTTTTACCAGGGGTGGAAATGAAGTCACTCACAGGCTGGATTTGTGTGCCATTGCCCACGCTGTCACCTCAGCTCCGGTGACATAACCTGCACTTAACCTCGGAGGAAGATTAGGATTATATGATCCAGATGGGGCCATTGCAGCCAGGTTGCTGCTTCATTATTTAAAAGGTTAAGGAAAAAAAAAAAGAGAAATAGAGAGAGGACTAATCTGGTGCCATCTGCTCAGGATGAGGTGAGAAAAATTCTGCCAGGCGTTTATGTTCACCCCTGTCCGCTGGGTCCACGTGGGGATCCATTCCCACTTAATTACACGCTGTCACCTTGGCTGCTGCCACATCTGAGTGGCACACAGGGCTGGAGAGAGGCTGAGGGCAGCTGGCTGCCCCCAGCAGATGGCCCAGCCGTGGCCAGCAGGAGCCCAGGGCTGGCAAGTGCTGAACGGCTGCTCCTGCCCTGATCCAGCAGCTCCTGCCCAGGGGACAGGCTGGGGGACACTGGAGCTGTCACCACGGGGAAGGTGGATGTCCAAGCTGGTCCATTAGGATTTTAGCTTTTCTATTTTACACCTATTTGTAACCCTGCAGTTCTTTAGTGTAGAACTCCAAACTCCACACACAGAGTGAGCTGCTGCTTCCCCATTTTGGGCAGACACAACAATTCCTCTCCAGGCCTGGAATCAAGGACACCTCACTGCCTCAGGCCTGAGAGATGGAAACAAAAGTGAGCTGGGGCAGCAAACTTGGGGTAAATGACTTCATTACCTGAAGCTGTAATTGGCAGATTCACCCCAATATGCAAATGGGCCAAATTTATGAAAGTGTGGAAACCCATGACCCATTATCCATTTTTGGGTGTAGCCCCTGAGTGACTGTGTCTGCCCTAAATGTACCTGAAGGCCCTTCAATAAATAGATCTGCTTTTTATTCTCTTAATTTTATCTGGCCTCTGGTTTTAGGTAGTCCCAAAAAGGCATCAAACCAAAAAGCTCCTCAGTTTGTGTGGGGAAGCACAGCCTGGGCTGGGCTGTTTCTGCTGGGGATGGTGCACGGGAAGGGAGGGGGGAAAAGCTGATCCTGCAGGATTTTTGCACAGAAAAAGGGAGACACAGGTGTCAGCCTGGAGGTGGCTGTGTCCCAGTCACAGCCAGTCATGAGCTGAGCAGGACAATTCCAGAGCTGGATGTCACCTGAGCTGGGAGGTGTGATAGCAGCAGGAAAGGATGGATGCTCTCCTGGCTCTTCAGAGCTTTTAGCTGCTCCCAACCCCACAGAAGGAGGCAGATCCCGACTCTCCAGGATGTGGGAATGGCCAAGCAGAGTTATTCCCTCACCCTGGCTCTGCTCTCAGGGAGCACTTACAGCTTGGAGTGAGGAACTCCCGCAGTCAGTGCTCACTTCCAGTCTCTGCTACTCACAAAGCAGCAAAAATCACCTTGATCACGACAGTGAGAGAAAAGGGTGCAGCTAATGAGCTCTTAATTGGGTGGGATTGGCACTCAGACCCTGATCCAGGCTTTGGAAACCAAAAGGAACGGACTTCCCATGCAGCCAGTGACATCAGCTCTGGTCTTCACACGCTGGCTGGAATGAGCTTCATTAATGTTTTCCTTGGTATAATCCATCATCCCTTCAACAATGCATTTCTGACAGTTAATTAGACTCCACAGAGTGGAATAAGTAGTGCCGTGTCTGGAATTATAATCCAGTCCTGAAAAACAGATCATATGAGCCATATCAGCAGCCCAGGCTCTTGGACATCTTAAGGAGTTTTTATTCCAAAAGCTTGGTAAATTCTGCTTAGCAAAATCTGCAGCGTGTTTGCCACTGGATTCATTACAGAGGAGTCAGGAAGCTCTGTTCATTAACAAAACACCAAACAAATAAACCCATGGATAAATAAATTCAGCCTTTCTGAGTGAAGGTGAGCCCTGAGTGTCATTACCTGCTCCAGGTGACACTCAGGCCATGAGAGATTGAATCCTTGTCAAATTTCCTGCTGATTTCAAAGGGGTTGGACATGGGAACTCAGACTGTATTACAGGAGTGAAAATGCTGCAGTAGGGACCTGCTTCATCTGGGTTACCTGGGATGTTTGGGGTGTTTTTTTGGAATGGTGCTGTTATGTACTGGGTGTTCAGAACAAACCCAGGAACCTGGGAGTGGCTTCTCAATGATCAAAATGATCACACTGAACAATAACCCTGAGACTGGGTTCATAACACTGGAGTCTTGGCTGGGTGAGGGAATCCTGAGCCAGGAGAGCTGCTGGGGATGCTCAGCAAGGGATGGGATGTTGAAGAGGAGGACAGAGCTTGTAAGAGCCATACTGAGAGATGTGGGACTCCAGAGAGGTGTTCAAAATGCTGTTTATTGTACTCAGACAGCAGTCACAGGTCCTGGGTGACAGAGCCCAGCCTAAAGCCACCAGCCACAGCTGCAGGCATGCCTGAAGTCACTTTAGTTCTGGTCACAATACATTTTATACTTTTATTTACTGAGCATCTTAATACATAACACCCAATCAATACTTTACTATTACCTACAGCCCATCCTAACTACTGACATTACAATATTCATGTCACTGTTCTCCAGTCACAAAAGGTCAGTGTGGTACAGTTTAAGCCAGAAGTGGTTTTTCAGTTTTCTTGCAGTGGAAAATTCTGAGACCTTTTTTCTCCTTACAACATCAGCATGTCTATTCACTTCTTGTATTTTTCTGCTTGGTAAAAACATCTTCTGTTTGAGGTGGGCTTATCCTTTGCTCTAAGCCATAAAACCTTTCTTAACTAACACACCCTTTGCCTTCTTAGTTACCCAGTGAGACTGGCTCAGCATTCCTTCAGACCTTTGTTATTCTTCTCTATCAAAACTTGCTGCCATCTCTATTCCTTTCTCAGTTCCTACATTCAAAAATCTTTCTGCCAAGCACACAAATCTGTGAGACTTCCTTGTCAAACTTTCATCCATCCCAACAGGAGCAGGCTCTGTGATGAATGGCACGAGGCAGCAGAGATGTTTTTCCAGAAGGTGCCCACTTGCTTCAGACACGCACCAGTGCTGTCACCTCGAGGCCCTGGGCACAGGCAGCCTGCGGTGACAGCTGGCAGTGCCACCAAGTGTGACAGGGAGAGCAGCAAGTTTAAACAGAGCCTGGGTCACTGCTCCTCACACCTGGCATCCTCTCCCTCTGTCTTCTCAGTCTTAATTGGTTTTTAATTTCCTGCTTATCTAGGCAGTGTTTGAAAGATGTCCCAGACCTCTCTGGATGAAAAGATTCCCTCAAACATGGCTGTGAATATTTGGTTGGAAAGCTCCTACAGCCATCTGGAAGTTTCCTTGGGAAAAGGAGAGCCAGTGCCTTCAGCTTCTTGGGGCTGGGAACACAAACCCTGTGAGGAACCACTGAGGGAGCTGGGGGTGCTCAGCCTGGAGAAAAGGAGACTCAGGGGTGACCTCAGCACTCTCTGTGACCCCTGAAAGGTGCCTGTGCTCAGCTGGGGCTGGGCTCTGTCTCCAGGAGCTGACACAACCAGAGGACACAGCCTCGAGCTGCTCCAAGGGAAATACAGGTTGGACACGAGGAAAAGGTTTTTCACAGAAAGAGTGATAAAGTTCTGGAATGTTCTGCCCGGGGAGGTGCTGGAGTCACCATCCCTGGGTGTGTTTAACAAAGCCTGGATGTGGCACTGGGTGCCAGGGTTTAGTTGAGGTGTTGGGGCTGGGTTGGACTCGATGATCTGGAAGGTCTCTCCCAAGCTGGTGATGTGTGTGATTCTGTGATTCTCCCCCAGCCTGTCCCTGCCCACAAATCCCTCATGTTGGGCAGAACCTGGGAGAGAGGGATAAAATCCTGGTTTTTCCCAAACCACGGCTCCACAGCAGATGCCAAGGACACAGCTCCTGCTCCCAGGTGGAATTTAAGTGAGAGTTTGGGCAGCTAAACCAGGGCTCCCCCAGAGCAGTTGCCTGAGGATCAGCTGTGCAATGCCTGTTTGTGGGGCTGCAAGAACAGGATTTTAAACTCGGCTCGTTTCCTTCTTCAAAGGAATCTGTTCCCCCCGAGGCAGCGCTGCTGCACCTGTGAATGCAGCCACAGATGACACAGAGACAATTTTCTGGGCACAAAGCCTGCTCCTGATGTCCCTGTTTCCAAATGGTCCCTCAGGTGTCAGGTAAATGAACTGTCCTGGTGAACCACAGCCTCCCCTCCTGTGTTTGTTTAGAGGAGCAAATTGCAGCAGCCACCCCCAGCAGCTGCTTTTTTTCCTCCAAAACGCTCCCTGAATGAAATCAGAGAACAGGATGGAGGCTTTCAGGGCCGGTTGGGGTAATGGAGCCTTGGCAAAGGGCAAAAACCCCACTGCTTGATAAAGGAAAACCAATAAAGAGGAAAAAAGGGCACATCTTAACATTATAATTTGTTACAACTGATCGACTGACCAATTTCCACATCTCCTTCATCTTAATTCTTATCACCAGGAAGCCAAGAAGAATCTGAGTTCTGCTTTTAGACTTTTTTCCTTTTTTTTACATATTAGAAAATGTATTAAAAATATTTTTGTAATAACAACACAGAAGCTGACTCCAAATGCCTGCATAAACTGAGCTGTTCTGGGAACCTTAAATGAGGCTGCACCCTGAACTTTGAATCTCTCTTTTTTTTTTTAAATCTTATTATGCTCAACTTGTAGATATTTTTATAGCAATGCAAGCTGGAGTGAAGAAAAAAAAAAGTGAGAATTGGAGCAGAAGATTGGATACACAGCTCCCAACGCTCCTGATAGCTACTCATTGATTATTTCGGGTGTAAATTGCATTGATTATGGTAATGAGGAGGTGACAAGTGCAGGGGCAGCAGGGGAATGTCTGAATGGTGTCTGTGAAGCGCTGCTGGAATTCAGAGCATCAGGAACCGCTGCACTGAACATCCCAGCGCATCTGGAGCACTAACGAGGGTCCTCAATCAGAGCAGGCTGGGATTGTCACACGGGAGAGGCAGAGCAGCCCTGCTCTGGGAGGGAGGGACCTGAGGGAGCTCTGCCAGAGCCAGGGCTGAGCCCAGCTGTGCCAGCAGCTCTGACAGACCCAGCTGGGCTCTCACAGGCCAAGGCCAGTGACACACACAGCTCCTCTCATCAGTTCTGTCAGGCAAATGAACCCACAAACACCAGAGCTTTATGTCCAAAAAGGAGACAGAGCAGTCCTGGAACTTTATTCCAATAAAGGGAGAGGCCATGGGCCATTCCCCTGGGGTCTCTCCAATTTTTGGAGGACGCAGCCTCCTTTTTATCCCAATTTCCTCCTTTTTATCCCAATTTCCTCCTTTTTATCCCAGTTTCCTCCTTTTAATCCCAATTTCCTCCTTTTTATCCCAATTTCCCAGCCACATTTCCCTCTCTCTTTCCCCATGGCCTGAGGTACTTGAGAGGCACAGACTGATACCTGAGATTCCCCTCCAATGTATAACCCTCCCTTTTCATTTTTAATTCTCATGGAATTTTAGGGTTTTTCCCCCATTGTTTCTTCCATCTTTCAATATCCAATTTCATTTCTCAGCAAACCTACAGTTTGTTTGTGAAGGCAAATATCTTTATTTCCATTCATCCATCAGTGGGATCCTTCCCATTGTTTCTTTTCTCTCTCAGTGCTGGTTTGATCTCCCAGCAGAGCCGTGGTTTGTTTGTAAACACAAGTCTGTCATTCCTCTCAATCCTGAGATGCCTCCAACAGCTTTGTTTTCCTGCTGGGGGGAACCAATTTTGCAGTGTAACCTTTGCCAGCTGTGGATTGATGAAGGGCTGATATTGGAAAAGAGATGAACTCCCCTTGCCAATCTCCCTGGTGGCTCCTGGGAGAACGGGCTGGCAATTTTTCACGGGGATGTTCTGGGGACAGGGACGTGAAGGATTATCAGCCACAGCCCTGGGAGATAGCAAAGGAAAGCCAAAGCAGAACTGGAATTCCTCAGCAGATATTGGATTTCTTGTGTATTTTTCTCCTGCCACCCAGGATATCTGATATTTCTCCCTTGCATTCGTGTCAGCGAGTCTGGGTTTGTTTGTTTGGGAATTCAGCTTTCAACCTCCAGCCACCAAGAGATGAACAAGAGAGGGGTTTAGCATTTTAAACACAAAAGAAGAAAGACCTGTAGCTTTGTCTTGCCAGTGCTGGTAAATACTTGGTGCCTGCTCCCCTTCCCCGAAGGTTACACAACATTAGTGCAGAATGGAAATGTCCTGTCAGGCACACAGAGACAACAGTGGCTGCTGTACAAATTCTTTCCACTCTATAAATATAGATCTTCCCCCATAATTGCAACACAATCTCGATCTGCCTGGGGTGATAAAGAAAAAAAAAAAAAAGTAAAAAAAGCTGTTTAATTTAATTAGAGTCCATTTGGAAATCTAGCAGCATGAAATAATTTGATTTACAGAAATAACCCTCGCTGGCTGCAGACAGCATTTCTTTGTGTCTTATCTTGGGATAACAGCAACTGCTGCATTTCAAACCTTAAACTGCAGAAACAGTGTGACCAGAGAGAGCCCTGAGAACATTGCAGATGACGTCAGGGTATCGCCACTTATTCAGCTCCCTGTCCTCTCCCAGGCAAAGATGCTAAAAATTCTGCTGGAGCAACATTCACCCTGAGGAAATTGTAGTTAATTCCTGTCCAGCCTCTCCAGTGCAGTTTTCATCCTTCCCAAAGGAAGCAGCTCCCACCAAAAGCTCCTTTTCTGTGGGTGAGGCCACTGCTGGCCTGGCAGGAGGGGTGATGTTTTATGAAGAATGCCCCAAAATTGTTTGTGAGGTTTAACATTAAACACTTTTCATTCATTCTACAGCAGGTGAGTACTAGAGGTTAAAAAAAAAATGTAGGACAGGATGAAGATTCTATGGATAAGTTGGTTAAAAAAAAGTGGTTATTGCTCTTTTTGTCAAAATCTTAAGGGGAAAATGCTTCCCTCCCTTCCCCAATTTCCTTTGAATACTTTTATAATTTGTTTTCTTACTGCTTTGTTTGTTTGGGTCTAACTAAAATTGAAAAACCTGGAGAGAACAAAAAACATTATCTGATATACAAAAAAAAAAAAAGAGCTTTTCTTTGTGTTTACTCACATTTTCAGCTTCCATTACTTTTTGGAAAAGCAGAAAAACAAATGATACAACCACAAATTCTTCTGTTGCTTTGACATTTTATTTCTTCCAGGAGTAAACGACAAGAGAGAACAGAACCTTTCTTTGAAGGTAAAAGGGAGCCAGCTGATTATTTAGGTGATCTCTTGTATATCACAAATGGTACATTTAGCATGATATCCATCCATTTAGCTCTGCTGAGTCCAGGAATTTCATTTAAATTAAAGCATTTCCATCCCCTAGACTAAACACAAGAAAGAGGTCTTTTAATTTGATTTTAATAATGTAAAGGTAGGAAAATCCCACCATTTTTATTTTTCAAAAGGAGCAGGATCTGTTTCTGAGTGACAGAACTGAAGAAAAAGAAGCATGAATGTGTATGGGAGAGACTATTAATATAATATAATATAATATAATATAA
>VXAX01005190.1:21863-33016 GCA_013399835.1 Leptocoma aspasia | reverse complement strand
CCTTCCCTCCCTCCTTCCTTCCTTCCTTCCTTCCTTCCTTCCCTTTTCTCCTTTCCCTTTTCTCCTTTTTTTCCCTTTTTTCCTTTTTCTTTTTCCCTTTCCCTTTCCCTTCCTCTTTTTGAGCTTCCCACACCTTTCCCCTCGAGGCCAAGCTGAAGTTGGTGGCACTGATCTGGGGAGAGGTGACTGGGGAATGTTAACAACCAACCCACACAATTCTTCTGCATAAAACTTAAAGAGTTGGGCCACAAACCTTGAGCTGGGCTCAGTCCTGGACTTGTGACAGCGTTACCAACCCCAAAAGAACATCTGGGGTTAGTCCAGGATCAGGGCAGTACAAGCCTGACGTGGCAGGGTCTCTCTTTGCAGTGTAAATATTGAATATCCCCCCCAAGAGCAGAGAGCCCACAGCTCCAGGCAATGTCCAGAACTCCAATTATTTTATTCAGTAACCTCTCCTTCTCCCACATACCAAAGCCTACAAGAGAAGGAGATATTTCAACCCTAAAGAGGGCGTGAAATGGCATTTATGTTTTCCCAGGGCATTAAGGTGGAATGAAGGAACATCCCGTGGCCTGAAGGAGGTGGTGTAGTCGGTGAGAGGAAACAGGGACAACAAATTGCACCTGGAGGCTCCAAAGTGGGCAGAGATGTGGCTGCTCATTATCCCAGCAGAGCTGAGCTGCCTGAATCCTCTGCCTGGCTCTGCCCTGCACAGCAGTATCAGGAGAAAGAATGATGAAAACATAATGGGAAAGCAATGAAATATGACCAAAGTCTTGTAATGATGAAATATAATGACTCGTAATGAAGCAGAGGTGGGAGAAAAAATAAGCTCAATTCTTGTGAAACACAAATAAGAGACTGGAAGAGTGCGAGGAGGAAGGGGGGAGTGAGGGAGAGGAGAAAGGAAGCAGCAGCTGGAAATGACTTTTAACTTTTCCACTTAATGTTTTAAAACCAAAAAGCAATTACTGCCAGGCTGGCATTGCCTTTCTGCACATTAATTTCCTATTATGAATAAAATTAATGAGTTTAGCAATCTCCTCGTCCTCACAGAGTTGTGCTCTCCATTATTGGTGTTAATAATCCACCAGGGACTCTGACTCCAAAACTCGGTGCCACGGCCTGGTTTTGTGAAGTTTAAAAAAAGAAAACACAGTTGATAATAAGCATTGACTCCAGAAATCTCTCGTGTCCGTTTGTCCCATCACCAACCACCCCCATACCCACAAGCAGTGATGTGTTTGCTGTGCCCAGAGCCCTCTGTGAGACATTCCTGCCCCAGCCAGCAGTCTCTGGGACAGGCACAGCTTGCAGGCCTGCAGCTCTGCAACCTACAAACGTGCCCACAGCTCACCAGGGCTGTGCATCACGCCTCTGGGGACCAGCCCACAGCTGCAAGGTCCTTTATTAAATCTGATTTCACTTGCAGCCTCCTGTCCAAATCTTGGGCAGGATGAAGATCTGAACAGCCCAAGCCTGTCTGGCTGCGTGACTCAACAAGGACTGGGCTTTCTAAATATCCTCAGAACAAGACTTTTAACCCAATTTTAATGTTACCAGCATGGCACTGTCCTTAAATCCCATGTCCTCACCACGGAGATGTTTACCTCTGTGAAGTGAACAAGCACAGCACAGATCCTTCATGGATCACAGCACAGAAACACATTTTCTTTACAATCCCTTCTGGGCAGAGGACTCCTGATATAAAAACCCTGAGTTCACCAGGCAGTGGCAGGTTTAAGTCACCTCCTTTGTCCTCTCTGCACATTAGCATTTAAAACCTACAATAAAGAGGCTGAGAGGGCAACTTTATTAAAAACCTTTTTTACATTTGTTTGAGATCTTTATATTGCACTTTCTGCACAGATTTAAACACCACTGATGCTCTCAAACATTTTTTTTTTTCTTTCAGACAAATTGTCTTCTTCCCTCAGCCCTCTTATTTCCTAATGGCATGGAAATTTCACAGCCTTCCAGATGTCAGACTCCCAAATGTCACCTTCCTCAAGCTGGAGAAAAACAGGTCCCAACCCTGAACAAATCCAGATTGGCACTGACTGGTAGCAGTGGGGTAATGGCATGAACTGAGCTTGCTGAGGATCAACCCCAGTGTCAACAGAGAAGTCTCTATAGCCAGAAATTCCCACTCCACTCCATTTTTTTTTTTTTTTGCTGGAAATGGGAGCAATTTCTCAGCTGCAGAGCCCGGAGTGGGAGGTTTGAGGCATCCTGGTGGTCCAAGGTGTGGAGTGAGCATTTGTTCCCCTCCCTCAGAGGGTTCCAGCTGCCACACCACCACTTTTCATCAGCTCTGATCTACTGATGAAAGTGTTTAAAGCTCACAAAGCCTGAATTTCCACGGACATCTCTGCTGGCAAATGTCTTTGCCTCCCCCCTGGGAAGCAGAGTGCTCAAACAGGAGGCAAGATGAGAGTTGGGTCTCATCCATGGAAAATGACAATTCAAATCCCAGTGACCAGGAATGCTCTGCTTTAGCCAGGAAAACATTCCAGGACATCTCAGCTGCTGCACAGGGTGGATCATGCCAGGGGCTGCAGCTCCCTCTGGTATTGCTGCTCCTCCTTTACAGTCCCCCTGCAAAGAACCAACAGACAGCAAAAAAATTATTGCACCAAATGCACCAAAATATCCATTTAAAGCTTTGGCTGCACAGGAGGAAATAGAAGTGACAATAAAATGGGAATATAAAAAAGTGGGGAGAGGAGTAAGGAAGCCTCCCATCAGCAGCACACTCTTGGTATTTTCCATTTCCAGAGGTCAAATGCTGCTTTTATTCCTGAAAATGCCATAAAGTGCCAGTCACTAGGACACAAGAAGCTTTTAGTGCAGCCTGAGTTTCAGACAGGACGCCAGAATTTTACTTCTCTGCCAGAGAGACACTCAGTATTTAATCCTGTGCAGCAAAAGTTTGTCCCAAATGTTCTTGTGCACTGTGATTCTGGACTGAATCTAATGGAAATAAGGAATTCAAAGCAATTTGCATCTTCTTCTTCCTTAGGGTCAGCCCAAAAATCTCTAATGATGATAAATTAATACAGAAGATTCTGCTGTGCTCATCAGGGGAGTTTTGAAACGTTGCAAACCAAAGCAAAATTAACTCTGTCCCCTAGAAACCATTACCATCCTCGGGAGCTCTCATTCCACCCAACCCAAGTTAAAAGAGAAGAATCCTGTGCTTCTGAGGAGAGCCTGGGTTTGGAAAATGGGGATTTCAATTCAAAGGAAAATGTGGAAGGAGTTTTAATGCCCAGGTGCTTCTCCTGTGAATGGACCTGGTGCCTTGTCCTGCCTTTTTTTGGGAAGAGAGCCCTGATTCTCCCTCCCTCTGCAGCTTCCTTACACTTGAGGGGGCTGAGATTTGGTGTAACTGCAATTTACTGCAATTTTAAACCCTATTACCCCCTCAGCATGGTGCTGTATAAACCCAAGGCAGGGCTTTTAATTTTCTAGACAAAGGTATTATTTGAGCTCCTTTCATGGCCTAATTATTACTTAGCAAATATCATGTTGTGATGAGCATTTGTGGATAATTCTCAGATAATACCTAATTATATGGTTAATACTCATAATGATGGGAAAGCCTCAAATATTCAGAGTCCAGATTTTTTAGACTATCTCAGAACTCTTTATATTTCAAAGCACTTGTAAGTTGAGGATTTATGTGGGGGTGTTTTTTTTTTACTATTTCTAGCATGTAAAACAGCTTCTGCTACAATACTCCCACTGCTCACTGGAATTGGGATTCACAGGTAGGCTTGGACAGCTTTGAACTTCTGAGTGACCTGACATAGCTCTAAACCTGATTAACTCACCAGATAGCCTGAGCCTGGGGATAATTTATGTGACAGAACGAGCAGACCTTTCAGGGAATGTACTCCCAGGGAAAAATGGTCTCTGCTAAATGGACAGCCAGGCTTGGCTCCATTGAAATTCCTAATTTTCAAAAGGATGGGACAGGCAGGGCATGGGACAGGAGAAGAGCAATGATTGCTGGGGAGAATTCAGTTCTGTTTCTGTCAGTGCTCATGGATTTATTACTGCTTATTTACTGTGATTTATTACTGTTTATTCACTGCAGAATGCCCAGNGGAATGCTTGGCTCCTCCCTCTGGGTGGAGCATCTCACAATGGGATGATGGAATTTTATCAGTCATGCAGTGAGGTTCAATGGCCCATGAACAGAAGATAATTAATAATTAATGGCCCATTAACAGAAGATATCTCCCCTGCCCAATGAACAGAAGATACCTGCCCCACCTTTAACAGATGGCAAATAGAATACATGCTTATCTTACAATCCAGGACACTGGGCTAGGGGCAGGTGTCTCTGCCCATGGCAGGGGGTTGGAATTGATCTTTAGGATCCCTCCCACCCCAAACCAGGCTGGGATTGTGTGAAGAGCTGCACAGAGCCCAGCTCCAAACGCAAACCTCTGTGTTTCCTGTGAGCAGAACTGAGCCCTGACCTCCATCACTCCTGAAGCTCATTCATTAAAGCACCCCTGACATCCCCAAATGAACTTTGGTTTTATCAGGTAACAAACAAGCTCTTGCCCTCCTGGGCTGGAATGTGAGTCAATGCCTCTCCCAGCAGAGCCTGGAGACACAGTGATTAATTCACTGCTGGCTGCCTGGCTAAATGCCTCCATAAATACAGGAGAAATGGTGCCTCGACAAGGCAATCAGACACTGCAATCTGGGCACGCAGGGAAACACAGAGATACCTGGAGAAAGGGAGGCATGAGATTGTCAGGGCTGCTCTGAATGGAGCAAAAGTGCTGACAGAGACCAGCAGCGAGTGTTTAAGGGAGAACAAAAGATGTTCAGAGCAGCCCTGTAGCTCCCTTCAAACCCTGGCAACGTGACTGGAGCTAAATCCCTGTATTTTATCATTATTACTGAGCCCAATCTCGTGAGCACAAAGAAATGGGCAAGGCCAAAGCTTTGGCAGCTGTTTTTGTCACCTCCTGGTGTGGCCTCATGCAAGTGTCAGGGGACGAAGGGGAAGTGGGAGAGTGTGGTTGAAACTCACAATTTGTGGCTGGGAAGGCCTTGGCTCCACTGGCAGCACCACCTTCGACTCCAGCAAGTGGCTGCCTATCTCTCAGCCTTGATTTACCCCTGGAAAATGAGTTTAAGAGACTTCTTCATGAAGTAGTCTCAATTAATTAGCATTTGTAAAACTGCTCTGAGATTCCCAGATGAAAGCCTGGCCTGGAATGGCAAATTGCTAATGATAATTAATAGTTGTTCATGGTCTCTTTGCAGAATATCAAATTATTTTCTGAGGGGAAGGAAGTAGGGATGGAGGCTCTCAAGGCAGAGATCACGAAAAAAACCCAGGACAGCCATACCTTACTGCCTTTCCTTTCCTTTCCTTTCCTTTCCTTTCCTTTCCTTTCCTTTCCTTTCCTTTCCTTTCCTTTCCTTTCCTTTCCTTTCCTTTCCTTTCCTTTCCTTTCCTTTCCTTTCCTTTCCTTTCCTTTCCTTTCCTTTCCGGGAGAGTGGTGAGCAGAGGAAGGGAAGGTGATGAAGGTGATGAAGATGATGGAGGCCCCAGGTGCTCCTGGGTTCCCCACAGGTCCTTGCTGGGGCAGGAGGGGATGAGCAGGGCTGTGCCACCTCCCCCTCAAATGGATGCAAAGGCAGCCCTAATTAAACAGATGTTCTTAATAATGCTCTGACAACTGCCCCTGCTTTAATTTGCTTCACAGTAAAGATTAATATAACAACACAACACTGCTTTACAAGGGGAGAAAAGGGAGCTGAGCTAATAAAAGGCAGTAGCTTACATGGTATATTATTGCTTTTCTTTCTGCTTGTCTAGCGAATATTTACCTCCTCTGGGAGCAGTTTTCATATTTATTTGATCTCTCCTCCCAGCTAAAGCTGACTTTGTGGTACATTGCAACAAGATTAATGCCAGGGCCAAGGGTGCACAGGCATGTCAGGGGTCTCCATGGAGATTCTCCAGCCTCAGGGAAGATCCCGCTGGGGTTGGAGCCAGCAGAGCTGTGAAACACCAGCAGGGGATGAATTCCAGGCTCATGGAGCAGGAAACTCCTGAAGCAGCACCCAGGAAGATTGGAGATGGTTTTCAGGCTGATCCTTGGACCAAAGCAGGAGGCTCTCCATGCTGGCAGGATGAAGAAATCATCACTAAGAATCAGAATTTTTTCTGATTTTCAGGCAACTTCTTGAGAGGAATGACAGACTTGTCTTTACAAACCAACCAGCTGTGGGTCTGCTGGTAGATCAAACCAGCACTGAGAGAGAAAAGAAACAATGGGAATGATTCCACTGATTGATGAATGGAAAAGATACTTGTCTTTACAAACAAACTGTAGGTCTGCTGAGAAACGAAATTTGGTATTGAAGGATGAAAGAAACAGTGGGGAAAACCCCTAAAATTCCATGAGAATTAAGAATTAAAAAGGAGGGTTATACATTAGCCGGGGGGGGATCAGGTGATCTGGGAAGTCTGAACCTCTCAATACCTCAGCCCATGGGGAAAGAGAGAGGGAAATGTGGCTGGGAAATTGGGATAAAAAGGAGGAAATTGGGATAAAAAGGAGGAAATTGGGATAAAAAGGAGGCTGCGTCCTCCAAAAATTGGAGAGACCCCAGGGGAATGGCTCATGGCCTCTCTCTTTATTGGAATAAAGTTCCAGGACTGCTCTGTTTCCTTTTTGGACATAAACCTCTGATGTTTGTGGATTAATTTTCCTGATATTCTTTTCATCCTAGTTTTGGAGCTGTGACTATTTCTGTCCATTGCCTGCAGTGAGCCAGAACCCCAAATGTCCAAATAGAAAATGCAAAGAATCATGCAACAGCCTCATAAACCTGAAGGATGTAGCAGGAACAGCCAAGTTAGGGCACTGTTTGGTGCACACTCTGGCTGGAAAATAGGAGATAGCAAACATTATCCCATATGTGTCTGGAACTGGGATAAGATTGGAAAATTAAAGCTTTCTTTGTGTGGCTCTAATAAAGTCCAAAGAGGAGAGCTGGGCAGAGCATCTCAGATCAAGGAGGGCAGGGTGAGCAATATGCAATTATCCAGATTTGCAGTTCTGAAGAGGAGACTGGTCACTGGACCAGTCCCTGGACACTGGACAGCTGGACACAAATTCTCTCTCTGGCACACCCAGAGAGAGAATTCCTGAGCTCCTGGGAAGGTGCCAGGGCTTCTGTGCTCACACTTGAATCACAGATCTGCACTGAGTTAGCTCAAAATGAGAACAGCTGGACTTCCACCCTCCAGACTGTCACATCACCTCTTCTGACCATCCCAAGCATGGACTCAAAGCCCAGGGGATGTGGAGCACCCAAATCTCCATCCAGCATCACACCCACACCTCGAGACACAGCGTGACAGGGGCAGGATATTAAATGGAAACTCCCAAGTTGCTCTTCACTTTGATAACAACTCAAAGCAGGCTTGTTAAATATTAAATCATCCTTGGCTGAGCAACATTCGTGCTTGCCCAGTTTGAATTACACAGCAAGAAAGAAACCAAGCTCTTCCAAGTGGGAGAGCTGTCTCCAGGATCCACAGGTGATTTTGGATCTTCTTTTGTTCAGAGCATTCAAAAAAGAACCTTTCCACAAACAGGAACAGACTGTTCCACTTTTAAAAATAAATTCATGCCTGAATATTCTTCTTCGAATATTCTGTATGAGCCAACAGCTTGGTCATGACAAGAGAGAGGGAAAGCCCCCTGGATGAATTATCATCCATATCCAGGTTTTTGTGAGGGAGCCTGGTTTTGCTGCCCAGTGCCTGAACTGCAATAGCCAGGAGAGAGGATTTGGCACCTCTGCAAGTCCTGCCTGTCACTGCTGCCTGTGCTCTTCCATGTCAGCTGCTTCCCCAAGCTGCTCCCCTGCCTGTGGAGCTCCTCCTGGCAGGTTTTACTCTGAGCACAGCCTGGGTGGGCTGAGCTTGAGCTTAGCTTAGCCACGGCCCTGGGTACAGCTCTGCACCTCCAAATCAGACAGGAGCAGGGCATGGAAGTGTCTGTGTCACAGAGTTTTGCTCCCACATTTTGTTACCTACTGTTCAACTGTTTAATATTTGAGAGCTCTATTTGTTATGCAGTTTGTGGAGCTCTTTATGGTACAGAAGCTCTCAGACAATAAGCTAAAGGAAAGAGCAGGAGCTGGCAGCTGTATACATTGCCCTTTGTTGGGATTAATGAGCCTTGTTTGCTTTCTGCCTTTTTCCAGCTCTCTGAAATGTCACACGTCACCCAGAGTGCCTGACCAAAATCACATCATCAACCTCACCCCACATCCACCCCCTACACCTGGGTGTCTTCACCCCCATCCTGCCTTTTCACACCAAAACCCACTGATGGACCTTGGAATGGAATCTCAAAACATTTTCCACACTGGGCACTGCAATTCCCAGGAATGGACTCAATTTGGGGGGTAAGGATCACCATTGCCATGGTTAGACCCAGAGCATTCCTGGAGTTGTTACACCTGAGGGAGCAGCAGCACACAAACATGCACCACACCTGGAACTGTGTGCAGGACAGCTCTGCAGACCTCTGCAGCTGCCAGGCTGCCTCGGTGCCTGCTCTCAAACAGGGACAAGGCTGTGTGTGCCTGCTGGAATTCCCAGGGACAAACTGATGGATGCTCCAGGCCTGGCCTCGTACTTGGCCGTTTCCAGGCTCCCTGTTCATCCAAGAGCTCTTCCCATCACTCCCCACCAGCAGCATCTTCCTGCTGCCTCTCCAGTTGTCCCTTTCCAGTGTCTAAACTTCTCCCAGCTCTGATGTCCTGGGTACAGTGAGGAAGAGGAGCTTCAAACAACCATCCTGCCCCCATGCCCAGGCACAGCCCTGGTGAGAGCAAGAGTCAGTCCAGGACTGCAGGAGCAGCTGAATTATTTAATTGCTCCCTAAAACAGGTGGCTGAGGTGGTCTCTGAGCAGCACCAACCCTGGCCAGAGCTCATTAGCTGTGCCCTTGCTAGGGGTGCCAAAGAGGGACTCAAAGGTTAATGACAGAGTGTCCCTGTCCCTTCCCAGATGATTTTTCCCTGCTCCCAACCTCCCCCTCTCACAGCAGCCAGGCTGAGTCAGAGCCTGCAGGAATCCAAGCCCTTGTGGGGGCTGAATCACAGCCTCCCACACTCCCCAGTACCCAGAGCTCTCAGCCAGCCCTGGGAACAGAGCTCTGCTTTACCAGAGCTTCCATGGGTGGGAAGGCCTGAACCAGCTCCTCAGCCCTTTTTAAAGCAACATTTCAATGCCTGTCTCCCTCCAGACAATTGTCCTGTTTCTCCATGTGGGCTGGCTTGTTCAAGCCTCTCCTGCTTGTGTCCTGTCAGAGGGGTGGTGGCCCTTCAGTGCAGATCTGCTCAGCTCCATGGGATCCATCCTGGGATGCTCCAGGTGCCCTGAAAGGGAACAGACAGGAGAGATGGACAGAAACTTTTCACATGAGTGTTAATGATCCCTCAGGTTTTAGCTTTTCTATGTTTCAGGTTCTGTGCTGCTTTAGTCTGTGGGTCTGGGCTTCACATTAAGGGATGGTGAGCTCTCTGCACAGAGCAGGGAGACAAAACAATTCCTTCTCTAGCTGGGGACCAAGGACAAATGATCCAAATCTCAGGCCCCAGAGCACAAACAACGTGGGCTGAAGAGAGAAAAACAAGAAGGATGGGACTTGATGGGCTGAAGCTGGAATTGGACAATGAACTCCAATCTGCAAATGGAGCAGAACTGATAAAAGTGCCAGAGCCCGTGCCCGGTGTCCATTTTGGGACCATTTTGGTTCATCTTGGGTGCAGCCCTGGCTGGGCTCTTGTGCTGCCCAAGGTGGATCCATGGAGGAAATCCTTTGAATAAATCCCTGCTTTATTCTGGAACTCTGCCCAGCCTCTGCTCTAGCTCAGCCTGCACAAGGCATCATTACAGGACAAGGGAGGATGGTTTCAACCTGACAGAGAGCAGCTTTAGATTGGATATTAGGAAAAAAATGTTCCCTGTGAGGGTGGTGAGGCCCTGGCACAGGGTGCCCAGAGAAGCTGTGGCTGCCCCAGCCCTGGAAGTGTCCAAGGCCAGGCTGGAGCACTCTGGGATGGTGGAATTTTCCTCTGCCCAGGGCAGGGGTTGGAACCAGATGAGCTTTAAGGTCCCTTCCAACCCAAACCAGTCTGGGACTGTGCAGTCACCCCCAGCCTGTGCATTACATGTGAAATGAGGTTTCACATTGTCAGCCTGGGTGAGCATTCCAGCAGGGAAATGGCAAGGACAAACCTGTCCCTCCTCAGGGAGCCTCACAACCAAAGGGAAAACCCTAAAAATACCCAGCCATGTGTTCTAACTCTGCTGAGAGATACTGGTAATGAACAGTCATGTCTCTAAGTTAATCAAGGGCCTCAAAGAGTTTTATATGGATAAATAAATCCAATTCCTCTAATCCCAGGAAGATCCCCCAGACACACAGTGCCACACTGAGCTGTTCCTCTTGTGAGGACCACATGCAGGTCCCTTGGAGCATCTCCAGGTGTGGGATCACAGTGGTCAATGTGAAATTCACTCAGCATTTTTAACTGAAATTGAGTTGCTGGCTGGTCTAACAGAGCTCTGCAGAGCACTGCTTCCAGCTCAGCATTATTCAATTAGCCCATTTTGCTGATTGCCATCTGGGTCACTGTTGTCAGGGTTACAGCTGGCTCGGCTCTCACCCAGAGATCATATTTGAAAATACACCTGGGGACAGGGGGATATTAAAAAATAACAGACCTTCAGTGTAACACAATTTCCAAACATTCCCACAGCTGCTCAGCTGATCCTGGAGTGAAGTTCAGCTCATTAATTTAGAGCACCTCAAGTAAAGTTAAAATCAAAACGTGTTTTCTGTGATCTCTGCACTGGCAGTGGGTGTGGGAAGCAGAGAGGGGTGGCCTGGATAATTTCACCTGTCTGTAGTGAATTATATGCTAAAATTCACAGAAATGTAACGTTCCCAAGGGATTGTGTCTGCCTGTGCAAGGCTGATTGTGGAAATATCACATCTGGAGGTGAAAGTGTGGGAAGAGAAGAGAAGAGAAGAGAAGAGAAGAGAAGAGAAGAGAAGAGAAGAGAAGAGAAGAGAAGAGAAGAG
>VXAX01005190.1:0-21756 GCA_013399835.1 Leptocoma aspasia | reverse complement strand
ACTTTGAATATTAGTGGTTGTGAAGTTGGCATTGTGTGTCTGACTCCAGCAGGACAGCACTGCCCACAACAGCCTGGGTGTTGGAAAGATTTAACCTGCAAAATTCACTTTGCAAAACTGTAAAAATTAATGTGAGTGCAACAAGACAGGACAAGAAAAGTGAACTGGCTCCTGTGAATTTGGGATTGCGTGGCTGCGAGCCGAGGTGTGACTGTGCATTTGTGGAGCAGCAGCTAAAGGAGGTCAGTCTGGGACAAGGCAGGTGCAAAAATAGTCTCATCAGGAGGCCAGAGCTGCAGGTGACAGAGCGGTGACACCTGATTTGCAGAAAAAACTCCACGACTGCACAACTTGTGAAAGTTGGGAAGTAGGTATGTATCTTTATTCAGTGCTGGGTGCATGTGGATTATCCTCCCAAAAGAAGTGCACCCCCGAAAATTCCCGAGTCTCTTTTATCTTCTTTACTTGTGCATATGCACAGGGTTTCACAACAGGTTCATGCATATTCATTTTACTAGTTACAATTAATTATCAGTCCTTGTACAGAGGGGTCTCTGGTCATCCTGACCTCTCCTGCAGCCCCAGCTTTGTCTCTATCTTGCATCTCCTGCAGCCTCAGATTTGGCTCTATCTTACTCCAAGGTTCAAGGGGGCCCCCTCTTATCTCTTGGAAGATATCTCTCTTCCTTTAGCTTGGAAGTTCACCATTCCTTTCTTAAGCAGCCTTGAATCTTCTCTGTCCTTTTTGCAGGCCTTTGTGCACAAGTGAGCAGACTACACAAGTTTTAAACAGCACACTCCAGCTAAATCCAAGATTGGTTTCTACCCCGAGTCAAATTTCTAACCCTGGTTCCCACCTCTTCCAGCTGCAGCCCCAGTGATCCTGTGGCACACCCAGGGCTTGAGCTGAGCCCACACCATCCCCAGCCTGTGGCCACAGGGGTGAGGGCAGCAGTCCTGTGAGCACTGCTTGTGCTCCACTCCAGAGACAGAGGCTATTGCTGTGCTCCATGTGGTGACAAAGGACTCTTGGCAATAATATCAGAAGGCTAAATATGATTTATTAACGTGATTTTATAATTCAAAGATTTGGGCTATTATCTGCCCACTCCAGAGCATAGAAGCTGCTGCTTCCAGCTCTGTCCAAGGAATGCCAGAATAGCTCACACAATCAGAGATAACAACTTTTCACCTCATAGGCTGAAAGGAAGAAAAACCCCCATCTCCTATTATCAGGAGACAGGCAGAGAAACCTCTGTCCTTGAAACACAGCTCAGAAATTTGTTTATAGAATTCTGTACAGAGTAAAAGATGCTTTCCCATGGGAAGAATTTTTCTGCAGGCCTGCATGCAGGGAAACTTATAATATGTTCACACAACAAGAGGCAACTTCCAGACAGGCTGTTTGCTTGCTAAAAAGCCTAAATCTCATTTCCAGTGAGTTTAGCACGGGCCTGAAGCTCCCAGGTCTGAGCAAAGCCATCGGTCACAGCTGGAGTGCAGCAAAGGCAGTGACACCTTGGAGAGGTGAGGGGGCAGCCAGGGATGAACAGGGCTGAGCTGGGAGAAAGGCAATAGCTCTAAAAAATGCTTAATAGGATGATGGAAACTGGCCCCTATTTCACTTCCAAGGAGAGATCCAGCCAGATACTCACTGCCCTAGGAGACAACATCCTTCACTGGCTGCAGAGGCCTGAGCCAAAGACCATAATTGGAGCTACAGCAGGAATAATAAATGCCAATTAGGTGGCATTTTCCCAAGCATCCAGTGCTGCCTGGCTGTGTTTGGAACAAACTTTCACTACAACTGAACTGGATGAACACGGAACAAGTGTGAACTATGCCAGCAATTAATTACTCTTGTGCCCTTCTTCCCTGGCTGATAGAATTTCACACCCCAGACAAAACTGGTCCTGTGCATTTAATCTAAGTGGTCAGGACAAAATTCCAGCTGATGTGACAGCCCTCTTGTCACTGGTGCTACTGGGGACCACATCATGCAGGGGAATGACCCAGCAGCATTCCAGGAGTCTGCAATGCTTCCAGGAGGAATTGCAAGGACATGCCCCTGCAGATGGGTGCTCCAGATCCTGGGAACCTGTCTGCAAAGGGATAATCCAGTTCCCCAACAGCTCTGTGCCACAGAGGCAGCAGGAATCGCTGGGGAATGGCCCAGAGATTAGCCCAGCCTCCATGTGATCTCTCCCTGCTGCACAAAAACTGAAATCACTGACAATTCCACCTTGGCCGGAATGTGACAGATCTTTAAGGATGCTGCTCCACGGGCTGAGATGGGAAATGAAAGGAGCTGGAACTCCTGCACACCCACGGAGAGCACAGACAGGAGCAACATCAGCCTGCAAATGGCAACTCTCCTGGCTGGCTGGCACTCACACAGCCAGTCTTGGATCTGAGGGGTGCCAGGGACTGACCCCACCCTCTGTGACCATTCCCCTGTGCCATGGACTGATCCCACCCTCTGTGACCACCCCTGTGCCAGGCACTGACCCTCTGTGACCACCCCCTGTGCCAGGTACTGACCCTCTGTGACCACCCTGTGCCAGGCACTGACCCTCTGCGACCACTCCCTGTGCCAGGGACTGATCCCACACTCTGTGGCCACTCCTGTGCCAGGCACTGACCCTCTGCGACCACTCCCTGTGCCAGGGACTGATCCCACACTCTGTGGCCACTCCTGTGCCAGGCACTGACCCTCTGTGCCCACCCCCCTGTGTCAAGGACCTGATTAGAGGCACTTAACCCACGGCTGTTCCCCTTCCCAGCAGCACAGAAGCGTTTGGTGTGAGAAGTCCTGCCCTAAGTGCTGAGATCAAACTCAGCCTGCTCAGCTCGATAACAGCAGCTCCATTAAAAATCTCTCTCAGGCACCAATTTTGCCTCTCTCCATCCCCTGTCACGAGCTCATCAGTAAACAGCTAAGCAGCAACTTGATTAAAAATGTGAAAAGAGATTTTCTCCTCTGAAGATTTTGTGCAGAGCTGTTTTAAGCTCCTTCCCACAACAAGTATTCACAACTTGTTGGTTGAAATCACTTCACACAGAATGCTGTCTATCCAAACACAAGCTGTGCTGCCCAGTCCAATTTCTGTTCCTCCCACTAACACATCCATTTATCTCAGCATTCCAGCATCTTTTCGCCGATTTTAATACCTGGCAAAGATTTATGCAGAGGTGACTCATGGTCAAAATATCAACAAGCAATTTAGAAGCAGCGTTTCCAAAGGGATCCTTGGAGGAGGCAGAGATCTCAGTTTGTGAGGGTTTGATTTCTACCCTCTCAGTACAGAGCTTTCAAAAGAGAAAAAAAGACAATTAGCAGATGCAGAACTGAAAGTAGAATAGCTCAAAAGCTGTTGGAAACACAGAGAACTAATCCCTGTCTCTGTGTGCACAAACATCCTCCGAGGAGGGCACCTAATGCTTTTATTTGGGTTTTTTTTTTTCACTACTGCTGCCAAAGCCTCTTCACTCCCTTGCTGTTCTGACCATGTATGACTAATGTACAGAGGTTTGGGAGCCTCCAGGACAGACCCCTACAGCAAACACAGTCTCTCTGACCACAGAATGTAATGAAAACTCGCTGGAACAAAATATTTTTGAGACGAGAGTTCTTGGGGCTGCTGCCCTGCTAATGATAAAAGAAATCATGTCTATATTGGGTTTTCTGTTCTCCTTTGAAATGTAATCCCGGGGCTGTGTGTAAAGGAGCAGTTGTATTTGAAAAAGAGAAATGGGACCATGTCAGAGCAAGCTCTGAGCAACTCTGGGCAAGGGCAGAGGAGATTTGAGTTGGAGTCTGTGGCAGGGAGGAGGGTTGGCAGGGAGAGCCCAGACAAAAGGTGAGGTGGAGGAAGAGGCACTCATGGAATAACGAGGCAGATGGAGGGATGGAAGTAGAGAACAAAAGAAAATAAATATTACAGAGTTATCTGCACTCGTCTGTTTACAAAATCTATATATTTACCTACCCACACTTTGTCTTTTCCATCCCCATCTGTCTGTGTGATCAAACCACTTCCCTGTTCTTCTGCAAACTCCTGCTTTTCCTTTCTCCACCCTCCTCTCTAACCTTGCTCTTCCAGTGAGAAGTTCCTCCCTCCCCTCATCCATGCAATCCATCACAAACCACATTTAGAGCTCTCTGGACACAATGAAATTCCAGTTCCCTGGTACATAAATAATCCCTTTTCATGTAATCTCAGGATTATTCATTTCAAAGGGAGGGCAGCAAATGTATCGAATTTTTATAAATGCTGGCATTTTAAAAATAAATGAATGGGGTGCAACAGGACTTTATTAAAATACAAAGAGATTAGCAAGGTCTCATTCCCTTCAATTATTAACAATGTACTTGTTCTCCAGAAAAGTACCCATGAAAATTTAAAACAGATGAAAATGGTTGTTCACTTAAAACTGCTCTGTTAATCTGTGAGAAATGTTTTATTCAAAGGCATTAAATGAATACTGCAAGGTTTGATATGAGATAATCCATCATTCATGTGGCACAAACACGGGGATCGATAAAGTGTTGTGTCAAGAGGAGAGCAGAACATGGCATCTTTGGAGGATTTCTGCACAGGAGGCTTGTTTCAATTCATGGATGGCCAAAATCAATATTAACTCATAGATTTTACAAACTGGATGCCTTTTTGTTTTTCCATTTATAACTCTGCAGTCTGAGCTCACATTCTGAGGCTGAAATGGCTGAAAGGAGAAAACTCTCAAAAGCTTTGGCATAAATTCCCACCAAAAGCAAAGAGACAGTTTTGGCATTGGGTTTAGGGATGACCAAATCACTACAAAAAGGGCCCCCAGGGAAATCTGGGGGTGAGTGACAGGTTGTGTTGGATTTCTCCCCAAAATCAAGCTCAAATTAAGATGAAAACCTTTATTCTGCATGTCCTTGGAGGTACAAGGAGCACGGGCAGGATGGTGCTGCTGCTTGAACCAAAACCTTGAACAACTTTGTTTTTATTGCTTTCATTGTTTGCACCAGAGCAGGGTCAAAAGGGAATCATCAGCACCAAGGCTGTCAGAGCACGTGGATGCTCCTTTTGTTCCCCAAACAAGCACAAAATAAGGCCAAAACATGGAAAACAGAGGAAATCCGTATGACAGGAACGCGTTGTTCCAGCTGAGCCGTGAGTACAAGGGGTAATTTGTGACACGGTGCAGACGGTTTGTTTGAACAAAGGAATCCCTGTAAAACTCCATTTCCTTCCGATGGAAATGCAGATGTGCCAGGAACCAGAGCGAGCCCAGGGGCCCGGAGGGTGGAATCAGATGCTGGAATCAGGGTGGGATTAGGGGGTGGAATCAGGGGGTGGAATTAGGGGGTGGAATTGGGGTGGAAAAAGGTGGAATCAGGGTGGAATATGGGTGGGATCAGAGGGTGGAATTGGGGTGGAATCAGAGGATGGAATTGGGGTGGAATCAGGGGGTGGAATTGGGGTAGAATAAGGGTGGGATCAGGGGGTGGAATAAGGGTGGAATCAGGGTGGAATCAGATGCTGGAATCAGAGTGAAATCAGGATGGAATAAGGTGGAATCAGGATGGAATAAGGGTGGAATCAGGGTGAAATCAGGATGGAATCAGGGTGGAATCAGATGCTGGAATCAGGATGGAATCAGATGCTGGAATCAGAGTGGAATCAGGGTGGAATCAGATGCTGGAATCAGGGTGGAATCAGATGCTGGAATCAGGATGGAATCAGGGTGGAATCAGAGTGGAATCAGGGTGAAATCAGGATGGAATCAGAGGAATCCATCCCCTGGATCCTCACCTCCCTCCTCCCCGTGCTTCTGCAATTATTGAGCTTTCCAAGGTGAGATTAGGGAGGACGAAGGCTCCTGATCTAAGCACACAGATCGGTTTTATCTCCCCGAGATAAGGCTACTGAGCTGCTGATAGCCTGTTATCTGTGTTGCTAATGAGCAGGGCTGGGAGGGAGAGGCACTGGGCTGCAGAGAGTGGCCAGAACAAATCGTAAGCAGGGCTGGGACTCTTTATCTTTGCCACCAAAGTAGGCACAGAGAGGCCAAAAAGCTCCCAGAGCCACTGCAGCCAGGGATGGATGAGGTTACCCTCACTTTAAGCCCAGAAAAATAAGAATGAAACGGAGAGGAGATGGCCACTCTTTGTTTAAATAGCAAGACAGGTACTGAAATATAATTAATATGCAAGAAACACCATCTTTCTTCATATATCTCTGGAGCTAATGATGGAGACAGAAACTGTTGTGTCAAACTGACTTGAAAGCTGAAGGAGCTGTGAAAGAAGATGATAATCCAGCCTGTGATTCTGTGATAAAAACTGTTGTTTTACTGGGTTAATCTGATTATTGTAGGGGTTTGCTGGGTGAAACAGGGTTTTGCCAATCTGACTCCCACATCCACAGCTCTTCACACCTCAGCTCATGGGATAATTCCTTCCTGGTGCACAACAGCCCAGATATGCTGTAAGTGCAAAAGTTAGGGAATTACTTCCAGGAAAAAAAAAGCAAATTCTTTTCTTCAGTTTCTCTGATCCAGTGCTGAAACAGCTCAGAATTCTTCTGTGCAGAGGCTGTGAACTGTTTGCCCTCCCACAGACTTGGGTGGAGCAGCACCAGAGAGAAGAGCAGAGCTCAAAGTGCACGCAGCTTTCAAGTGTCTGCAGCAGCTTCTCTGGCTGATTAAAGAAGTGCTCACGTTAATCATATCTTGTGCTTAATGAACTAACACAAATTGCATCAAGCAGTGAGTCTTTTATGTGAGATGCTTCCCCACGAGACAAAGCTCAGCAAGGAAAAACATAAAGCCAAAAGGACCATCTGAGGCATCCCCATCCTTCTCTGCATGACGGGTCTGGGAAGGGTAAAATTCCCACAGTGTCTCAGAGCTAGCAGTGAAATTCTTATCAGTGAGTGCTACACACCTTTGTGAAAAACGCTTCACACTTGTTTCTTTTGAAAATTTTAAAAGTTTAATAATAAAAAATTAAGGTAATACAAATTGGCATAATTAGGGTTAGGACACTAAAAGAGGCACTAAAAATTAAGGTAATACAAACTGAGATAATTAAGGTTAGGACAATAAAAGAGACAATAAAAAGCAAAGAATTACGGATGTCAGGGTGCTTCTCTCTCTGGAAAAGCACAAAGCACTAATAAGGGTTACCCCTCAAAAGCAATAGCCTGTTGCATATTTATATTTCTTCATACATGATTCAAACATTCCTCTCAAACAAAGGGTGTCTTCTGTTTAATCTCTGTTCCTCGTCTCATCGCATAAATCGATTCCTCGGCTCCAGGGTGTCTGCTAAGGTAAAGATAAGGAGGCAATAACTCTTCTTGTTTCTTCGTATTGTTTTCTTTAGGCGAAGAATTTCTTGGTTCTCTTATTCATTCCTTGAGTTAGTTACAAAAAGTATCTTCCATTACATGGTTTGTATTTTAATATTATGCCTTAACAAAAAATCTACATTTAAAATATGAATACAGCACTACAAAAATTAATGCAACATAACTTTCCAACATAACACATGTAGTGTTCATTCTAATATTTACAAAAAGCCAATCATATAATATGCATTTTTCACACCTTCTTCTGGGGGGAGAGACAGCATAGTGTCATCTAGACATTTTATGAGTTTCCTGGGTGAAAACCTGCTGAGGTTTTCTTCCCAGGGGAAAGTTCACTTTTTCAGTTCAGAATTTTATAAACATATCTCTGAGCTGTGTTTTTAAGGACACGAGGTGTTGTTTGTTTGTTCTGTCTCCTGATATAGGAAATGTTTTTTTTTTTCCTTTTAACTTATGATGTAAAGAACTGTTACAATTGAATTATAAGTATTGTTAGTATTCTTGTACTGAGTATAAAAAAGTAAGTATCTGAGCTCTGTATTTGGGTACATAATAGTTTAAGCCTTCTCAACAATAGAATTATCTTAATAAATCATATTAATCTTTCTGATATTGGGTCAGAAAGTTCTGTTTCGCCCTCAGGCCCACAACAATAAGCATAGAGTAGGAAGTCAGGGGAAAATATAGGTAAGAATAAGGAAAATGTAACCAAAGAGGAGTGTAAGCAACAGAAGAATGTGCATTGTGATCAGCTTTTCTTCATGCACACAGAGAATCCTCGCTCTGGTGAGGGCTTACCTGTAAAGAAACATCTCCAGCCAAGC
The DNA here is from genome assembly GCA_013399835.1 of Leptocoma aspasia. Lineage (NCBI taxonomy): Eukaryota > Metazoa > Chordata > Aves > Passeriformes > Nectariniidae > Leptocoma > Leptocoma aspasia. The sequence continues at coordinate 13,568 of VXAX01005190.1, read as the reverse complement.
AGTGAGTGCTGGTTTTTATCCTGACCTTTCCTCATTCCTGGTTTATTCATTGCCAGCCTATTCCTGGCTCTGTTCCCGCCTCCTGGCATGAATTTGGATAAATTTGTTCTATTTTCTCCATGCCTCAGCTTCCTTTCAGTAACATTTAACAAGCTGAAATCACCAGTGTGCGAGCAGGACTATGAAATTCCTGGATGAAAGGGAGAGACTTGCTTCTGCTATAAAAGATGACCAAATTTGTGAATGAATAAACCTAGGGTCAGATAACATATTACAAATATACTTGTAAGAGATAATGGAGCATTTATTTATAGAGCCATCAGAAGGCCAGACCTGGTCTTCTTGTAAATGGAAGCAACAGTCCATTTCTTTGGGCTCTGGGCCAGTTCATACAAAGGCTGACACATTATTAAAGCCAGAATAGTTCTATTTTCCATTTCTCAAGGCTGCCTTTTTCATTACCATATGTTTCTGCTTCTCTATCTAGCTTTTCTTTATTTTTTTTTTTTTTATTTTCTTTGCAGAGCTCTGATACAGTTCTGCAATCTATTACCCTGTTCATCAGCCACAAAATCTGATCCTGGAAGGATCAGAGAGAATTTCTCATGCTTCTTGTCACCTTCACACAGGCTTTGCTTGTCCATTTTTGCCCTGGTGGCAGAGCAGATTTTTACTCGTATTTTTTTTGTTTTCCTGTGCCAAGGAACCACCAAATTCTCGTAGACCTGAACACCTGATCTCCTTTTAGAGCCAGCTCAGTGAAATGTAAGGATCTGCGACCTGCAAGGTCTGCAATTTGAATTTATGATCCCAAATGAAGGCTCAGTGTTCAGAGCAGCTCAGAATTCCTTTTTTCCCAGCCTGCTGCTGTGGATCTGCCTAAAAGCCATTGCCTGAGGATATTCTGGCTCTCATGTTTGCCTCGGGATCAAAAGTATCCCGTGGGCAAGGCTCATCAATAAACACCAAGCTGCAGGGCTTGGTTTGCTCTCTCCTTGTCAATTTTGTCTATTTTGCTGATGAAATGGCCTTGGTGAGCAGGAATAAACCAATCAGACAAACGTGACACTTTGTCTCCCATATCCTCTCTGCCTGGAGATGTGAGGACTGGCAGGATTTTGCTGTTTGGCCCTCTGGAAGCAGCTGGAATGTTCTGCCTTGTGGAGAACTCTCCTTGCACACATCAGCTGTGTTTGGTTGCTGATGGAGCACCAGCCCTAACTCATGGGTGGGGGTAGGACAGACCCCCTGCATCACTTTGGTGACACCAGTGACAAGAAAATGAATAAATCTCTGAATTTTAGGGTGCAAAAGCTGCCATGGAGGACCCCTCCCAACTGAAGACCAAAGTATCAACCTCAGAGTTAAAACATCTCAGTGGCCAAGGAAAAGTGGGCAAGGGAAGGAACATTTCCACAGCTGCAGTGTGGAGCTGGAAGAGCTTTAAAGAATCTCCTGAAGTTCCTGAATCCTCACAGATGGGAATGGAGCAGGAACTCACCAGCAACTTTGCTCCTGTGGCTTTCAGAGTTTTGCTGAAATCCTCATAATTTTTCCAGGCACTTGTGCTGCAGTGCAGAGATTCCAGCCTGGTCACCAGCTGAAAAAGAGCCTGGTGGCAGCACAGCCTGGGCCCTTTGTTTGCTTCAGGGAGGATTTTTTCCTCATTATATTCTTATCAAAAAAGAATTATGCAGCGCAATATTCCCAGATTTAGGGAATCTCTCTGCCAATTGAGCTCAGCCCAAGCCAATCCAATCTACCCATCCATATGCAAAAGATATTCAGGAGCCCACTGGAGAGCTGGAAAGTGAGAGTAATAATTTTCTGACCTGCAAAGATGTTGCTGTGAACAAGGTTAACTGAAGGAATTCGTCTTCACTGAGTAATGTTTTCCTCATGAGGTTTTCAAGGCTGAGGACTGAGCTGCCTGGACACTGCATCATTTTTATCATGGCACTTCTTCATTTTTCGTTTTACTGTTGGCACTCGCCTCTTCTCCCTCCCTCTCTTTTAATTTTCAGCCCTTTTTGTAAATGGTCCTGATTTATTTGGCCTCTCCACACCTCTCTCCCTGCCCTCCTCTCCGTTTAACTCTCCATAGGAAGAAGAAATTTGAAGTAATGGAGCCGCTTCCACCCTGGACAGGTTGTGCAGCCAAAATTGGTGATTTGGAAGAGCTCAGATGCTCAGAGGCCACAGAGGTGTTCAGACAGATCTGAGAGCTGCCATTTCCTGCTCACTCTCTGCTCCACACACCTCCACTGGCAACTGGAACTCTGATTTCAGGTCCTTTTTCATTTTTAGGCGCCACAGAGCTGTGTTTGCTGCTAGAAGGTAGTAAATGCCCAAATTTCCAGGTACAGCAAACATCATAAGGCTTAATTTTCTTCTAAATAAGCAAAACTGGCAGCCTGATAAATTCCAGGGATTTCCATAGGAAGGAGGGCTCTTCCAAATGGAAGCTGGTGGGTGGATTCCATGCAGGGACTCCACTGGGAGCTCACCTTTCATCCTGCACAGAAACACTCGGGGGCCTTCAGTGCTCTCACTGCTTTTTTATGTGCACACAAACTGTAAAGAAACTAAAACTCACCTGAAACAAAAGGAGAGTGGATCACACATCAAACTGTTTGTCCTGAACTCTTGGCTGATCAGAAATTTGAACATTTAACCCCTTCCAGGTTCACTCAGCCAGAAGAGATTCAGTGCTGAGGGATGCAGTGAATTGCAGGATTGCCAAGACCATTTCCTATCCTGGGAATATTGGCTGGCTGACTGCTCCAAGAGCATTCTGTTGAGATATCTAATAACAGACATGAGTTTAAGAGGTTAAATTTCAAAGAGTTTTGCAAGCAGAGTAACTTTTTAACATAACTTGCCTTGAATTTCTCAACAAAATAAAATAACCTGCCGCTCACCAAGCTTTGCTGGGGACCTTTCCTGAGTCTCCCTCAGCCTTTCCCTCTGTAAATGATTTTCCTGTCAGCCTTGGCAATGTTCCCATGCTCTGTTACCTGAAGAAGATTTAGCAGCTCAACATCACCTGAGCTCAAACCCAACCCCTGCCTCACAATTCCCCCCATCCTCTGGCTCACCCAAGCTGAGCTTAAACCTCCAGCACTGTGCTAATCCACTTTAGGTGTACTTTGGGCAGCAGTGAGTTAAAACAGAGCTGAAATTCCAGTCTTGCCTGCCACTGGAGCAGATCCACTGCTTGGGATAATTCCTGGGGATTGCAGAGCAGTAACCCAGGGATGAACCCAGCCCAGGAGGCAGATGATGCCACGGGCTGTAAATCCCCCTCGCTCTGGCTCCAGGATATTTATTGTCTGGGCCAGTGAAGCAAGGAGCAGTGTCACATGTCCCTGGGAGCCTTCTGTCTGATGGCCTGCTTGACTGGGATGGGAACACAAATATTAGCAGCTTTTAGCTAAAAAAGGGGAGGGAAAGCTCCATTTGCAGGACAGAAGGCGTAATATTGAAATGATCCATCACAGCTGATGTGCCCAGATGGCTCTGGGAAGGAGAGGGACAGGGGATGGATTGCCCAGCTCACCACATTTAAAGGAACAAGGCTGACAAGTAAATCCTGGTGCTGTTGGGCCCTAATTCCTGAGCAGGAGATACACCTTTTGGAAGCAAAGCAGTAGAACAAAAATGACAGTTGAGGGCGGTGTGAAAGATTTCCTTGTCTTGTTTTAATCCCAGCACAGCTCTGGTGGACAAGGACAAGACCAAGAAGAGACATGGACAACGAAAGAGTTAATCTTCAGTGCCTGAGCTGACCTCAGCAGAGGGCAAGCACTGCTCATGCACCCTGGTTAAACTTTCCCACATTCCCATTTTCTTGAAGTGAATCTAGAGAGCTGAAGAAATGCTCTGGAAAAAAGCTGCCGTGGAACCCTGGCAAAATTGTCATTACTTGTCATGCTTTATGTGCTTTTTAAGTAATTTCCTGCTCAGACTCTAGTATTAAATAAAATTACCCTAAGCACCACCGCAAGGTCACTCTATGTATTTAATTCTTCCCATTAAAATTCCTCATCTGCCACATCTGTTGATTGGTTTGTCTGTTCAATTAGCTACCAGGGCTGTATGAGCTGGGATTCTGTTGTCTGTCAGCATGACAAATTAGCATATCCATGATGCAAACCTGGCTTTAGGACACCCATCACACACAAATGTTAAGTGACAGACCCCATAATTACATGGCAATTGCTGCTGTCTCCAGCCGTGTCAAAGGGATGCCTACAAACTGATTTCAGGTTCAGGTCTGCTCTGCCTGGTGCAGCAAAGAACATTTTCAGCTCCCCTTCGGATTTCGGTGCCTGCGCTCAGCTGGGGTTGGGCTCTGTCTCCAGGAACTGACAGAACCAGAGGACACAGCCTCAAGCTGCACCAAGGGAAATACAGGCTGGAAATTAGGAAGAAGTTTTTCACAGAAAGAGTGATAAAGTTCTGTCACTCTCATTTTTCAGCCTTCTGATGTTTTCATTCTTGTGATGGAGTTTCTCACACTGCTTTTGTAAACATGCACGTGTTTTTCTAACTGTCTTCTTGTTTTTCATTCCTTCTCCTGGGAGGAGAAAGCTTTGATGGACTTTGTCATTGCCCAGTGTGGTTGGAGAGGTGGTAACTTCACCTTCCAATCGATGGTCGTTTCCAAAACTCTATATAATGTGAAAACCAAAATAAAGTTTCTTCTTCCTTGCCTTCTCTTGGCTGTGACTGCGCTCTGTCTCTGCGTTTCGTGTTGCGCGTTAGTGTGACAAAGTTCTGGAATGTTCTGCCCGGGGAGGTGCTGGAGTCACCATCCCTGGGTGTGTTTAACAAAGCCTGGATGTGGCACTGGGTGCCAGGGCTTAGTTGAGGTGTTGGGGCTGGGTTGGACTCGATGATCTGGAAGGTCTCTCCCAACCCGGTGGTTCTGTGATTCGTTAAAGTTCAGCACATCCCAGGTGGCAGCCAGCTCAGGAATTGGGCACTCTGGAGCTCGGCTAGCAGCCCACATCTTCCTGCTGGCACTGCCCAGGATGCAGGAGCAAACACAGGAGAGAAATAGCAGGAAATTACTGAATTATCAGAGCAGAGGATAAGCATCTTCCTCACATTTGCACGCTGGCTGATAACCTGAGGCACAGCACTGATAAGGTGACAATAACCTGGGGAAGGAGCTCCTGAGGGAGCAGAGAGCTGTTCCAGGGCTCTGGAGCTCTGGGATGTGGAGATTACATCTGCAAATCAGCCAGCTCTCAGAGGGAGATGCTCCAGGTGGAACTGGGAATTGTTCATCTCTGTATTATTGTGGTCATTTATCCAGCAAGGGAAAGGAATCATTTGTGTGAGGGAGGCCCACCACGGTGTTCCCTTCTGGTTTGGGATTGTGAGAGACGCGGGTCACTTTTTAAAATTGTTATAAAAATTTATTAAGGGATAAAAGGGATAAAATCCAGTGCTGGGGTGCTTGGCTATTTACCAAAAGCCCCCCATTAACTTAAACAATGTTCTCTATATGCTGTTACATTACAGGATTATGCATATTCATAAGAGTTTATACATATTCAAACATTCCTTTGAGTTTAGATGTTCTTTTGCTTGGTTTTAACCTTTGACTTGTCTTCACGCTATCTTGTATATTAAACTAATATATTTTATTTCTTCTTGTGGTTCCATCCTGTTGTATTGTCACTCTCTGATAACGAGGGTTAATAAATTCTTCTTTTTTCGGTGCTCTGGTTTCTGTTTCTGTTATCTTGTCTTTCAGATAAGATAGTCCCTGAATGTGGGAAATCACCTAATTATTTTAAACCATTTTCTGATTCAGGTACATGCATGAAAAAGCATTTCAACATTTCACAACCTCTATTAATGCTACAGTCTAAGATAGTATATATTACACTACTATTGATAAAAGCTATATAGTGCATACATAAACTGACAGATTATACTGTATCAAAAGCAGTAATTACAAATTGCACTATATTAGAATTTTTGTGATCAATAATAACTTGTAAAACAAAAGTTAATACAAAAATGCGAAAAAATACAAATTTAACAAATTACAAAATAATTAATACAAATTATCAATTACAAAATAATACAATATAATACAGTATAATAAAATAATCAGGGAGAACAAAATAATACAAAATAATACAGTATTTTGCTGATACAAAAATGTGAAAGCCCATAACTCTATTTGTTGTTTATAACAGGAGCACACACAAATCTCAGCTCCTTTGGGTAGAGCTCCAGGTGGGGAGATCTGCTCCAGGAGCTGCCTCACCTCTGCATTCCCCTGTAAAAACCAGGACAATGCTTATCGTGGCCATGTGGGTGAGGATCTTTTATTTAGTGAAACAACCAGGACTGAACCTTTCTCTCTCAGCACAGAGTTACAGACTCAGGTTTTTGTTCCAGCCCTGTGGGACAGAACCTCTGGTGCTGCTTTCCCTGGGGTGACAGGTCCCTGTGTGCCCTGCCTGCAAACCAGGCACAAAGCTTTCTGTTTTAGCCATGAGAAGGAGTGTGGTGAGGGGATACCAAACATGAGAAGCCAAATCCCTCTTCTCCAGCAAGCATGAGCCACACTCCCAGGATTGAGAGGAATGAGGGGTTTGTCTTTACAAACAAACCATGGCTCTGCTGGGAGATCAAACCAGCACTGAGAGAGAAAAGAAACAATGGGAAGGATCCCACTGATGGATGAATGGAAATAAAGATATTTGCCTTTACAAACAAACTGTAAGTTTGCTGAGAAATGAAATTGGGTATTGAAAGATGAAAGAAACAATGGGGGAAAAACCCTAAAATTCCATGAGAATTAAAAATGAAAAGGGAGGGTTATACATGAGAGGGGAATCTCAGGTATCAGTCTGTGCCTCTCAAGTACCTCAGCCCATGGGGAAAGAGAGAGGGAAATGTGGCTGGGAAATTGGGATAAAAAGGAGGAAATTGGGATAAAAAGGGAAATTGGGATAAAAAGGAGGAAATTGGGATAAAAAGGGAAATTGGGATAAAAAGGAGGAAATTGGGATAAAAAGGAGGAAATTGGGATAAAAAGGAGGCTGCATCCTCCAAAAATTGGAGAGACCCCAGGGGAATGGCCCATGGCCTCTCCCTTTATTGGAATAAAGTTCCAGGACTGCTCTGTCTCCTTTTTGGACATAAACCTCTGATGTTTGTGGGTTAATTTTCCTGCCAGGACGCACCTGGGAGTGCTCTGAGGGGTTCCCCTGCCCCTCTGTTCCTGCTCATCCCTGCCTGGCTGCTCCCTGAGCCTTCACAGAGCAAGCATGGGAGGAAGAAAGGGGGATTTGCAGATGTGCAATGTGTTTTGGAGCTGGCTGAACTCCCCAAAACAAGAGGAGTGTGTGTGTGTGTGCCTTTGCTCCCCTGGCTGGCTGAGCTGCCCCAGCAGGAGCCAGGGATTATTCCAGTGGAATTACAAGAGCCAGGGCTCTGCAGAGAAAACAATTTCACACAAGACTACCCTGGGTGAGGACGGGGAGCAGGGACAAAAAGGCAGGCAAGGAGCAGCTGATCACTCTTTGCCTTGCCAGGGTGAGCAAGGAGCCAATTAGAGTAAAACAGCAGCCAGGGTGATTATTTTTGTAAGGGAAAGAAATCCGTGGAGGAGTGAGGTGATTTGATCCCTCAGAACTTTCCTTCCCTGTTAATTTCCATTGCAGCCCCATCCAGCCCCTTCCTGGGCACTTTGATGTTGGTTTTCAGAGGTCCCACAAAAAGTTTATTCTGCTTAGATGATGGAGGATGGTGTCAAGAAAAATTAATCCACAAACATCAGAGCTTTATGTCCAAAACGGAGACAGAGCAGTCCTGGAACTTTATTCCAATAAAGGGAGAGGCCATGGGCCATTCCCCTGGGGTCTCTCCAATTTTTGGAGGATGCAGCCTCCTTTTTATCCCAATTTCCTCCTTTTTATCCCAATTTCCTCCTTTTGATCCCAATTTCCTCCTTTTTATCCCAATTTCCCAGCCACATTTCCCTCTCTCTCTCCCCACGGCCTGAGGTACTTGAGAGGCACAGACTGATACCTGAGATTCCCCTCTCATGTATAACCCTCCCTTTTCATTTTTAATTCTCATGGAATTTTAGGGGTTTTTCCCCATTGTTTCTTTCATCTTTCAATATCCATTTTCATTTCTCAGCAAACCTACAGTTTGTTTGTAAAGGCAAATATCTTTATTTCCATTCATCCATCAGTGGGATCCTTCCCATTGTTTCTTTTCTCTCTCAGTGCTGGTTTGATCTCCCAGCAGAGCCATGGTTTGTTTGTAAACACAAGTCTGTCAATCCTCTCAATGGGATGAGATTCACAGGCACCTGTGGAAGCAGGAACTGGGAACCTGTGCACTTTAGCTACTAATTCCAGCTGATTTTGGACAAAACACACATTCTCTGTGCTTAAGGATCCTGATGACAGGAGGGATGGGTTCTGCTGTGGTTTTGTGGAATTGAGATCAGCAGGAACACAGGTAGGAAACAAACAGCTGGACAACAGTTTGGACAAGAAGTGCCAAATATCTAACCAGAGCAAATCTAATCCTTATGAAATAAGTAATTTCCTAATGAAATATCTTGCTTTTACTATGGGTATAGGACTGCTCAAAGCATAAGCTTGGAAAAGACTGATAAATTTGTTTTGGGTGGATTTCCCACTCAAGCCATGCAAGATGGGCACAGTTTAAAACATGTAAACAATTTCTTTTTACCTAAGGTGATTTAGAGGGATAAAGAGAGAAGCCCACAGCTCCATCCAAAGCCCTGAGCTGTCTCTCATTTTTGCTCTGCAAATACCAGCAGCTGCTCAGGTGCAGGCTTCTTCCATTCTCCTGGAAGTTCCCAAAGCAGAGCCGAAATCCCAGCACAAGATCCAGTGGCACAACAAGCAGGTGGCATCAGCCTGGGCAGGGACAGGCTCAGAGCACAGCTGGGTGGTGCTGCAGATGGTAAAAGGTGTTCCACAGGTCTCAGCCTCCTCAAACCTGCCGAGGAGCAGCTGCCTGTGCAGCCTCAGCCTGATTTCTGCACCTAGTTAATGCACACAACTCCAGATTAAACTCTCACCACCCACAAAAAGACTTAAAGAAACCTCAAGTGAACAAATTCCCTCAGTTCTGGAAGGGGAACGTTAGGAACAATTCAAGTGAAATCAATGAAGTGTGAAACACACAAAATAAATCAGCTGCTGTGTTTTGTTTTTTTTTTTTTTTTTTTTTCTTTCTTCTTTCCTTCCTCTTGTGAAGTGAAATACATTTGGAGGAGCACCTCCCTTCCCTGGGGTTCCCAGTGCTTCCCACTGCAATGAAGTTGGAACACATTTGTTGAGTCTCTGTGTACAAAGCACAAATTAAAGCTTTGAGATGGGAACACAAGACAACCCAACAGACCTACAACAACAGACAGAGCTCAGCAAATGGAAAATGCACTGGGGCCTGGGGGAAATCTGTTTTATTCCAGCATTCCTTGTTCTGCTCCCTGCCCAGGGTGACTCTGATCCCACATACACCCTCTCCTAGAAAGGGAAGGCAACGCAGCCCGGGGAGCACAGAGCTGGTTTTTTATATCTTGGAGAAAACTGAGCTTTTTCCTCACTTCTGCCTGCCTCTGCTGGACTCTGTGAGCTGAGCCTGCCCCAGGTTTTGCAGCTGGAAAAGGAAGATAAGGATCCTTGTGCAGCGTACAGAAAGATGGGGTTGACTGATGAGGTGTTTAAAGATGGTTTATTGCAAAATCAGTCTCATGGAAGGGTGAGACTGTAAGGTTGTCACATCTACAGTTATCACATTAGAAGCCTTGCATCAGAAGCCACTATAATTCTAGTGACAATGTCTTTTTATCCAATCAGCTACTTCCACAAAGCTCGTTAGCATCTTCATAACCAATTGCTAATTGCTACGTTTTACACAATTTACCCCAATGCATCTCTTTGTATCCAACCATAACTCCACAGAAACTTATTGCTGTCTTCTACTTTTTATCAACTCTATAACAAGTTCTGTTGTTAGACTCTAAAACCTTCTACTATCTTGCTGAACATATTTGTTCACTTATATGAGGCCTATATCTGTTGCATGAACATATTATAAGTTTCCCTGCATGCAGGCCTGCAGAAAAATTCTTCCCATGAAAAAGCATCTTTTTACTGTCTTTGCATAAGTTTCTGTAAACAAATCTCTGAGCTGTGTTTCAAGAACATTTAGATTTCTCTGCCCTGTCTCCTGATATGGGAGATGGGGGTTTTCTTCCTCTCAACCTATGAGGTGAAAAGTTGTTGTCTCTGATTGTGTGAGCTATTCTGGCATTCCTTGGACAGAGCTGGAAGCAGGAGCTTGAAATGCTCCGGACTGGGCAGATAATAGCCCAAATCCTTTGTATTATGGAGCCATGTTAAAAAATAATATTTAGCCTTCTGATATTGTTACCAAGAGTCCTTTGTTACTGCATGGACCATGGCAATATATATCTACTTGCTTAAAACATATTTCTGCTTAAACTACAAATGTTTATTCTTATTTCATGTCTGTTTCACTGTTCTATTCTAAAGCTCCAAGCCTTCTCCAAGGCCTTAGGTCAAACACTGGATCCATTTCTATCTCTGGGATTGTATGCTCGAGGCCTTGGGAGCTCTCTGTGCCTGCATTTCCCACAGATCCTGACTTTTCCAGAGCTGTTCACAGCAGGTGGACAGGAGGAGCAGCCCAAAGCTTGATCTGGGTGCTGTAATACAAATAAAGGTACCCAAACCAAGGAATTCTGCTTTCCTGCCTCCCTCACCTTCCTCCCACCCTCCTTTGATGCCAGGCTCAGCTCCTGCAGCTTCTCAGTTTCCAGCCAGAGACTCTGACAACAAAAATAAAACATTTCAGCACACGCTGTGTCTGCCCTGCTCTCCCCTCCCACCTCCCTTCCCTTGAGAGGAATGAGGGGTTTGACTTTACAAACCAGCTCTGGGTCTGCTGGGAGATCAAACCAGCACTGAGAGAGAAAAGAAACAATGGGAAGGATTCCACTGATGGATGAATGGAAATAAAGATATTTGCCTTTACAAACAAACTGTAGGTTTGCTGACAAATGAAATTGGGTACTGAAAGATGAAAGAAACAACAGGGGAAAACCCTAAAATTCCATGAGAATTAAAAATGAAAAGGGAGGGTTATACATGAGAGGGGAATCTCAGGTATCAGTCTGTGCCTCTCAAGTACCTCAGGCCATGGGGAAAGAGAGAGGGAAATGTGGCTGGGAAATTGGGATAAAAAGGAGGAAATTGGGATCAAAAGGAGGAAATTGGGATAAAAAGGAGGAAATTGGGATAAAAAGGAGGCTGCATCCTCCAAAAATTGGAGAGACCCCAGGGGAATGGCCCATGGCCTCTCCCTTTATTGGAATAAAGTTCCAGGACTCCTCTGTCTCCTTTTTGGACATAAAGCTCTGGTGTTTGTGGGTTAATTTTCCTGACAGCCTGCAGGAGGGGGGATCAATCCCTGGGATGTGCACTCCCAGCTCTCCCCAGCACAGGGAAGGCTGTGCTGAGGCTCTGGCACCATCACTGCTGCTGGTGATTGATGGGGCTGTGCTGGGCACCTGGGGAAGATTGGTTTCTGGGGCTGATGGATAAAGTCTCTCATGCAGCATGAAACAGCTGGGCAGGAGAATAATGGGCCCTCTGATTCCTTCCAGCAGCGAATATTTAGTAAGAAAAGCTTGCAGAGGATTTTCCCTGATTAATCTGTAATTATGGAAGCTTGATTTTAGGTGTGAATGCCATAAAGCCTTCGTTAAGGAGGGGTGTCTGAGCAGTTAATTAAGGCACAGGGACCTTTATGGGATGTCACAAAAGCATTCCCTGCTGTTGGAGGGATGGCCTGGACTGCAAAATCTCAGCAAAGGGAGCACCCAGCCCAAGACCCCGTTTAAGGAGCTCCCATTCCCTGCTTGCACAACGGAATTAGTGACTGGAGGGGAGACAGATAATGCTGGGATTGAGGCCTCAGCCTGTTTTCATGTATATTTCATAGGCCTGTTTGCTTTTTGATGTTCAGAGCTCGTTGATTATTCTTTTTAATCCTTTTTCTAGGCGTTCTTCAGTGTCAGCTGCAGGCCTGGTTTTGGGCTGTGGGGCAGGTGAGCTGTCCTTGCACAGCCCCTGACCCTGCAGGGGACACCAGGGCAGCTTTAGCCATGGTTTAAGTCGGTGACAGCAGCACCTGAGGGCCTTTGATCTGTCACTGGGGCCACTTCAAGTCTGGGAGGGACTGGGCAGTTCATTGCTATGTTTTACACAATTTACCCCAATGCATCTCTTTGTATCCAACCATAACTCCACAGAAACTTATTGCTATGTCTTCTACTTTATTTATGTAAATTATGTAATAAATATGTAATTGGGTATTGAAAGATGAAACAAGCAATGGGCAAAACCCCTAAAATTCCATGAGAATTAAAAAGGAAAAAGGAGGGTTATACATTAGAAGGGAATCTCAGGTATCGGTCTGTACCTCTCTGAGGTTTGTTTGTATGAGTTTGTTGTATTAGTTTGTTTGTAAAGGCAAATATCTTTATTTCCATTCATCAATCAGTGGAATCCTTCCCTTTGTTTCTTTTCTCTCTCAGTGCTGGTTTGATCTCCCAGCAGACCCACAGCTGGTTTGTAAAGTCAAACCCCTCATTCCTCTCAAGGGAAGGGAGGTGGGAGGGGAGAGCAGGGCAGGCACAGCGTGTGCTGAAATGTTTTATTTTTGTTGTCAGAGTCTCTGGCTGGAAACTGAGAAACTGCAGGAGCTGAGGAATGGAAAAGATCACAGAGGAAAACTTAAACTATTTGTTTCAAATACACTTTTATAAGCTGAAATTCTGCAGACAGATGCCAACCACGCAATCAGTGTTCCCTGTGCAGTGGGACAAGGGATTGCCCACCCAACAGTGCCACCTCAAAGGGCTTTGATTGCTCTGCCAGCACCCAGTTTGAATTCAGCATGAACCTGGCAATTAGAAATGGAAACAGAATTTCCATCCTGCCCCTGGCCAGGGTGAACTCTGAGCAAACAGCAACTCAGAAGCTCTATTTCACTCAGCCTCAGAGCTGCCAAAGCAGGAGGAATTACCAAAATCAACAAGAAACTAATCTCTTTAATCCTGGATTTTTTTTTTTAATAAGTTTAAATAATTGATACACTGTCAGAAGCAGCCTGAATCCATGGAGGGGAGATTAATATTAAATGAGAATGTTTCTCCCTCTCTGTGAGGGGAAAGGATGACAAAGTCACAAAGCAAGTCCAAAACAAGTGGCCTAAGGGGGGTGAAGGGCTGGTGGAATTGCTCTGGTGGTTCTTCACCCCAGAATTCAGGCAGAACCTGGCCAGAGGTGCAGTGAGCAGGGAAGGAGTTTCCTGGCTCTGCCAACTCTGTTCTTACAGGAGAAAGGAACCAGGAAATTCTGGAAACAAAAGGAAAGTGGATAAAAAAATCTATATTAATGGTGTCGGGGCTTTGGAATGGAGCGAGGGCTTTCCCTCTGAGGGGTGAGGAGCAGCACTGATGC
>VXAX01005189.1:470216-600308 GCA_013399835.1 Leptocoma aspasia | reverse complement strand
TTAAAGAAAAACATCAACCCAGCTTTCAGAGTGAAGGTGTAATTCTGCCACGAGGTTGGCATGGCAGGTTTTGGTTTTGTTAGGAAGCTGGCAGTGCTGGGGGCTGCACAGGGAACTCAGCAGGGCACAGCTCTTCTGCCCTGTTATTCTTTGTGGCTTTGAGGCAGGGCATGGTGCAGGGCAGTCAGCTGGCTCTTCTCTACAGTATCCATCACACAAATATAATTTTATTTTTCTACATGAGATCACATTTTTTGTATGTGCATGTGTATTTGTCACACGTATGAGTACGTAGGCATATCCACGTGGTATATGAGTGTGTACATAGGGTACGTGTGTGTGTACACACACGCAGGTGCACGTACACCTTACATACACATATATGTGTCCATACATGTATTTATGCATCCCAACCCGTCCATATCCGTGTGTACACACACACAGAGCCCCTCAGCTCTTGGCTGCTCCTCACTGCAGCACTGCTGGCTGGGCTGTGCCACTGGCAGGCTGCTGGCCCAACACACGTGCTGCGCTTCTGTGACACAAGCAACATATAATTATATTACAAATTAACTTGCAAGTGCTGGCGGTGATGTACTCCACAGGATAAAAAAAAAAAATAAAATCATCGGTTTAGTCTCCTCTCATGTCTTGTAGCTGGTCCCTCCAGCACGCTCTGCGTCTGTCAGGATCCATGCCCTGGGAGCACTAATCATTTTTATTAACCATTAAACAAGAAGATCCTTTTTATTTGAAAATGTAAAACATGCAGGAAGCACTATCTATAGCCGCTAATTCAGGTCACATTACACGGCTCTCCCTCACCTCTGTGCTCATCCCCGATGCTCTGCTGAAAGCTCCGCCGTAAAACCAGCGCTGCCGCCGGGGCTGATGGGCTGTGCCCGCGCTTGCACTGAGAGGCCGGATCTCACCCTGAACCATCGCACTTCTTTTCCCAGTGACCCGATGTAAACCAAGCCCCTTTTAAAGCTTCTCTCATGGCGAGTTTATGAGGCGTTACTACATTTTCTTAACATTTCTCACCTCCCGGGGGTTTTTACTCCACGCCGGGGCGGTGGGACCAGCAGAGCGGGTGGCACTGGCTGCGGTCACCTCCGTGTCCGTGCGGCTGGGGCACTGCCGGGGTGACATCCCCCGACGCTGGGCCACGGCTCCCACAGCCCAGGGAAAATTGAACGGGAGAGGGATTGACCCCAAGGCTCCTCCTTGGGTGTCCGTGTTCCCCGAACGGAGCGAAATGGGCAAATTTATTATTTATTTATTTATTTATTGACAAAGCGGTGGCGGCGAGTGCCACCTCGTTAGCATTACAGAGCGGATTCCTCACATGCTTTTTTTATTCTGCAGCTTGGCTGCTGCTGTGTGAGACTGCGGAATATTTTACTGCCTTGTGGCTTGCATTCAATACGGCAAATAAAAAAAAAAAAAAAAGGAAAAGTTGACAAAATCCTCCCTTTTTTTTTTTTTTTTTTTGTTACATGCATCTGTTTTTAACAGCCCTCCTGCTGTGACAAAACTGTTAATTACACTGAAACTGAAATAAATTAAGCTCACCTAATATGACAAGCATTTGAAAGCAAAGCATCAGCCCAAGGGCTGGCAGGGTAGGAGGTGCTGTGCCTGTTCCTTGTGCCCCTCCTGTCCCCCTGCCCCTCCTGCTTGCAGATGCCAGCAGAGGCTGCATTGGTGGCACTGTCAGGGCGCAGCATCCTAGATGCTGTGTGGGTGTGGGGCAAAAAAATGAGATTTNCTGTGTGGGTGTGGGGCAAAAAAATGAGATTTTTGGCTTCTATGCCAGACACAGCGTAGTGTAAGAAGCTCCATCAGCCAGGCTGTGGCCTGTTGAGACCAGATGAAATATTTATATTCTTTATATTATTGTTAATAATAGTTTTAAATTTCTCTAAAAACTTAATGTGTAATGGCCCAGTGTTTCTCCATCTCCCTTAAAGTTCAGTTGAGGTTGTTTGTTGATTATTCTGGAAAAGCCCCACCAACAGCTTGCCTTACAAACCTGTGGGGGCTGCAGACGCCTTACAAGCAGAGCTGCAGCCCGGCCATGCACCCATAAATTAAAGAAAGGGCCAGGCTGGCCGAGGCACAGCGCCGGCTTTGATGTGCAGTAATGAACCTCGCTTTTAATTCGGGGCTGTAACTTCCATGCCGACGCAAAACTGGGAGCTGGGAAAAGCTGCATGCATAATCAGGGGTGAAAGCAAGGATGCGGCGTGCGATGTGTCTGATGTTGGATGAGAGGGAAGATAGCCTTTAATCATTTTGTTTTCAAAGAAGCTTTAGAGAGCTCTTTGAAGACGAGGCTTTTTTGAGGGCTGCTTCTGGAAGATAGGAGGCAGCGATAGACGGCACCCGCACCCACCTGCCCGCTCGGTTAACCTGCTCACGGGACACGCCCGGGCATCCCCGCCTCCAGCACGGCTCCCGCACGGCTGGCACAGGGAACCTCTGCAAAACCACAGCTGCCCGTGCTGGTGGCACCCTGATGGAGGAGGGACTGCCCCAGGGTCTTTGCTGTTGGGGTGATCCCCCTTCCTCAGTGTGCAGTTAGAATAGGGTGGCCGGCATCCCGGCATTAATGATAATATTTTTGTAATGATAACGTTCTGTAAATCATGTCTTATTACCTTTGGATGAAAGGGACTGATAATGAACATCTGACCAGCGTTTACTTTAAGGAGAAGCACCATGATGGTGGGGCATGGGGCTGTGCCTGTCCTGTAATGCAGCATTTGGGGCGGGGAAAGGTGAGGTGTGTGTCACACACGCCTCCACAGTGCCCCACCACTGCAAGCAGGCAGGGTGGTACCTGCAGGTGAGCTCCTTATGGGCTGGGATCCAGCCCAGCATCCGAAGGCACAAAGGTGTTGGGCAGCATCTGGCCACCCCAGGCTGGCGAGGGTGAGGGGCTCTGCCAATAGCATGCCTGGCTTTATTTTGAGGACTGAGGTCAGGATGCTGTTGTGATAAATGCATCACATACAAAATAAGGACACACCTTCTTGCTCCAGAAATGTGACAGGCTGCTCCTTAGGGAATGGGTCTGCCAACAGTCCTATTTTTAACTCTTAATTTTACCTTTTATACCTTTCAGTGTGGCTTGTGGTAAAACAACAGCCAGGCCAGCAAGTGACTGCAGGCTGTTGGACCATGTGTGTTGCCCCAAAGCCATCACATTGAGTGTGGAATACTGGTTTTTGCACATTTGGTCATTAAGTATGGTTTTTAAAGTAGGTGCGTGCTGGTAGTCGAGGTTATTTGCAGTTGCCATTTTGCCATGCAAAGAAAGGCTATGAAACAGCCCAAATAGATGAATTACTGCCTTCCCCAAGGACTGAGTCTATCTCCATGGGCATCACAAGGGACCTTGCTCATGCTGCTGAAGCATGCACTGAGAAGAGGACAAACAGCACAGGGATCTAACAAACACACATTTTCCAGACCCTTCAGAAAAGGAAAAATCCACATCTCCAAATTTGCTGTGTTTTGTACAGTTTCTGCAAATGTCTTTGGTAGAAATCTCTGTTCCTGTATGTACAACCCCAAGACACACTTATTGTCAGACTGTGTGCCCATCCCAGCATGTTGAAGGTTAAGTTTGAAAGACCTAAAGAGGTGGGACCTGCCCTGTGTGTTAAAAAGAAAATCCCTTTCCCCTCTCTGCCCTCCTGCCTGCAGCAGGTATTTAAACACTGGCCTTGCTGGGGAGGTGTGAGGCTTTGTGACAGGCCCTGCAGCTGGGGATGCAGCTAATGACACCTGGCAGACGCTGTTTGGGGATTAAATGTGCCACTGCTCCGTAAAAGCCAGGCTCATAAGGTTGGGAAGTTTGGAGACAGTGTGTCGGACTCCTATTTTCACTCCTAAGCAATGCTGTGCTATTTTTGTCCAGGCAAACCTTGCCTTTTTTAATTAGGTTTATTGCTATAGCTCTATAGTGATGTGTATGTGCTAACATTTAATTTTTGTATCTAATGTAAGCGACCGAAATAAACAATCCAGACCCGATAGTCCCAGTGGGGGGACTGACATTTGGAATCGGCTCAAAATACATGGTTTTGATGCTTGTTGGACTCCAACTCTTTGCTCAGGAAGCACAAAGCATGGGAGGATGTCTGCAGGGTACAGTCACATTTGCCTCTCTCAGCCTAATCCTCAACCTGCTGCTGAAGTGCTCCTCCTGCAGAGGAGCTCGCTGCCATCGCTCTGTCAGGTGTAGCAATGGAGGGGTCAAGGAGGGACACTGTAATGTCACTTGGGCATGAGTTACCAGAGCTTGCAAAGTCTCTCTGGAAGGGATCTTGTGCCACCAAACCTGTACAGTGCAGCACTGCTGTGCCTGGCCTGCGCTCCTTGTCACACCACCCTGGCTGAGCCTGAGCGTGGGACACAAAATCAGCAAGGCCTGGGGCAGAGAGGAGTATTTTGCAGTGGGCTTGAGCATGGAAACATCCCTGTGGTGCAGCCAGCCAGGATCACATCTGCTCTCAGCCTGTGCACTCCTGCCCCACTCTATCACTCTTCAGTCTGAAAACAAGGCTCCGAGATTGGAGAGCTGGGATGAGGGCTGAGGAGCAGGGCATGGCTGGATGGCCCCCTGTCCTTCTGGCTTGGCCCAGCCTCCAGGGAGCAGAAGGTCCCTGCAGGGCCAGCACCTCAGTGCCAGAGAGCTGCCCTGTGCCATCATCTGCCCCCCTGCCTGTGCAAGCACCAGTCCCACTCCCATCAATCAGCACAGACCAGGTGTCTGGAAGCATCTCTTGCCAATCACCTTTTATTACCTTTAAAAAGCCAAGAAACCCAGAACAAGACAAAAACTGAGACCGTGTGAACATCATGCAATGGATTCACTTTAAAGCAGGCTGGGGTAGGGAGGGGAAGACCAAAAGTGGTGTTAGAGTAGAAGGATTGCTGCACCCGTGTCTGAAGGCCAGGCCAGGTGGGCTGTCACTGGTGGGGTTGGTGGTGACTGCTGTGAGTGACCAGATGGATGCTGAAGCAGGAAATGGAAACACACTCATGAGACATCATCCCAGGTAACCCCAGGTCTGACTCTGACATGGTGATGACAGCGAGGAATACTCCTAACTCTTGTCTTGGGTACATTCTGCCTGGGCAGTCTCTTTGGAGAGGAGCAGCACAGTGGCTGCTGTTACAAGGGCTCTTTAGCTCAGTTCTGCTACTCAGTGGGACTTGGGCACTCACTCAGTGGAGAGGATGGTATCCAGCAGTGACATTACCCCACTCTGCCCTTCAGTCTCACTCTGCTGTCTTCAAAATTCACAGCACAAACTAGAGCAGAATTACCTTCTCAAAGGATGTGTTTTGGAGAGTTTCAGCTATCACAGAAATAACTGGCATCTTGTCCATCATGTGGATGTGACAAAACACATGCCCTTATTTTCCTGAGGTATAGCCAACATTTGGGTTCATTACATTTAATGGAGTAGGGTCACCCATAAAGTTATTCATAAGGTATTTTCTGAGTGTTTTTCACCTTCTCTTTGAAAAAATAAATTATATCAGCATGTTCACGAGGTGCAAATGGGACTGGCATTTCAGCTGTTATTATGTTATTAACTTTTTTAACCTAATAATTTTCAATCAAGAGTGAGAAGCAATTTTCACTCACTCCAGTGACCAGAGTTGGAGATTCTGCAAAGTGTTCTCGTAGGGTTCACCTTGGCAGACGCCTAATTCCATCCCAAATGGAAATATTACCCCCGACACTCTCATTGCCGTTACCGAGAATTTCCATTTCCCCTTCGGTTAGGATTTAATTTAGAAGGCAAAGACTTCCTAAGCTATGGGAGAGTAAAGATAGATGGCATGGGAGAAGAAGGCTGATGAAATGTAGTTGACTCCGGATCTGAAATATTTTATCCCTCCTCAATGTAGGTTAAATTATTCTTCACCTTTCCCACATCCATAATTGTCGCTGATCTTGGACCAACTCAAAACCCTACTACTGAGTTCAGTAGACTCAAAATTGCCACTAGAACTGGAAAAAGAAAAAAAAAGAGATTTGTTAGTGTCCATATACAATATCCCAAGACTATACACAGCTATGAGATACAGCAAATTTAAGAAAGGCAATTTTTTTCTCATCACTGAGTATTTATTATATATAACAAATACATGAAAAAGAAAAAACTATATTGTGTGATATAAATAGTTTATTTACATTACAGAAAAACATCAAGACAATGTATACTATTTCAAATATATCCATACATAATCAAATATAGCTGTAGTACATGTTCTCATTGGTGTAGATTACCACAAATGCAAGGCAACATGTGTAGATCTTGTCTTAATCTTTTGTCTATAATACTGTATTTTGTAGTCCAAGCTCTCTGCAGTTAGTTTTGCCATTGTGGAAACATGCGCTCTTTAAATTAACCTTGTCGATGCTCTTGTTGTGTTGTCTGAACTGTAGTGCCCTGTGTTTTGCTTCTGTCTGTGGATTCTGTTGCTCCTGGGACATTTCCTGGAAAAGAGAGTTGTGAGAATACACGGCTCTTAGCAACACATCTGCTCGAGAGGTGGCGGGGGCAGCAGGGACGCGAGGGCGAGAGGGGCATCCTCCAGCCCTCAGTCTGCTTCCTCCTCAGTGAAATGAAACCGGCTGGATAATGGCAATAGATCCACATAAAAAGCCACCACAATCCCCAGAAACATACTGTGAACAAAATTATGGCAAGGGAGATGTTCAGATTCCTGAACACTGCACACTCTTGCTGCATCGCCACGATCCCAACCGCACCGCGTTGTTCGGCTTTAAAGAATGGGTTTATTTTGAGTGAGGTGCGGGTGGAAGGTCCAGGATGGTCCCACGCTCACCTGGCCAGCGTCCCAGGTCTGTGAAGTGTTTACAAAGTGGCTGCAGGGGCTGCCTTTCCAAGTGTCTGCAGTCCCCCTGAGTCTCCATGGAAATGCTCCATGCTCAGCCCATGAGCAAACAGCTGCTTTACTTAGAGGTGCCTGCACCGTGCCACAGCTGCTTGGCTTGGTGTGGGAAGCAATTGTGCTGGACAGCCCCAAATCTGATATTCCTTTGGACAGCTGCAGGGGCAAACCCCTCGTGTCTCAGGACCTCCAGCGTTCCTCAGCAAGGACACGTTTCAACCTTTCACCTGCAGCAGCACCCACCTGCTGTGGGTGCTGCTACATTTCCCCCTAATGCAAAGCTAATGGTGTGTTTCTGGTTCCCTCACGGAAAGGCACCCTCAGGCAGAAAGCATGGAGAAGTTTAATCCCAGGTGGAGGCCACGGGATGTTCTCATCAGCTGAAAGCCAAGGGTGGTTATAGTCAAAACTGTGGGCAGCTGCACAACAGAGACTGAAACACCCTCTTGGAGTGCCATGAGGAGAGGCCCCCCAATACTCCAGACCACACTGACATGGAAAAACGTTCCCTTTGTATGGGGCTGACTTCTTCTTCTGTTACAGGAGGGCTTTCAGCAGCACCTGGTGAAACCCTACAGGTTATGCACTGGGGAGAGCCCACCTCAGTGCAGTGACAGCTTAAAGCACTTGCCTGCAGCTCTGTGTCAAATAACCAAGAGCAGAACAGAGTGAAATAAAATAAAAAAAGGTCATTTTTCCCCCCTCCCGTTGAATGGGAGTGATGTTACAGTTTTGTGACACCAACTGAAAGGCTAAACAAGAGCATAAGAACTTAGGAAGCATCTAAAAAAAATGCTGGAATACGATTATGTAAGTGTCTAGAAAAATATGGGTCAGACTGTCCTGACTTGCCTCACTTTTAAGCCACCAGGACCACCCCCTCATGAGAAGCTGTATGGCTGTGGGCTATATTTTGCCTCGTTCCTTCCTGGGAAGCAGTGAAGTAGGCTGCTATCATTACTCCAGGAAAAGCCAGCCTGTGTCTCCTGTGCTCTCAGGGGTCAGGGCAGAGCTTTCATTACGGAACTAAGGCAGGCTTCAGCTGCTCTGTGATCTCATGACAAACTCATTATTCACTCAGAGTTCCTTGAAAAGGTGATCAAACTCTGGGAGTGAGTCAGGGAGCCGCTGTTAGCAAGCCCAGGGCTGGGTCACTGTGCATCACATCAGCACTGAGAGCCCCTGGCCACTGTCCCCACGTGGCCCCTCCTGCCCGGCTGGCACCGCGGGGGCTCGTGGTGCAGGACATGGCCAGTGACACTTCCACAGGCTGAGACAGCCCCACCAACAGCCAGGGCCAGCACCCAGGCAGTGTGGCTGAGCTTCCAGGGCTCCTCCCAGCATCTGGATTTACAGCCCTCCCAGCATGTGGAGTAGGGTTAGCAAACCAGGGCACAATGGGCACAACCAGGCTGACTTTCTATGAAACATGGAGGTGGCTGGGGGATGATGAGGATTGTCAGCAATCCCAGGGGATCCAGCTGTGCATGGTGGGTACCAACTGCTCCAGCTGGAAGCAAGGAGATGAACATCTCATAGGCACTTTCCCCAAACCAACACTGACAGTATCTACATAGTCACTTCAAGGTTGAGAGAAATCAATTCAAATGTAGAGATTACTTCAACTAAGATGATGAAAAAGCATCTTTGAACCCAAAATGCCCATGTTTCACTTGTACATTACCCATGGCTGGGAGCTTGGGAAGGTCCCAGGCTGCTTGCACACAATGCCATTGCATTTACAGGTGGGTTGTGTCTGAAGTGCAGCAGGGGTTCTTAAGGGGGGCATTGGCAATTAACCAGCTTTTGAGACTTGATCATCTGCTAAAACTGAATGATAGATTTTCCTTGGTCCTTAACTCTTTAATCAAAAGTCCTTTGTAGTGCACCGTGTGGGGGTGCATTCATTTATGAACACAGCAGTTCCATCGATGTTAAACCAAGTACTGGAGCACAGGCTGCCCTCCCTCTCTCCACTGAAGCTTTGCTTGTGAGCTCGAGTTACTCACAATGTGATTCATAGCAGGTAAAACATGTTATGCATTCATTTTTAATCAAGTTATTTCTTCACATAAATAAGCTGCTGTGATTAAACATTAGGAAGCACTAAAAATGCAAAGCTGTAAAGAAAACTGCTGAGAATCATTATGACACTAGGCCATACCTATATTATTTGCCATCCTCCTTCACTTTTATCACTGCTTCTTTTTTTTTGCCTTATCTCTAAGCTAAAAGTCCTTGGGCAGACTGTGCCTCACTGTTTCACCTCTTGGCCTCTGGTTCCCTGCTCCTCCATCCCAGAAACTTAGTCCCATTGCTGGCACTAATGATGAGTAGCCATGCACCAAGTCACTTAAACTCCAATCATCACCACTTGTGTTGGTTGCATTTTCAGCTGAGTCCATCCTCTGACTCTGTTGGTTGTGTGGCTACAGAAATGGTAATGGTGGCAACTCGGAGGGCCAAGTGCCCAGGAGGCAGAGGAAGGGGCAGGGGCAAACCTCAGCTGTCAGCAGCTGGTTTATTCAGATTTAAGTGTCTGTGCTGTGCAACAATGGCCCTAAAAGTTCTCAGGACTTGCTCAAAGCTTTCCAGCAATGGAGGACAGCCCTGTAGATTGGCACCACTGTACAGGTAAAATTTTAAGAGCAACAACAGTAATGACAGCTGGAAGATTACAATGGTAGTTTTGTGAGGCTCACATGGACACCAGTGCACCAAACTAATTAGCTGAAGTTGCACTGAAATGAGCAGCAAAGAATTTGGCTGCAATGCCCTCTGTTTCCCTTCTTTCTCCCAGGAACCTGGCAAGGTGGTTTCAGCAGTTTCAAGAATTCAGGGTGTGGAGTTCAAACCAGTACAGTCAGGTTCTCCAAAGCAGACAACTTCAAAAACTCAACTGCTCATGCATATGCTGCCACAATGCTCTCCTGTCATGTGGATTTCTCTTAGGCCACTTAAGAGCACACTATTGCAAAGGTATCTCAAATCATTATGCTGGGATGGAGGATGCTCTGCAGTAATTACATGCATTACAGAAAAAAGTCAAAAGATCATAAGTTGACTTGGTTACAAGGTGTGGGGGAAAAGGTACTGTCTCTGTATGAAAACAGTGTGACAGGTAATTTGCATTACAGTACCAGATCACTCAGAGCTCCCTGCCTTCATTCTTCAGTATAAAGTACTTTGCTCACTGCATCAAGGTGACAAAACTAGAGTCACTTGACAAAACAATACACATTTATTCCATTATCAGCTACTACACCACCTTCTTTCTCTCACTACATGCTGTATTCTTGGTTGTTTGAATTACCTCTGTGGATACCACCTCCTGTAATCTACTGCCTCATTCAGTAGTTGCCATTCAGGTGATGAACTCTGGCCAAAAAAGGTTTTTGTTTGTGCCTTTAGGCCAGAGAAGGATTTATGAAATTATTTTTTTGTCTTTTCCAGGAACAAATGCTCTACACTTGTCTTCCAGCCAGGTAGTGCAACATGGGGACTGAAATAAAGTAGAGATTTTATTTTATATGGAGGTATGATACCTGGCATTTTTTTAATTTTAAAAATAAAATAATTTTTAAAAGAGCAATTTATCAGTGCTGCTAGCTGAATTAATTTAACCTTGTGATTTCTAAGAGAAGCCTGTAGATGTTTGACATTCAGAATTTACCCCAAGCCCTCCCAGAGACAGTAACACAGTCAAGTGGGGGAGTAGAGCAGTACATGGAGGGGAAGGATTGCATTTATCCCTCTCATTCTGAACTACCCTGGGGTTTTTTCCATTCATACAACCCTCTGCTCCTCACTAAAGAAAAAAACCCCAAGTACCTCATATACAGAAGACCCTAAAACATGTGCAGTGCCTTTGAACACACACTCAAGCCTAATGAAATCATTTAATCAGCGGGGTTGCAAACAGGCTTAAAAGTCTGTATGCTTTGCCTGATTAGGACTAAGGGAATGGGCCCTTAAGGAAACCAGATGGAGATATGATTAGTTTTATTAAGTGTTGATCCAGCTGCTGTATTTATATTCCCCCTATTTATATGAACAATATTTGTCCAAGCATCTGAATACAAAATAGAGAACTTCACTTGCTGTAGGCACCGTTGCTACCTAAGTTTGATTAAGATGGAAGTAAAAACTCAGTCATAATAATGAAGGAGCACTGGCTGGCTGGACCAGATGATATCTTCTGTTTGTTGGTGAATTAAATAGCATTTGTTATCAGTAGTGTCACTGCAGAAATCGGTATAATCAGCGCACATTGCAGGAAAAACAAAAGTCTTTTCTCTTTCTACTGTAAAGTACCAGAGATACTGACCTTGTAATACAAAGGACTACAACACAGATGATAGCAATCTGGATGGTTCCAATCACAGCTGCTATTAAGACATACTGAAATCGTACTGGACCTGGAACCACATATAAAACGCTGTAGTCCTTTTTTTCACAGTGTTGTCCAGTATAGCCAGCATCGCATCTGAAATTAAAAAAAAAAAAAAATTCTTGTCATACCTGCTGCTTTCAAAGAATGCTGGAAAAATTGTAATCTGGAAAAAAAAAATTAGTGTCTGAAGCATAAGCTTATGTGTGTTTTTTTTTTTTTTTTTCAGAATGGACTCCCACAGAGAGAGTATCAGTGAGTGCTCAATCTCTCAGGGGGAAGACTTGTGGTCCTCAGTGTCACCAAGGTCTGTCAGAGTGAACAACACTCATGTGAGAGTGCCAGGAGGTGCCCAGGGGACCAAGACATAACTGGCTTCAAGTGGAACTACTTGCACGTTGTGATGAGAACCCATTTAGTTCCTTGCACAACATACTTTAGATTTCTCCCTTTCTTTGGGGAGGTGGGGGAGGGCGAAAAGCCATCAAGCTGTGGTTCCTTATGCAGATTACCCCTAAGGAGGTGATAAGCAATCATCCAGGCTCCATATGAAATGTGATTAGATGTTCCTGAAAGTGGATACATCATTTACATTTCGTCTGGTTGCTATAAAAAACCCCTGTATTGATGCTGCAGCCATCCACCCCGATGCTGCCTGCTGCACTGCTCACCAGCTCCCGTCCTGCAGCCTGACGTCTCCACTCTGCTCTCTGATTTTGGGGCCAGGCAGTGCTTTTACAGTTTTAGCTCTTGCCCTGTTTCCCCTTAATTGGCCAAGCAAGATGTGGAAATCCAGGTCAATGGCAGCAGCAACTGCCAGGGACTGAGACAGATGGCTTGGGCTCCTCTCAGGTGTGTTAGTGGAGCACTAGCACTGTTAGACTAGCCCTGATGGGTTAAGCCTTGCACTTCCTCCCTTTTCTTCTTCTGCATTCCCACAGCTGCCAGCACCTTGAGGAAAGGACATTTTTCAGCTGAATGGAGCACCTAAAATGCAGAAGCTGCAAAGAGCAAAATGTGCCCTGGCTGTTTGTGTGAGCTGGGAGGAGCTGGCTTGAGGTTCTGCCCTGGGGAGAGTCTGGTGTGTATCTTTGTGCTCCCATTCCAGTGTCCCAGGAAAACGGTGCTTCATGTGTAATAGTCCTTTCCCAGCCACCTGGCCACTGGGTGGACTTCAGAAGTAATATCTGCACCCCTGCAGGGAGGCATTCACTGCAGGAGCACTACAGTGCTTTCACTATATTCCTCCTTCCTGCCCAAACCTCCTCCAAAATCACCTCCTGCTGAAGCAGCCACCTCTGCCCCAGCCAGCTGCCCCACAAGCACCACTCCTGTCACACAGCAGGGACATACACTGGTGGCACTCCTCTCCCTCAGGCTGAGCAGGGCACCTAGCAAGGTCTGAGTGCTTTGTGAAGGGCTTTTAAAAACACATCCAAATATAACTGAACATTACTGGATGGCTTTACAGTCAATTAACATTGTTCATAACTCAATACACATTTGGGACTTTGCTGAATAATTCAAGTCTGATGGATTTTATAGCACAAAGGGCCATGGTTGCCATTATTTTCCATAGCTGATCTAGATTAAGTGTTTCTGTAAGTCAGTATTTCCACGTGTGCAGCCTTCCCTTGCTGGTAGGAGAAGGATTACCTGCAGGACGGTTCCAGCATGTTTGTGGAGTGCTCACACTTGCCATGCATGCAGAAGCCGTTGTAATGCTCTGGACAAGGGATGTAGATCCCTCTTGCACTTTCTTCCAGTTTATTTGCATTCTCTGTGAACACAGGTGAAGGGGAATGTTAACCTGACCATGTAGGATAAGGTGAAGTGATGGAAAGAACTCAACATATGAAAGAAAGGAAAACCAGAAGAACAAGCTGTGAAAGATGTTGTTCAAGCATCATGGAAGCAAGAGCAAGGGTTTGCCCCTTCAAACAGGTTGGCTGATGTGAGATTTGCAAGGGTTTATCTCAGTCTTTTATAATTCCTGTCAAGTTACAGCAAATGAGACACCTGAGAAAATAATGTGACTATTCAAAATCTGATGACAGAATAGCACATGCAAAATACCTGATTATTACTGTTTTACTTTATGGACTGTCTCCTCAAACTGAGACAAGGTTGGGAGAGAGACTCTGGACATTTGCATGTAATATACATTACAATACATTTGGTAATTCAACAACATATACAAAGACAATTTTATGGCTGAAGTAGAGCGGAAGTCCAGAGCTGAAGTTTATCATCAGTGCTGCATGCCCATGCCCCAAACCCCAGTGGCCTCCTCCACATCCCACAGCATCCAGCACTTTAAACTAGTTTGACTTTCTGAGCCTACTTCTGCAGCAGTTAAAGGGTCACTGATACTGCAATCCTGGGAAATCCCTTCATGCAGCCAGGAAAATGCAGGCTTCATTTAGTTTTGAAACAGGTATGTGCTCAACTTCACAGGCTGAAACAGAGAGTGTTACCACCATGAACTCACATGAATTTTGTAGGCCACCAAGGTATTAATTAATCTGGGTAATTTTGGCAAATTCTTCCATTTAACCAATACTTATGATATCTCAAATGGTAACACTCCTCTTTTTGTGATAGTATCTTCTAGCCATAATTAAAAACAGAAGAAAGAAATCTCACGATGGATGTCTGAGGAAATGTAGTTTGCACTCAAGTAAGTTGAAGCATTTTTATCTTCCAAAGGAAGTCCCTGAGTGTTATAAAACAATTGCAATTTGTGTTCTGCCTCCGAGCCAGTCATGCCAGCAGCAGGCATGCTTAGGTATTATCCCACCTCTGGGAAAAGTGTGTGCAGCAGATCCAAGATTCAGATTTTCATAATGAGTTTCTTTTCTGTCGCTGCTGTCCAAGGAGAGTTGTAAGAGTCTCTAACCACTTGCACTAATAAAGTTGGTTATATTGTCCTCATGTGAAAACAGGCAAGGACCAGCTCCCAGCAAATGAGAATGACAGGCAACCTCTATGTCCCTGCTGACAGCATTAGCTTCTCTTTCATCCTTAGGATTTTCAGGACCTCTGCACTCTGGACCATTACTGCATCTTTTCAAATGCACATATGCTGAACCCAAGCCCTGTTTGCTGATTACATTGGGATACCTGTTCCAGGCTGGTGGAGGCTGTCAGGGACCACGCAGTGCAGGAGCACGGGATTCCCAGTGAGGATTCCTGGGCTGGGGGCTGACTGCTGTCTCTGGACAGCACAGACAGGATGTGCTGACAGGAGGCATGTTAGAGGTATGGTATAACCTCCTTTGACAGCTTGCCCAGGAATTTTTGCTGCTGGAAAAAAGTGGGAACACAAGGCCCACTTGGTCTGGCACTAAACATTTTTGGCTACCTATCACCCTCTAAGTGAGACACTGGCTACCAACATGTGAAATATATACACAAAGTTATCACCCCTTCATGTCCTTTTATGCCCTGGAAATCCTCCCAGACAGAATAAACGTGTGTGATGTGTCAGGTATAAGTGGACTTGCCCATGCCACTCATGTAGATCTCGATGTGCTCAGGACTTGTGGGACTCCATACCCATGTAGTGATCACCTATGCACTGTGCCTGATGCTTTCTGGGTGTGCTTGACCTCTGCTATGGCCCACATTCAAATCTATTTCTGTCCAGGAAACTGCAGCAAGAAGTATGGGATCCTTATTAATGCACATTTTTTTTCCTATGGCGGAAAAGATAATGCCATTTCCTTCAAATCCTCCATTACCAGAGGAAGTTTGCTTCCTCTCTGAAGAACAGGAGACTGCTCTGTGTGCACATGCACGTGTGTGTATCTCTGATTGTTCCTTCTCAGGTACTGAAGTATCTCTGCCATGTCTGTACACCACCACTCAGTGCAAGGATCCCTCCTCTCTCAGATCATCCAGCAGTGTGGTTAAAATGGTATAAAACCCTTTGGTTTAATTCCTGGTTTTTTTAAAGGCTTACTTCAAGATGGGGGGGAAATTGTAACTTTCAGGACAGCCTCACCTGGGACTTGAAAGGGGGACCAGGATCTGTCTGGACATGCAGATGCTCTCACTGTGTGTAGGCTGTTTCTACATGTGGGTATAAACCATGTTTTCTTTAACAAGCTCTCTAGCACACTTTAAAGTAAATCTAGGATGATGCAGAACTTGTAATTACACTTCTAAGCATAATGTTGTGCTGGAAAATGCTTTAGTGAATCTAAAATGAGATGGCCCAAGCTTTGCTAGGATTCGTAGGATAAACACTTCACAGGGTAAACACTTCATACAGGAACACTTGTCACCTGTCTCAGAAGAGCCCACAAAACTTAGACACAAATTATCTCTATCTGTATCTCATTTTGACTGATGACTCCACCAAAAGAGCCAGGGATTTATATGAAGGCAGAGAGGGGGAAAAATGCATTTTTAGTTTGATCTGCCATTTAGGTTACTCGAAACACAGACCACAATAAAAACATCATTTTGTTCAGACTGAGAAGTTCCCTTGCCCAGCACATTTTGAATGCACACAAAATATTTCCCTGCCTCAAAACAGGTTATTCTTCTCACTACAAAATCCATCTTTTCAGAGCCAGTGTAGAGACCCAAACACCCAGGCATGCTCTAAAAGTCCCTTCATGTTAAAACTGACTGCTCCCATTTCTGGAAGGACCTGAGCACTTTTCAGCAATCCAGCTGTTGATGAGCTACTACCTCTTATGAATGCATCACAGGGTTTACATCACCATGAAACAAGAACCATAAACCAATTCTAAAAAGAGAAGATACAAATAAAAACCATCCTGAGGTTATGAAGCAAACAAGAATTGTACATATCTTAACAAATTAAACCTAAATTAAATAAATTAAGACTTCCACTCTTCTAAAAACTTTGGATTATTTATAAATTCAGTATTGGATGCAATTTGTACTAATCAAACTACAGTATCACTACACTAAGGAGCCTCTCAACCACACCAACTTCACACCTACAGCTAAACACATTTTTTTCCAAGCACAGCAGATCTGTATCCATAAAGCAATGACACAGACCAAATTCAAAGTTACTCAGGTTTCAGTAATGTTAAATTCAGTAGCTCCTCTTCACACACTAGACTTTCTGCATTGTTATTGGCAACAATGTGGGAAAGTTTTATTTGTGCCAGAATGACAGACTTCTGTCTGAAAAGACCTTTTTGTGATGGACAGGATTTGAGGCACAAGCCAGCTGTAAAGACTAGAGGTAAAAATTGGACTGACTGGATCAGTCTCTCCATCTCTGGACAAAAGAAATTCCTCCCACATTTCTCAAAATGCTTGTCCTTTTTATTTCAAAAAAGAAATACATCCTCACCCTCCAGATCAATTGTATTCAAGAATCTTTTTCTTGAAGCACTTTTTTTTGTTGAAGAAGTCACTTTGATGAAGCCAACATCTTTTGCATTTCTGCAGCATTTTTTTCATCTTTAGCCTAACGTGACATTTCATATTGTTCACATCCCTTGTTAGTGCCAGCACATGGCATGATAGCCTATCAAATAAGACACACTAGTCAAAACACATTATTTTTAAATGTGTGGAGGCCAGATGCTACTTTGTGTAGCTTGAAACAGCTTATCATCTCTCTCACTGGAAAAGTCTCCCAGCTGAACCCTTGCTCTCCAACCTCTCTGTGGATGGCAGGGAGATGCTGAGCTGATGAGCAATTTCTCTGGGATAAACTGGATCCTAAAAAGATATCCAGTGTGGCTGGCCACCCACTCAGTGATCTTGCTTTTCCTGATGGCCTGTCTTCTGAAATGTTAAATAAATTATTTAAAACTATCTTGTCTAAATTCCTTTATATCTGTGCCTGTTCCTGTAGTTCATCAAGACGGTGCAGAAGAATGATTTCAAATGCGTTTTGTATCATTTTAATTTTAGTTTCTGGTTTAGCTATATGGCTTTCCTTCAATCTTTGGAAGTTGAATGTACACCCTTGAGCTTCTCAGGTAACTGTTTCAGTGAAAGCTAAAATTCAAAAGCTGGAGCAGTGTGTGCACTTTCAGGAGCATGATGTGACTCTGCCAGTGATGAAAACAAGGCAGCCAGACTCTTCACTGGGCAGCCCTCACTGCTCCCCAGCTCCCATCTGAGCTAATGTGGAGCTTCTGTTCCACAACCAAACATGTGCAGCAGTGCCACTGACAAAGGAATAAACCCACCAGTGCCCTTGATGAGGATTATATGAAGTACTGTCTGGAGTGCCCAGAAAATTCTTTCCAGACATAAGGTCCTACAATCCACTTTAGAGAAATTAAATAAAAATCTAGGCAAAAATAGGATTCTTGTATCCAAGAATTGACTGGCAGGCACTTAACAATTAGTTCTGCAGGGCTGATAATTCTGTCATTCTTCATGGGTGAATCAGTGAGACTTTCTAGGTGATTTCAAACAAGCAAAGTAAAGGGCCACAGCCCATAAATTCGGATGTTAGCATTTTGGCTGATGCACAGCAGGTGATGTTGGAGCTTTGGAAATAGTAACTATTAGGCTATGCCCATATGAGAAAATATTGGCTCATATACAATGTTAACACCTAGTATACAGTCATCCCTGGACCAAGGGAAGGCCTGAAAATACGTATCTACACATATATTTCATCAGATAAGGGATGAGACAGTGAATGATATGCAGCAGCAGCTATTTTGACACCTATCTCATTGGAAAAACTGGTTAAGGAGAATTGACTTACATAATAATTTAATCTTTTAATACTGCTGAAGTCAGTCAAATTTGCAGATGGAAGCTCTCGCTGATATTGAAGTAGTGACTCCTTACATATCACATTATCTGAGGACATATGAAGGGAAAAAGGGATTTTTGGGTCAAATGTATGTCTTTAACCTTCTCAATCCCTTTTGGAAGCATATCCCCCTCTTACCTCCCTGGCAGGTCTCCCAAAGAGATGCTGCAGAGCACAGCACTGGGAACTTTCTTAAGAAAGCTCTTCTGCTCTGCATGAAAGAGACTTTGTGTGCAATTCTTGTTTGAAATCAAAACAAACATTCAGAGAGTATCCACCTGTGGAGCAAAGGCAGGGATACCCTGAATTTTGGGAAGGAGATTCAGCTGATTGACTACAGGTGGGAATCTGAACCTTCTGGATGAGCCTAGGGATAGTTTATGTTATTAATCTTCAGTCTTCACAGAGTCAGCAACTGCTGCTCTTCAGATGTAAAAGGGAACTTTCTCAGGCCAGGAACATCTGTAGGAATGGTTCAAAGGTCCAGGAGGAGGATGGTAACGGTGCTGCTCCCTCTGAAAGTGCAGAATTGCTTTAGCAGGTTTGCTGGTACTTTCCCCCCTCTTCAATAGCATCCAACGGGAAGTGAGGTCCCACAGCAACTTAGGGATGAAGTCCTTAGGCAGGCTTTCTGCTGCCTTGTGATGAAGAACTGCCATGATAAATCCCAGCTCAGACGAGAGAACAGAGATTTCTCCCGGGTCTTTGCTGCCCAGCTCCAAGGCACAGCTCCTGGGCAAACCTTCCCTGCTGCACTGCTGCCAGCTGCTCAGGGCCAGCCCTGGGAGCACCTTCACCCCCCACGTTCTCTTCTCCTGAAACCTTGCTTTTACAATTACAGAGTGCCTCTTCACAATGAAGAAAATGTGTGCAAGCAACTCGCCTGAAAATCACTGTTTGGGTGGGCGTTGAGTGAGAATTCCGAAGGAAGCGCTTGCTGCTGCTCAAGAGGGAGCTCACCAGCCCACTCTCCCTGAGAGCAAGAGGAAAATGAGACACCAAATGTCAGCTGAAAACGTCTGGCACCACTATGCCGCAGCCTGAGCCTAAATTCCTCCTGCAGCCACTCCAAGTACAAACTTGAAGCTGGTTTTTCTACATAAACTGCACAAAAAATACCCTTCCCATATTAGCTGCTTCACCAAGGGGAAAAAAAGAAATGGAACATGGTGAAATAAATTACATTCACTTCTTTTCTCAGGCACAAAATAGGCTTGCTGAACACAGTAATTTATTAATTTTAAATGTCCCTATGCAAATCAGTTCCCTGGAATAAGATAAAATCCACTTTCCTTTTTAAAAATAATCTAGGGCTTATTATGTTTGAGATGATGGCAAGATGTCCTAGTGCACTTTGAAAAAAATATTATGCTCTGTCTTTGCAGCAATGCATCGTAATTATTCAGCCTGCTGCCATAATTAATAATAGAAACCAATGAATTAAGACACTAATAATCCCCAGATGTTCAAATGGAGAATGAAATACTTTCAGCTTGTCAGCATCTATATGGGGGCTATGCTATATATGTTAAAGCTGTTGCTGAACTTTGGAAATCAAGAAGCACACTTATTTACAACATCTGTGAATATATCTTCCTTCTTTGAGAAAACTGATTGAAATCAAGCAACTTGTTAATCATTTTCCTGCATATATAACAAGACTGTCTACTCAAAACTAAACCAGGAATGTTTTTCCTTTTTTTAACCTTGTTTTTCACAGTGTCTGTTGTCCCCTTGAATTCACAGATGCCTTACCCTAGAGATTGTACAGGCCCCTAAAAGCCAAGGCTGCTGCATGTAAAAGAAGGTTCTACCAAGCAGTTACTGCAACACAAGGTGCAATAGAACCCAAAGTTGCACAGTGATGTGAGTACACGGCAGCAACCACTGCTCACACATCTGAACGGGAACACCCAGCAATAAAAGCTAAACTGGAAGAGAAAAAACACCACATGGGCTAATGTGTTGCTCCAAAGCAGCATTTTCTCCATGTCCAGGTGCTCACATTAGGCTCAGCTCCTCCCTGAGGTGATTGTTTCATTCAGTGAGGCAAGGCAGGCTGCTGCCTCACCTTGTCTGACCTCCTCTGCTTCCCTGCCACCACATTTCAGCCTCTCACCCTGACCGAGGCCACCCCTAAAGCAGCAGTCACTGCTCTTTGATGCTGCACTCCACACTTGGTTCCAGGACATCCAGAGGAGGCTGATGCACTGAGCTCTCCCTGCAGCAGTTCCACAGAGCTGCTTGTCCCCGTGTCAGCGGCACCTGCCACTTCCCAGGCCAGCAGACTGGCGAGGTCGCCGGCTCCCTGTGTCATCTCTGTGTCAGCTGTCCCCAAGCCATCTCCCCACACTTTTCTGGATGAAGTAACACAGACAGAGCTCTTTAAGGCAGCTGCTGTGGGGGCCAGTCTTGAGGCCTGCAGTCGTTGCTAGGTTGTGATTTAATGATGAGGGGGCTGTACTGTGGATTTATCAAAGCCCTGGGTAAAGGGGCCCTTACGGTTTGTGCTGCCCTCTTTTGTGTCAGGATTGAATAAATCTGTGTTAACCCCATATTCTTAGAATAGATTAAATGCCTCTTCCTGCTAACTCAGCTACTCTTTGTTTTTGGCAAGCTGCTAACGTTCCCTTCACTCAGATTCTCCTGCCTAAGAGAGATGCCACCAGCTCTGTGGGAGCAGCATCCTCCCCCTTCAGAAACCAGCAGTGTAAAGAAATAAAGTCATAGTTTATCTCCTTGCACATGATCTCCTTAGGCAGCTCATGACAGAGCCCTTAGAAGATGAGTTAACCTTATTATTATTGTAATTCTGTGTTAAAGAGTTGGTGTCAGATTAGAGATTTGTGAGGTTCCCTCCAATTAGGCTGCGGGCCTGCAGGCAGAGGAGCGAGTGCTGGATCCATCACATGAGGCACTGCACGAGCAGAGCCGGTGTCACCCTCTGTGAGAAATTCCTCCCAACAGCTGAGCCCAAGGCTTGTTTTCTCTCCCATCCACCTCTCCTCCAGCTACTCATTAGCGCTGGTGCTGGAGGGGGTAAAAAATGGACAGGAACAACCAGATCAGGGCTCCTCTCTATGCCCTCCCCTCTGAAAAAGTCCTCCTAAGAGTTTCAATTTACTGCTTAATGCCAAATTAAACAGAGATGGAAATACCACCCCAATATGTGGATGTTAGCAGCAGAAGATGGTTCTTTATACAACCAAATTGTGTCTCCTTCAGAGAAAGCAGGTGTGGATCTGCAGAGGATGGCTGGGAGGGACGCTGCCAGAGCAATACCTCTACATTCAGCGCTGTCTTTTTGGGGCACAGGAGACAGACCACCATCCCTACTGCACAGCCCCAGCAGCACACACACATGATTCTCACTAACCAGCAGCTCTTCACAAACCCTTCCCAGTCTAGCACTGCAGTGACACAGCACTATTAGCTAACTTAGTTATGTGATGATTAAGGAACAAAACTCCCCAAACTTGTCTGAGTGGTGTCCTGCTGTTTCTGCTTTGTGTGCTACGGTGCAATTTCTGTATCAAAGCAGCCCGGCTAGTGCAGCACTCCAGAGCAGCTTATTTATATGTAGATGTGGCTATATGACATTTCCAAATGCCATACATTTGCATATGAAGGTTCCACTTTTTTTTCCCCAACTTTAAGTAAACAGAGTCTGCTGCTATTCCAAAGCAGTGCTTTCCCTCACTTGCAGCTGACTGAGAACCATCCTCCTTAAGCAGCTAAAAAAACCCCTGAAACACCTCATTTTCACAACTCAGCAACCTTGGCTATCAATAGTGTCTCTGGGTGGGTCTTGTGATTTATAGCTGTACCTTTGATACCAAACCAAGCGCAGAGAGCAAAACTGCAAGACCTTAAGATTTTATATGAAATGGCTACAGATGATCTGCAATACCAATCAATATTTGCAAATAGGCCTCAGACATATGATGGAAGCTTGTGGTCATCCTAAAAAAGCCTGTGGGTCACATTCATTATAGCTATGAAGATGGTATTGATTTTTGTCACTGATTTTCCACTTGAAAACAAGAGCGGGAGCATGTTGCAGGAGCCGCTGAGGAGCTCTGAAACTGCAAACCTAACACAAAACCACAACCTTATGTAACACCAGAAAAGCCAAGTGGACATTATATATTCAGCTTTCTTGTCAAAGAAGATAAGGCTGAAGCAGATGGTATGTGGGCAAAGTTTCAACCTGAATACATTGCCTTCTAAAAACCAACAGTGCTATGAAAACAGCTCGATTTTGTGGCATGAGGCCGATGAACACGATACCTGCACATTAAAGAGCTGCCTGACGCCAGACCTTGAGGTACGTGCTATGGAGGAGCTGAAGAGTTTCCTGTTGGCAACGTGTGCATGCCAAAACATGACTCCCAGCACTTCTCCTGCACCACCTTGCATGAGCAGCATGAATTACGTGTAACACACAGACTGAGCCCTGTCCTCATGCACGCTGCATGCACAGTCAGGGTGTGTGCTGAGGGAAGCGGTCCTTCGGCATCACCAGGCAGCGTGGGAGGGCTGGTGGGCAGTAGAGCAGATGGTGGTCACCAGACATCAGCTGTCCTGCTCTCCCACAGCTCAGCCCTGCTCCCAGGCTGTGCTTCCTGCTCCCGCCACATCCTCTTGGGTTGGGAAACACCGAGTTTGGGATGAGCTGCTCCCGTGAGCCCCGGGGCTCTGCCTGCTCTCAGAAGACCGTGACAGGCGCTTCCTGACTGTGACAACAGGCACAACAACTCCCAGGAGTCTCCCTCGCTGTGGTCTCAGCTTATGGAGTTTCATCCACCTTCCACTGCCATTTCTAGAGCACCTCATCCTCCACTGCCAACTGCTAGATAGCATCAACTATGACAAATGGGATGAGGTGCCAGAAAGCTGATAAATACTTTTGATATGGCTCTAAAAATAGCGAAGGGATATTTGTATCCTTCTGACACTTTCTGAAAAGTAGATGGATATGCATGACCTAAGTTTTAAGACGGGTGTCAGGAATATTGATGTGTGGAAGGAGCAGGATCGTTTGGCTGGCGTTGCCCCAGGGGACAGTCGCATGACTGATGATGTCTCCACTTCCCAGCTGAGGGTGTGCTTCAAGGGGGCTCGAGCAGAAAAATGGGAGCCCATCCAGAAAAAAACCAGGATTCATCTTGCCCACCTAGGTCGTATCTTTTTCCTTGATGGGGATGATGAAATTGGAGAAAGGGGGTGCTAGTCCTCCCGGAGCAGCACTGCTGTGCCCTAAGTTATGCCCTTTGCAATTCCTGCCACATTAACTCCTGTACCATGTATGATTGAGCCTGGCGTGTTCCCAGGATCACACCTGTAAATTTAATCTGGTATTTCCAAACTCTCTCTGGAAATGTGGAAGACAAATACAGTTTCTTCCCTCTCCCTCCAATCTCTAGAACAATGTAGACTCCAGTTTGCATATCCAACCCCAGATGTCCTGAAGCTTTCCCTTCTTTGGCATCTGTGCAGGTGGCCTGCAGGAATTTAAGTACTGGTGCAACTAGCAACTCTTCCAGATTGTAAGGACTACACCAGAAATAGAAATAGCTTTTAAGCAATTAAACTGTAGATTAACAAAGCGTGCTTCCAGTTTGTGTGGAGATGCACTTAGAACCTGTATCCACCTGATCATACTCAGAGAACAGGCACATCTTACATAACACAGAGCTGCATTTTCCATCCATCCTCACCCCCTTCAGCTGGCTTTTACTGGCAGAAAGATTGGGCAGGCAATCAATGAAACAAAGCAGGAACTTCCTCTTGAGAAACTGCTGCACATAAAAGCACACCCTAATCCAATTACCAGGCTGCCCCCTAATTTCCAATAGGAACTCCAGGTCTGAATGGATTGTTTTCCACAGAGAAGCGGTGTTTGAAAAGGTCTCTGACTTATATTTAGGTCTGCCAGCATGGTGTTATGAGACTTTACTTTCTGGTTTCATACTTCAAACAAACTCAAAAAATCACAGCTGAAAGCAAGTATGAATGGCAAAATTGTCAGAGGTTTGGTGGAAGGCACGGATAAGAAAAGGTTACCCAGGTACGTGACAGCACGGACAAGTAGGTCAGGGATGTCATTTTGGCTACAAGGTGTTTCCTTCAGTCCTTCTGACAATCTGAAGGTTTTACAGTCCTAGTTTTGCACTGATTTTATATTCAGTTTTGATTACTAAAATCAGTCCTTTTTTTTTTTTTTCGTCTTTTTTTGGGGCACATGTTGGCAAGATGCTGCCAAGCTGAAGTGTAACACCCATTTGGCTCCCTTCCCTCCTTTCTTTTTTTCCAAGGTAGCATCTGTGCTTGTAAAAACATGCTGCCTGAGAGGATTTATCCAGGAAACTAAAGAAAGAGCTGCAGAATTTGGGGGAAGTGTGTGTGAGAAAATAGGAGACTGAAATAAAAATACTTGACTCTTATATGTGGTATTTTTGTGCACTTCCTGAATCACATGCCTGGCAAATCCCTTGTGAATATCCTGGTTATTTCAGTTGCCAGAGCATGACCCTGAATGGCCTGTGACTACTCAGAGATATGTCTGTTGTTGGCTAAAAGCATGGTTTCAGCCATACTTTTCACTGCTTTTGTTCAGGCTATTCAGAAAAGTTTTGTTACACTCAGAAACATTTTACTGGCATGTTGCAAACCCGTGATCACTCCTCCATACAAATCAAACGCCACACTTGCTGAGGGATGAATCCTGCGTGGTTTGATGCTATTTTTACTCACCCCTTTGCCCTGAGTCCTGCATTGTAAAACTGTGATGGCAATGGGTCCACACAACCTTGCTTTTTGTATCAGTCCAGCTGTATTGTTAAAATCTTTTGTGGCTGCTCAGAGGGTTGGCTTTCAGCAGACTGTATGTTTGAAATTCCTACTTGGTAAACAGGAGCACACCAAGCAGTGTGCATCCTTTCCCATACCTGGAGCTGGAGAGATATCCCTTACTATTCCCAATTTTAAATGTAGGAGAAAATGGATAAAACAATATAAAATATAACGGCAGCAAAACCTGCTACATTCCTTTACCTATTTTACCAAAGATACACTGTTTCCCATCTGTCGTGAAACCCTGCAATGGAGGGATGAGCCAAAACCTTTGTGTGTTCTTGGGTTTGCACCAAAAGGATCGAGTGTCACCACACAAATTTCAGCTTTCTGCCTATTACTCCAGTGCCAAAAGTGATCTCTGAGGAGCAG
Source organism: Leptocoma aspasia (assembly GCA_013399835.1). NCBI lineage: Eukaryota > Metazoa > Chordata > Aves > Passeriformes > Nectariniidae > Leptocoma > Leptocoma aspasia. The sequence goes on along the minus strand of VXAX01005189.1, from coordinate 574,974 downwards.
AGAGGAGCCCACCCAATGCTGCAGAGCACACTTTGTGCCTGAGGGGCTGTAAGAGACCTCTCCAAGGCACGCTGAAGACACCTACAGACACCTACAGCTACGGAGCTGTCACCTCCCCTTGTCTGCTGACTGCAAACTCTCCCAGTGTCCTTGAGCTGACTTCCCCATGGACCCAGACTCTGCCTGCTGAAACAAGCCAACAGCAGACAGCATCTGGTGGCCCATCTCCCATCAAACCCTTCCATCCGGGCCCGTGGCCATCCCTGTGTGATGGGACAGAAAGCAAGCACACAGCTCGCCCTGCAATTTCCTTCCATAAAGAGTGGAACAGCTTCTCTACGCCCCAGAGGTCCTGGTATTCCTCACTGGTCACAGCTCATTTTGAAGCACAGACAGAAAAGTCTATTAAAAACATTTTTTTAAAAATAAATGAATATAGTGTTTACTATTTTTATACACCTGTTATTATTGTCTCGCAGCAGTGCCACAGAAGTGAGATGTAAAGATGGCATTTGTGAAAAAAAAAAGGGTTTGGTATTTTAACTCTGTGCTCACTCCTAGAGCTATTGAAATATAACAATATTGAAATAATACAATATTGAAAGCAGGAGAAGCTGAATGGAAAAGAAAGGGCAATTCTGGGAAATGGAAAATTTACTAAGAATAAAAATGGACGAAAAACCCAAACAGAAATCTCAAAAGCCAATAAACTCAATGGCCACTCTCCCACTACTTCCAGCAAGGCTGGAATTTTACCTACTGCCTCTTTTAATCTTATTGACTCTTAGTATTTTAAACCAGACAACTGACATCCTTCTGCCCAGCCAAGGCCTTTTAAATCACTGAAATGCAGGATGGAAAAAAATCTGCAGTGCCAGATGTGTCTAAAAACAGTCACAGTTCTTGTTGAGGCAATCTGCAGAGGAAAATGTTTAGTATTTATCATGCCTGACAAAACACTAATAGTTTATCAGTTTTGATGTTATAGACTAATAACAAGCTTTTCCATGGCTACTTCATTTGCAGAGCGTGGAGACAGGCTACACTACTGTTACTTGATTTTAGAACAGTGTTTTTTATTTAATCCCCTCCCGTCCTAGCTGGATGGAAGTACACTTCCATTACTAAATGAAATTGTAAACTAAATACTCTAGGGAAGGGGTGTTTTGATGTACACCTGACACAGCTTTAAAGCACAGATAAAATAAGAGGGAGATTAAAACCATGGGGAGAGTTTTAGTTTTTTCCCTCCCCCGGAAAAATATTTTGCCATTATGTAATGTTGTCTAAAATGGCTAAGGCTTGTGATAACAGCAGTAGGCAAAGCAGTGCATTTTGATTCAGTGCTGATAATGTTCTGACATGCACTGCCACAGGTACTCTAATAGCACATTTTGTTTACAGCTGTTGTATTTCCAAGAAGAGTTTCACAGTCACTTAACGCTCATGGGTACAAGGTAAAATGACAGCCCAAGTGTGTAAGAGGTCACCTTTCTAGGCAGGTAAATATTGCTTTTCAAACCTGAGTTGTTACGAGCACTTCTGCTTGCCTGGTGATACAGAGGTGCTCCTGAAACTGCCGAGGCTGGGTTTATCCTGGAAGCAGAGGAATATTTGTATGGACAGAAGTATGGGAGAAGGCACAGCTTACATTCAAACTGCTGCATCTCCTGCTGAAATTCATACTTTCCCAAAACCATTTCCCTTTCCCTTCAGAAACAACCTTCTGTCACTCGTGGTTTTGCACACTAAATGTTAATGTGGAAAGAATAGTTATGTTGCATTGCTCAAAAAATCAGTGCAGGGTGTGGCTTTTAGCAGGTGTGTTCAATGGAAAAGGTAATGCACCTTTTAGCAGCTGTATTCAATGGAAAGAACTGGAACCATCAGCCAAGTGAAACTGTTGTGGCAAAATATTTTTCTGTTTTTACTTTCTTTACCCGAATCTATTAAACCAGCCAAAATTTGTCACTTGTCTCCATCTAGTCTAATTCTGAAGGTCTACTAAAAATAAATACACCAGCTCCTTCTTTTCTTCCCCAGCTGTATTTCCTTTAATTCCACCAGATGTGTTTATACTCCTGAATCCAGGTGAAAGCCTTTGTTATCTTCAGGCTCAGATTACCACTGCACGTGTCTAAATGATCAAATTATCTCGTGTTTGTATCGCAATTTGACATGATGATACTCCTTCTACAAAAAAGGATGTTTCAGTCAGTTCTAAGTAGCAACTTTCCTTATGGTTACAACTTATTTATTACAACTGTCATATGCTTTCATCTCGTGGTATTTTGATATCTAACATTTCATAAAGAATGCAAAAATATCCCATGAAACAAAATTCTGAGGAAATTCAGTTCTATGAATATTTCAAAATAAATTTTTTTAACATTTCAGACTAGATCAAATACAAATATTTAAATGTTGATGTTTCCTGAAAACAGATATTCTAGCATCTCATTATAACTTTAACTCTCAAATCCTTGGGAAGGGTCTGTGATTCCTAACAGCAAATTCACAGAAATTATGCCTAAAATAGAGCTGCTGGGCATAAAAATACACTGTGGTACTCCTTAATCTCTATCAACTAATTCAAATTAGTGCAGTGGATGGCAAACTGCTGCTGTGCACCATTTTGAACAGTATCCTTCACGGATGACTCTTGATATGATCAAAGTGCCTGGAGCCCAGAGGAAGGATGGAACCAAGAGTGAGGGAAATTCCTCCCCAAATCCAGAAAACAGGATTAACTTCCCAGCCTGTTCCTTGAGGAAGATTGATAGAGTCTTGTCTCAGATCTCTTTTTTTTTTTTTTTAACTTTCTTTTCTTGTAGGGGAAGCAGGGGAGTTGAGAAAGGGAAGAAGATGCAATCAAGAGAGAAATGCCTTCAGGGTGTCAAAATGCCAAAGAGGGTATCCACCATGCTTCTGGCACGTGGATGAAGTGCTGGGGTTACAGACTGATACCTACAACAGCAGCACAGTGTGAAACCCAGGCACCACAGCAGAGTCCCCCAGGAGTCACAGGTGCCACCACCCTGCATCACCCTAAGTGTCAGATTGTTGGTCCTACAGAGGAACTGGGCTGCACAGTCCTTCTAGACCTAGTGATCTAGACCTAGATCTTCTAGTCTAGTGACTTCTGGAGTGCAGTGGGTCTGGGGCTGTCTGCAGTAAATTTAAGTACAGATCTGTGAAGCCACTTCACGGCCTGCATTGTTAGATGGAGTTCATACAGAACTCTGCTATTTAATGCTGGTCTGTCTCAAAGGAGGGGCCTGAAAAATGGCAAAGATGCAGTATTAACTAGGTGCTACAAAGTGATTTAGTCAGATATAAAAAGATCTTTTTGGATAAATGTAAATCCTTTCACAACGGCAGTGGCTGCAGCCAGGAATTATGGCGCATATTCCATATATCCATGGCAGCCAAACACTGGCTGTAGATCATGTTGTTTCATTCCCATAAACCCCTGAAAACAAAGGTTAGGAAAAACAAATTTTGGGAGTAGCTGTAACTAGAGCATAAAAACTAGCATGACCGCAAAGCACAGATGTAATTTTTTGAGGGTCCCTACCCCTGCCATCAGAGCTCCTATACAGGAAGTAGGTATCTGGTTAAAGACAACTTGAGAAATCAGGCACAATTCAGCTTGTGTTGAGTTTTGGGGATCACATCTTCCTGTGTAAGCAGGAAGGTGCCCTTCTTTTCTGCAAGCCTTACCTTCCTTTCAGCTTACCCATTCTTCTGATCAGAGCACAGATACTGAGCAGAGGACCCAAAGATCAGCAGGTACTGAAAGGCTAAGGTTTGCTCAGGAAGATGGGTTCCTGTGCTCCAAACAGAGCACATATGCAAATGGAACCTTATGTGTTTATGGACTGGGACACAAGAATCTGTAGAAATGCCTTCATGAACTCAGGTCTGCTCATCTCTATTGCACATAGAATTTCTGTTTTTATCCATAACCTTTAAGAGAACAAAATGTTACAGAAGACTGCTAACATGATAGCATAAGGGGAAAACCAACAAGTAAGGCACACAGTCTTGGGCAAGCAGAAGTGTTTGGAGCAAGCTTCATAAATTTCTCACAGTTCTGAGGGAAACCTCACATGAAAAAATATACTTGGATTACAACCTCCACCCTCACCCCATATCTCAAGGAAGCTTTACACTTGAATTCATTTCCAGGAGTTAAATGTTTCAGGGATGCTGACAACAGTAAAATAGTCTGGTCTGGTTTTGTGGTTTTTTAGGCTGCCCAGGCCAATACTGGTGTTACAAGTTAGAATTCTTTTTTCCCTTTTTTTTTCATACAGGATCTAATTCTTAGCCTAGATTTGCTGAATTTTCAGGCTCCCAGACTTTAATGCAAATCAAATAGCTTTCTTTATAATGTTCACTCACAACAATACTGAATTTGTTTATTATGGGAAAAAAGCACAAACGAATTCTGCAACTTTTGATTCACACTCATTAGTGACTGAATTAAGGGCTAAGCTTTGGAGGCATAAATGGAAATGTTCTTCCTCCTTGAGCTACATCAGTCTAAGGTAAAGAGACATCTAGCAGTTCACCTGAGACCTAATTTAAGTTTTAATGCTAACAATTACAGGTTCCATGAGCATGACACTGGGAAATCATAAGTAATGAAAAGGCACAATTTATCTCATTATAAAACCAAAAACCCCCCAGAAATCCTAACAAACAAGGCACACTTTACCAAGCTCAGCGCATGCAATTCAAAGTTAGAGGAGAACTCCCATAAAAAGTGAGGTATTCCCTTGAGGCTGGCAGATTAAATGAGCAATATTTCTCTCTCCCTCTCGCTTGTTTTTAAAATCTCCATAAGCCTGTTTTTATTTTGCATGCTCCTCAGGAAGAGACTGTTAGGAGTAAGTGCTGTTAAATCACATGGCACAGTGCTCTGGAGTGCTGCAGCTTCCTTCCTGGCAGGGGGCTTGTTTGTGAGGCTATTATGTGACCCCTACGACAGTGTATCTGTCTCCCATTCCAAAAAATTGTGTAGATTTCAGCAAGATAGAGCCAAGCAGGATCTGAAGGTAAATTTGAGAGGGTTTTACAGAAGAAAAGCACTTGGGGTAGCCTGTGCTGCAGTGCCCATAGCAAGACTAACTGCATTATTGCCCCAGCCTTTTTTATTTTAGAAATAAAACATCCAGTCTTCCTTATGACTCAGGAAAATGCTGGAGTCGGACTTTCCACACTCCACCTTTTACAGTCCACGAGTTAAATCACAAAAGAAGTAGCTGCAGGTTTTCATTTCAAAAACACCCAGGAGAAATGGAGGTTTGGGGGCCAAGAGAGTTGTTGGGACTGACTCTGTTGTCTACTCAGACTTGAGTTGGGAAGTAGCTGGCAGTAAGATTTACTGACCTAACAGCTGGTATCTATCACTGCCTCTTAGATTTTCCTCTGGATACCAACAATACTGGAGGAGCTGCAAGGCAACAGAAGGGCTGGAGACCACCAGGCTACCAGAACACAGGGATCTCTCTTGTATTTGAAAACCTCTCAGAAGAATCTAGACTGGTTTTTTCCCTGTGTTTTGCAGAGCTCATCTACCACCTTTTGAGGACTTTCACTGTGCATAGAACTTAAGCATATTTTCCTGAAACCTTGCAAACAAATGCAAATAGCAATTTGTAAATGCAAATAACAATTCAAGCAACATTTAAAAGCTCCCTGTTTTTAAAAAGATGTATCAGTTGTACCATTCTTGTTCTTCCACAGGTTGGAGTGTGTGCCTGTGTGTGTGTGAGCACAGGTGGAGGCTGCAGCTAGACAGCATTCATGCTGCCACACAGCTGTCAAAATATTAAAATCTAGTTTTTTCCAATTTTTAAGTGATTTGATGGAATAGCAGGAAGGCTTTCTATACAATCTATTTATTTACTGTGACAACCTCTGACTCTGAGGAATCGAAAGCCAAGCAAATCTGCATATGCAAGGAGGTAATTTCCCTCACATTTTTACAAAGCTGCAGATGAGAAATAGTTTCTCTCTAGCTGTGATGGTTGCACAGTGTTCAGCTTTGTGTCTCACTTGCTAATTCCATTAAGAAGAAAGGAAAGCCTGGTTCACAAAGACAGAGTAAAAATGCACCATAGTTTATATCCCATAGCTAAGCTCTGGGGCTTTATTATTCTTCAGCAGTTCAGCAAATGGCTGACATAGTAGCGGACAAAAAATTTAATTTAAACAGACAATGTCAAGTGGTTTAGACTCCAAACTTAACCTACTTTGAAAATGTTATGATCTGCAGAAGGAATCTAGTCTGAAGGTCTCATATTTTAGTCCATGGGGGAGAAAAAAATTAAAAAATAGTCACTATAGAAATTCAGCACTGCTGTTCTGATTCCTGGCTATTCTCCAGGCCTGTTACAGACAACGAAGATGGCTGTGACTGAATTGTATTTATTTTGGAGTCCAAGACTCTTGGACTTTTGAAAGGACTCATTGAAGAGTCCGAGGCTCTTCTTTATCCTTGTAATGTGCGATGGCTCTCATGGCCTTCATCCCACAGCTGTGCCCCAGCCAAGGGAAGATGATGTGTTGACACAGATGGATTCTGCCCTTTTTGGTGGAGCTCTGAGTTTGCTTGGGCAACACAGCCATCTGCCAGATTACTCGCCCGAGCACCCCCGGGAGTGCCAGGACGGCCCCGGTGCCAGGAAGCGCTCTGAAAAAGATCCAAGACTGTCATGCAGGTTTGAAATCCCACAGGAAGCCAGGAGGGTGAGCAGGGAACAGAGCAGCCATGAGCAGACGTGCAGCATTTTGTGCTCGTTATCGGTTCTGGGCACAGCAACAGCACTGCCAAGACGGGCCAAAGCACTGCCTGCAGGAGAGTCCCAGGACTCCCCAAGAGCCCAAAAGGCACCACCTGAGGCTGCTGCCAAGGGAGAATTTACTGCCCTCGAGGAACCCAAAAACACAGCCCAAACTGACCACTTGCAGATGCACATTTTTCACCAGAGGAGACTATTTGGGCTGGAAATGCCTCCTTCCCCCTTCCACCAGCTTCTCTGCGCTGCTGGCATTCAGCTGCTGAGACTTGATCTAATCAATGCTCATATGGGGAGGTTTGTCTGGCCTGGAAGATGATATTATTGAATAGGTCTATCAAATTTGTCAGTGTCTTCGCTGACAATTTTCATGAATATATAACATTGAAATATGGCACATCCATACTGACTTATTCCTTATGGTGCTCAAAACGGCTTGGAAAAAACCCTCTGTAATTTGATAATGAGAAAGGATAAAGTCATGAGGGGGATAATTGCTAATATCTGGATCTTAAGAAGAGAATATAAATACTGAAGAATACAAATAAATAGGCAAATGGATTAACAAGATGAGAACTCATTGATTGCCTGGACTCTGAATTCCAAAATGCCACCAAAACAGCCTTACTTATGCATGTAATGGGGAAATTCAAGAAAACATCCATCACAGGACTTTCAGCTCAGACACCACAGTCTAAAACATACATTGCACTTAAAATGCTTCAAAATGCTCTTTCATGGAAATTGCAAGATAAAGTGTATTTCTATTGGATTTGAGGGAAAAATCACACCATTCATTTATTCAGTAAAACCAAATCTCACTGCACAAACTTGATCAAGGTCAACAATCCGCCATTTGTTGAGAGTGAAAATCTCCCCAGGTCTGATAAATACCTTGGGGTTTCAGAAAAAGGAGAGGCCAGAACTGCACAGAGGCACAAATGCACAAGTGTACAGACACCGTGCTGACATGTATGGCATGGCAGCCACGGCAAGGGCAGAATGGTGACCCTGGAGAGGCAGGACAGGGTCAGAGAAGGGCCTCCTACAGCTCACTCTTCTCAGGTTTGCTTTGTTGTAAAAGGGAGTACCACTTTTTGGGTGCCTCTGGTATTGGTGAGGCACTTAATAGTGCTGGCATAAATCTTGCCTGTGTAAAGCAGGAGCCCTTAAAAACCGAGGCGATGCAAACCTAATGCAAAGATTTACCCCCCAAAGGAAGGAATACTCTTGGCTTTGAAAATGGAAGGATTTGTGCCTTACTGGTGAGCATCAGAGGGCTGCCAAGAACAGGAGGGAGCGAAGACACCGATTGAACAGACAGTTTGAATAGTTTGATGTGGAAAAACTCAGCTGGCTGTTGGGACTTGTGGCTGTTTGCAGAGCTGCTGCCTTCCCGGGCCCCCACGGTGGGCTTGTGGGGGCGGTTATGGAAAAACCTGCACTGCTCAGCCACCACAGGCCCTGCAAACAGCATTTGGCTGCATTAGCATAATTGACAACATCAATTATGCCCACTGCTGTACTCTCCCCTGGGAAAGTCTGTCCACACAAGCCAATGTTTTTAAAAGCGTGCGGTGTTCACGGTCTCGGCGATTTTTAGTGCCATTAAATGGTAGAGAACAAAGGTATTCTGTGGAAAGCCGCAGGCTCAGGGAAATTGCTTCAGAGGCTGAGGAACTGTTGCTTTTTCACACAAAGCTTCCCATGGTTAGGGCAGCATTTCCGGTCTGAGGAGATATGAAGGTGGGAAAAAAGCAGCACATAGCACATTCTTATCACAGCCACCACCATCAAATGTTTCTGCAGCTGAAAGAACGTGAGGATGGCACAGAGCTTCCTGTCTGGCAAACGCTGATGCATGAATGTTTACTGTGCCTCCGTTTTATACTGCTGCCTTCCTTTTCCCTGATTATTTCTGGAAGGATGGAATTGTTGCAGCTTTTTGATACAGCAGTCTCATTTCCCTAAGGTCTGCTGATGGGGTTATGCCCCAGACATTTGGGGACACTGAAGGCATCTGGATTGCCCTGCATAAACTAGCAATTTTCACCCTACATGCTGTTACTGTATGTAAAAATGAAAAGTTTAAGCCAGAGGAATAAAAACAACATCACACAAAAACAACATCAGCTGGCACAGGCAACTGTGGCTGAGGTTAAATCAGTCAATAGAACCTGGTGAGAACTGCCCAGGGAACACAGCCACCACCCTTGAGAAGCCCACTGGGGCCTGAGCCACACCACAAGCCCCTAGAAGTGGCTTTCTAAGGTGCAACAATGGTGTCTTCCAGTGCCAGAGGTACCTACTGGACTTCAGTGCTGATTCAGGATGCCTCCATCACTCCCACGGCTGTAGGGCAAGGAGGTGTCCTTTCCACAGGTCTTTGTCATCTCTCACTGGACCATCTGTGCCCACACTCCTGACCTCTAGGTGCCTGGAGATCATCTCCACTACTGACCTGTTCCTCTGTGCCTTGGCTCTGCCCTCCTCCCTTTCAAGTAACCCAGATTCCTTGTGAGGTCGCTCTCAACCCCTGACAACACCTTGCTGCAGTCAATTTTCTTCTACCCACCACCTCTTGAATGTGGGCTGAAATATCATCTCTCCTAAGCAAGAGCTGTTCTCTTCCTCCTGCTCACTTGAGCTCAAGGTGCCTTCTGTGCTCTTGTTCCTCCATGACCCATGACGTGGCTTTCTCTAGTCACCACTACAATCTCCTCCTCCTCCTCCTCCCTAATCCCCAACCTGCCTTTCCTCCCTTCTTGTTACAACTCAGTTGCTTCATGCTGTCTCCTCTCTAGCTGATGTGGCCATCCTAAAGCAAATCCATTAGACAGCAGCAGCCTAGGACAGGCTGCACACTGAAAAGGGGCTCCAGGCCTTCATCTCGGCTTGAGGAATCCAGTGCTCTCCTCAGCTCTCCAGCAAGAAAGGACTTAAGATAACATTACTTGGCCTTATTTCTAACTTAAATCATTTTTGCCTACTTGGCCTTATCTCCTGTCCCCTGTTGCTCAGGACACAACATCAGCCTTTCCAGCCTTTGAAGAAAACTGACTACCACCTCCCACAAAAAGCTGAGTGCAATCAAAAGTTTGGAGGAAAGACACTGAAGACTTTTTTCTCTTTGCATGTCCCCGTCTTCACCAATGGAAGGGCTCCTTGGCAGCAAGAAACATCCTGGACCGTGGCTCACCCTTGATCTTCCAGAAATTCATCCCAGCACTTCCTTTCCATAGCAACTTCTACCCTCCCTGCTTTGTGCTGCAGCAACCCCCAACACCTCGCACTGCTCTGCCTCACCGAGACATCATTTATTCAGAGCTCCATGTTTTAATCATCACGCACTGGTTTAAGCAGGAACAGAACAATCATTTCTAAGGCCAGGTACCCCACTGTCACAGGCATGGCACAGAGGACCTGCACAGGAGATGACCAGCTGGATTAACGGCTGCCTCAGGACTCTCCCGGCAGGAAATGTCCACACCTGTGAAACCGTCAGCTGGGCTTCACCCAAGCCATGCAGCTCAGGCAAACCCAGCCATCCACACCTACTCCCTCCAAACACTTTAAAACCACAGAAATATCACGAAACTGAAGCAATGAGTGCATCAGCTGACCCATTTTCACCAGACCTTCCCAGAGGCTTTCACTCTTGGTGAGAGTTGTGAACATTTGCATGCACGTGCGTGCGCACACACACGTTCAATTTCTAAATCAATCCTCCCAGGCAAAGGGTGTAAAAAAAGTCTCCCAAGCCTCACTAGTATTTACATGTTTTTAATTTCAATTGCCATATAGGGCTATTCAGCCATTATATTTTACTGTAGCTTCTAAATAAATTAAACCCATTTATCACTTAAACCCCCCACATTTTAAGAACCTTATTAACTTCATAGTTAAATGCCGACAGGTAATATTTATTATGGCAGCGTTTCATGGTATCCCAGCAGTGCTATGAGCTGGATTTTCACTTCCTTAAACCTGTATATCATGACAAAAATATGCATAATCTAGTGCACTGATTCTGTAATTTTCAAAAACATCAAAACATCTGCTAATTCTGGCAAATAATTTACAGTACTTATTTCCTCTGTCAAAACAGGTGTTTTATGGCCAGAGTAGTTGTAGGTTGACAAAAACAGAAGCAGCCCATTTATTAAGAAGAGAGTTTGTAGCAAAAGAAAGAGTAATGGAAAGACAGTGTTTTCTTAAAGTAAACCAGGAAAACCATACTAGAAGATGAGGACACTTCACCTCAGCAAATGAAGGAGAAAAGAGACTTACACAGATCCTGTGAATTGTGATTCTCACAGAATAGGAACCGTACCTGCATAATCTGTCCTTGCATAATGCCCATCTTCTGATTTTGTAGTTGTTGTAGTATTGTCTGTGTGAAAAGAAATGTGTTGAGTTGCCTGGGGAGCCTGGACTCGATACAGCCCATGCCTCAACCACAGTGCCCAGGCAGAGCTAACTTCGCTTGCACACACATCATCTCTGCTGGCTGCAAGGCTCTCCTGGGCCTGCCAGGTGAAAACAGCAGGATCTTTTTTCTAACAATATGTGATAACAGATTGCAGCTGGGATAAATATATCACTCTGAAGCAGGAGTTGTCATTTCTGCTCTACTTGAAGTAATTGGGGAGTTTTAATATGTACCCTGAAATGAACTGCCACTTAGGGTGGTTAAAGAGATAGGAGTAAACTGGAATGTGTTTAATACACCTGTATACTATGGCCTTGTAAGTAGATGTACTGAGGATTTATGGGTCAGAAGCTAAGGAAAAAAGCTATGGAGAGTCTGAGCCTCAGCAGACACCTTATTTACAGGAGCTATTGAAAGGCAAATTCTCTTCATTTTTATTTTGGAGAAAAATAGGGTTTTTTAACTCAGCTCAAGGGTGATGTAGTAGCCCAAGAGGTGAGCACAGAGAAGCACTGTATTTATGGAGAAACAGAGAGAGCCTTGAGCCCTGATTGGAAAACTTCCTTCCAGGCATCTTGGGCATCATGGGGCCCAGCAAGGCTCGCTTGAAGAAGCAGCCCAAGCACTGTGTTTGGGAGCACCTCCTTGGAGAATCCCCTGAGACTGCCTCATGCTGCTCCAGTTAAGGGAGCACCAGAGGATCCACCCTGGGTGCCAAAATGTATCTGGAGGGGCATTCCCACTGTCCTGCTCCAACTGCTGCCTGGCAGACAGAGCTCTGGGCAAGCTGCTCTGGGCAGGAGACTGATGCAGAACCCAGTGCAGGGCTGGGCAGGGTCAGGAGTGGTGCCTCCCTCACACCTCACTGTGTCTGCATCACAGAGGGCTCTGCCTCTCACCACAGCCTGTGCTCTACAGTAGAAACTGCAGCAGTCTAATGGAAATGTAACAATTACCAAATAAGAAGCCAGCCCTGGTTCTTTTTTTTTTTTTTTTCCTCCCTGAACAAAAATTGAAAACATTCTTTGAAATGAGTTTTGTTATGAGAGTTACCTTGACATCGACCCAAAGACATGACTTCAATTTTCTCCTGTTTCTGGCATGATGCCTCTTTGATTTGACATGCATTATCATAAGATTTCCCATCGGAAGCACAAAGAGGATTGAAGTTGGTTTGAGAACAGTCAATGTTGCACACACACCTAAAAAGATACAAAAGAGAAAAAAGAAGAGGCTAATATGAGAAACTTTTTTCAAGACATCATAAATACATCTCAGAAATTTAAATGTTTGTATTATCCTGACTGTACAATGCAAATCAACATAATGAAAGTGGAAAGTTCTGTCAAGAGGTCATTTGTATTTCTCGATGGAAATGAGATGCAGGGAGAGGGAAGAGGCATATAAAAGCAAGCAAAAAGAAAGATAAAAGAAGTGTGTTTTACATGAAAACCGTACCACAGCATTACCACTTGTAATCTCCTGTAAACCAAAGAGATATGCAGATAAAGCAAGCTGCTGAGCCCTCCTGCAAACTAAAGGAGCCACAAAATTCTCCTCTGTTCAGGTGCTGTCCATTGTATGTAATATCACATAAATGTGGGTTTATATTGATTTATGATTTAATTGCAAAAATAATTACAGCACCTAGAGGCACTCTGATTGTAGCAGATGTGATACTGAAGCCTCACTTCACCCCACTGGGATAAAACCACCTGCCAAGGCTGAGACTGGAGCAGGGATGTGACCGCAGTCTCTCTGTCTCGCGCTGGTGGGATCTCCCCAGCTCCTGGACACAGAGAGGCTACTCACTACTAAAACCAGGAGAATGGTGTTTTAGGGAAGACCTTGCGCACAGGCACTTTCTGAAGCCCTTGGATAACTCAGCGAGCAAAAAGCCTTCCGCAGGTGTTACCCAGGAAGGTCTCCTGTCGTGCTCTGTGCGGGGTGAAGGCTCCCATGTCCAAGAGCACAGTGTGGGCAAATACAGGCAGGGCAGTGGTGGCCCCATCCTCAGATTGCTTAGGGCCATCTCCAGAGAATCCAGAACCCGGTTTGTGAGCTCCTAGGCTGCCCTGTGATGTGAACCAGAGCACAGGGAGGTATTCACTTCCAAAGTCTGCTCTGGATCTGAACTAACGCACTAACGTGGACACATCCTGATCCCAGCAAGCCTTGTCACTGCTTCTAAGATGGAGAAACCTAATTATTTCCATTGACAGCAGGCTGAAGACTCTTTTCTTTAGGTTCCTCCTATTTCATTATCATTAGCAACGTCAGACAGCCTTGGGCATCGGCAGGGGAAAGGCACACTAATCTTCTGTCCCCCAACTGTGCTGTGTAACAGACAGCTCAGCCTCAGCAAACCCAACGTGATCTTGCTTGGGGACAAAGCCAGAGGTCTAACCTGGCAGCTGCTCCAGCTCTTCTGAGCGCATAATTGTGCACATGCTGCTATCTAAACTTTTCCCGGCTCCTTCTGACATTAAGGCGAAGTAATGCGACTGATGCTCTATCTCCAGCCCACTGCTTGTGCTGAACCTCGCAGTGCCAGCTCCACAGCTCTCCCTTTGGAAAGCTAAGTAATGGAAATGTCAAGCCTCCAGCCTCACTGCTTGATCTAAGGAAGTGTTTACAAGTCAGTCCACCTCCCATTTGCAGCAGACATCTGGACACCTTTGACTACTGGGGGTGTAGAGGGATATACACAAAACTTGGGTGGAACGAGGAAGAAGGATATTAGAGTGTGGGTCAGATCTCTCCATCGCCCTGTTTGGCTTCTGGCCTCCAGAAATGTGCCCAGGGTGGTGGAAAACAGTGGAACCAGTTGTTGTCTTCTTTTAGAATTTTTTTTTTACACTGGGTAGGTCTATTTACCCGGAATGTTCAAAAAATACAGAAAACTTCAGCTCAAAAAGAGGCCAGTGGTGAAAAGCTGTGGTTATAAATTAAATTACATGATTTCATAACTCGAAGAAAAGCGTCTAGCTCCCTGTGCGTAGCAATTTCCCCACACTGATAAACATAGAGAATATACGAAAAAAAAAATCCAGTGCATTTCCCAAGAATCTCCTTATCAGCAGAATAAGAACGTTCTGCTCCACTGAAATATTAACCATCATCATTTCTTCCTGCAGCCATTTCCAGCTTCCCACCTTAGTCAAACTCACTTCATTAGGAAACATTTACTGCTCAAGTAATAGCAATTCTTTCCACGTAGCTCCACCATTTGCATTTCAGATGGGACCCAATCAGCCATATGCTCCTTTTTTTCATAATAAACCAGCTAAGAAACAGCTTTACTTCTCTACATTTTGCTACAGAAAAATGAGTGAAGGTTAATATATATTATGTTTCAAGTCAAGAGAAAATTAAGACAATGGGAAAATTACAACAAAAGGGTGCTCTTTAGGGGAAATTTCAGCAACTTTGGATGCAGTTTCAAAAATACCTAGGGGATGCAGGAACCTATGCTCAGAGTTAGACACTTCAGAGACATGTTTTTAAAGGTGCTTAAATGCTTAAAGATGCACGCAAACACTTCATGTGGGATTTTCGGTATCTCAGAGACCTATTTCCCACTGATTTCAAAGACTGCTTCAGAGCCCACTAGGCATTTATTTACATCTTTACATCTGATACCTTCCAAAACACAAAGATCCAAAACGACTTTCCTGACCTCTTCCAGCAAAACTGAGAAGAGAACCAAGGTTTTTCTGTAGCCCATTCTAAAACTCCAACCGTGACACCAGCCCTTCTTTCCTAGCAAACCTCTGCAGCAGCTGCACAAAGAGGATGCACCATGTGAGCACCATGAACCACGTGCTGCTTGTGCTGGGGTCAGATCACCCTTGTGCCAGGGAGAGCAGAAAGGGACACCCCCAGGATGCTCCAAAGCCTTACAGGATCTCTTCTGTGAAGCTTGATTTTCAGGGCCAGCTAGAGGGATGCTGAAAAAACACCAAACTTGTCGCCCTGATCTCCTTGCTGCAAAGACCTGTGCATCCACCCCTTGCACAGTTTTCAGCAGATAACTTCTACCTTGCATCTGCAGTTTATTACTGCTTTTGCACTTATACACTCAAATCCTACTTGAAGGCTGCACAATTAAGTCGACATCAAATATATGTCAGGAAGTGCGAAAGGTAGGATTGCATCAGGAAGATTAATGTGCCTGTGTTGCTGGCTCTTTTTAAATTATAGTGCTCCTCTTATCAGGGAAAATGAGGTATTCCAACACATTTTTTCAAACTGGAGGAAGCAAAAGTCTGCCATTTGGACCATGCTGCCAAATTCCAGAAGGGCAAATTGCAGGGAAAGAGGTGAGGCAGGTACTCCAAACAGGAATGCCCAGGCAAATGCAGCCTCTGAGAATACCTCAGATTTAAGTGGGATTCACCAGTGAGGTAATAAATACATAATGAACAGCACTTAATGCATTTGATTGACTGAAAACCTGTACAGGTGCCTTCACTTCTTGAAGCATTATAAAATGCATGAGTGGGACTCTCTTGTGTTAAACAAGAACCAAACCGTGACATCCCTGCTTGGCTCAGGGTGTGTGTTAGGTGAGAGTACCAGTGGTGTACCAATGGTGCTATTTTCTGGGCACAGAGAGTACCTTCAGCTCTTGTGGGACACAGAAGCCCCCTACCCAGAAGAGAGCACCCCTCTAACACTTGTCATGCACAGGGCTGGCAGCACCCATCCCACTGCCAAGGGTGTGTCCAGCGGGCTGGCTGTCTGCCTGCAGCTTCCCAGTCCCTGAGGCCCTCCAGTATGCCTTGAATTTTAAATAATTTGATCATTTGACCATGTTATCATCCTGCCTATGACTTCTGATTATAGTTCTATCAATAAATCTATTTGCTTTCTGTGTTCCTAAGTGTAGCACTGAAGAAAGCCTGGCAATAGAAAGGCTGACTGAGCGTTCCTGGTGCTCGAGACCCTGTGGGAAGGTCAATGAAGTCTCCTAGGGGGTCACAGAATGAAACTGTACCCAAGAGCATACACAGAATACGTGTGTAAGATTTAACCATGCCTTCTGTAGTCAGAAATGCAGCTTTAAAAGATGTGAGGAAGGAGAGCCTCCAAGACGTCAGCAGATACCCTGCAGCTCCTCTGAGAAAGGGAGGAACGCTGTTCCACAGGCCCTTTGCATCTTCAAGTAATGGGCTCATGTGTTAATTGATTAAAATTTGGGCTGCCACCATAAACAATCATTAAACAAGGCTCATTTTCTTATGTCTTTTCTTCCAGGTCATTGTGATAGTCTCCAGTGAATTCCCTTTCTTTTATACGCTTTATTTTATTCCATTTCATTTCACATGATGATAATCCTGGAGGAGCTGAACATCCAGCAATCTATGTGGTTACTTTGGTGATCATGGAAGCAAAAAACACCAAAGCAAACTAAAAAGACCATTGAAGGGGCAAGGCTGGGCACTTCCTGAGGGGATTTTGGGCTAACTGCCCATGGTGGATCTTACAACACTGCTTGATGACGTTGCTGGGCCCTGTCATGAGAATGTCACACCCAGGATGAACCAGCAAGTGTCTGCAGGCAGAGGTGCAGCTCTGCAGGTGAGAGGCAGGAGAGGCCCAGGAGGATGCCTGGGGGAGAGCTGGCAGAGCTGAACTTAGCCTGAGGCAGGTGAGATGCTGACAGGCACCTCCTTGTGCCTCACTACCGACTTGTGGGGCGTGTGTTTGCTGCACTCTGGTCTGTGAGCTTTGGGAACTCCTGTCAAGGCAGGAACTGCAAAGAGGGTGCTTAGCAGCACAAGGGAACCCATGGGCATTTTGGGATTTCACCTGTTTATGGTGCTTCTTCCCTCCCCAGGGAAATGAGAGAAGAGCACAAAGAACTCCTTTCCAGCCCAGATCCTGATCATGCAGAAATGCTGCCCAGCCCTCAGTCTGGTCTACATGCCAGCAGTGATGGTGACGTGCTGCACCAGGCTGCTTGGCCAAGCTGGAGCAGCCAACTTGGCTTTCTGTTGAGTCAGTCTCCATAAAAATTAATGGGGTCAATAAACCAGGCATGGGTGAGTGCACAGTCTCCCAACGCCCCACACTTCTGCAAATAGCATATGGTATTATTTTCTGGGCACAGAGAGTACCTTTGCCTGCAGAAAGCAAGCTACTGAACAGAGGATTCACAGCTATGAAGGGCTGTCCCTGGAAGAAGGAACTGCATTTTAAGGAGGAGTCTCAATAAAATGAGAGAATGATTCTTTGCCCATGAAGGGTAGGAGAACCCTATAATTCTATTTCCTTAGTTCAAGAATAGAATATAATCATTAGTAACACAGCGATGACAAAAAGTAACACACTCGATGCTTTATCTTTACTCCTAAGACAACTATTCAGTCTTTGTTTCCAGCAATGTATTACTGAAAAATAATTTAAAATAAATTACTATGCAATGTCTGCACGTAGCATGAGGAAGGTTTCCTATGCAGCTGCGATGGGAAGCAAGGAGGATAAATGAGACAATGCTTCCAAAAGAGTGGTTTCACTGGGAACAGATGCAGGCACATTTCTGTCAGAGAGAGATGGCAATGGCAGTTCTTCCCCATTCAGCATCTTTTAATTAGCCCTCTGCTGTTTGGAACCTGAGAGCATTGTTGGTACTACCTCTCTTTATTAAAGATTCATATTCAGACTTTGCTGGCCATGGGTCATTTACTTTTTGGAACCAGAGCAACAGAAAATTGTGCCTGAGATATCTGAAAGAGAAGTACTTAATGAAATGACTAACGTCTTCAGCCAAGTGTCTAGCTGATTACAGAGTCCAAACAGCAGAACAGCAATAAATCTGCCACAAAGAGAATTGTCAGTCAAGAAAAAAGGCATAAAACTAAAGAGACAGGGAGGCAAGAGCTAAAAATGTGAACATGCAAATCTAGTGTTATTTTTACTAGTCAGAGCTCTGATATTTGAGTGCACATGCTAATTTGGTCAAGTGTGAGATCCTACCATGTTTCAGAGAGCACTATTTTACAGGGAAGGTAAAGTTCCATTCTGCAATAATTTTAAACGTTATATATTTTCTTCAGGCAAAAAAAAAAAAAACCAAAAAAAACCAGACAATGAAAACCCCAACAACATTTTGCACATAAAAAAGCCTAAAACCTTTCCTTTGCCACAAAACAGTGTATAAATAAAAACACAGTTGTTGTATATTTATGATATTTTCACCAGAGACATTTCTGCTCTGACTAGAAAATGGTGATCAGAAACTCCAATTTCTGGATGACAGCACAGACCCCTCCAAGCCCCCTGCCCCTCCGAGTAGGACATTAAATGCCCACTTAAAGCAAACCTGGCAGTATATATGCCTGCATAAAGAACCTGGCAATCAGTCCCAGATGCCTTCTCTATCATCAAGGTTTTTCTTTCTGGTACACAGGGCATCTTTGTTGACATTACCAGCAGGCAAGCTGAAATGAAGCCAGGCTTAACATTATGCCTCGACACTGGAACAGGCATTGTAGCACGGCTCAGCCACGTGTCAGAAGGCTGGTGGGAGCTCTCATTTACCCAGGCAGCTTTGGGGGTGTTTAATCTCTCAACACAACATCATGCAGAGACATGTGAATGAGCTCTAGGCAGGGACTGGGCAAGGTGAACCTCTGGGAGCTCAGGTAGCTTGCTCAGACCAGCCTTGTTCAGACACACAGCCCGTGACAGCCCTTCACTGGGGAGCAGTGACAGGTCACCTCTGTACCTACCTCAGCACATCACCCACCCACAAAGCCACCTGCACACACGGGCAGCAAAACTGGATTGCTCCAGGTGGCTTGGACACACCTTTGTTTTGACATGAGTGTCAAAAGGAGCAAATAAATCCAAGCTTCTGACCCTCAGCCCACCTCCAAGCACACCACTGAGCTTTACAGTGATCTCAGACAGCCCTACAGCAGCGATGGCCTGGCACCATTACACCCCTCTAACAGAGAGACAAAGTCCTGACACGCTCAGTGCAGAGTCACCAGGGACTTTTGGTAGTCTGGCCAAACTCAGGTACCCCACAGTGGTCTCTGCAGCACGTGGAGCACAGCCCAAGAGGATGGCACCCAAAACTGCCTGGCATCGTTGCCTGGTTTGGCATGCACAGAACATCATGTATCTGCTGACATACATATACATAAAATATATTCAGAATGCACACTGGCACACAGTGTTTTACACTTTCTATGAATCATACCCTACAACCTGTCTGCGCTTGCCAGGAGACTGAAATCCTATCACTGCACTCTTAAGAACATCATTAAGAGGCTTAAAGAATAGAGACTCTGCGTGTCTCCTTCAAAACAAATTTTGCTGTAATTTTTGGGGTTGATGCAAAACTTTAGCTGCAGTGCAGAACAATAAACAATACATATTTTATAATGGCAGCACAAAAATAGCACGCGGTATTTCTTTCCTGGGCTTGCTAGTGCTTCCCTCCTGCTTTAAGATCACAAGAGAAGAAAAGCACGGCTTATTTTGAGTGCTTTCCATTCAATGTTTGTTACTTACTTATTTATTTATCTAATTTATTTTTCCTTTTTGTCCTTTGCAGCCCTGCTTCTGTGCTAAGGGCTTTAGCGTGCCTACTTTGCACGGTGGCTTCCCTGGGATATTTTACCTATTTCAACTGTTCAAATGTTTATCTTCATCAGGAGTAAAAGGAGAAAAGCTTGATTCCCTCAGGGTGATGCAATGTTTCTGCATGGCATTTCAATAGCATCCTGTTATTCAAACAATTAGAAATCACAGAGACTATGCACGGAATTATCAGCACACTGCATGGAGATTTTTATTATTATGTAGTGCATAATGAAAATGATTTGAAGGACCCCAAAGCATCATAACAGAAGGAAGTGCTGAATAATCAGGTGATTTTTTTTTTAACTGCAAGAGCCCAAAAATATTGTTTACTGGACATATGTCAAGCTAAAATGCACTAAAGTGGTGAATATATTTACAGATGGCCTTCCTTGCATACCAAATGCAACACACTCTGGGAGTGTAGCTGGAGACAGAGCCAGGAGCTTGGGCTACAGCTGCCACACTGCTGCTGCTCTTGCATAGCAGGGATGGACTGGCAGTGCTTAAAAATGCCCATGGATTTTTCAGACCCTGCTTTGCATGGCAGCTCATGGAGGATGTTCCAAAACCATGGGCTGCTCCTGGAGACACCTTGCTCTACAGCCATGAGGAGAGTCCCTGGGCACTGGCTGCTTCCCAGAGCTCAGTGAGGAGCTGGTCTCATGCCCCTCCAGTTTCCAAGAAGTCATCCTGAAGGCTGCAGCTCACGAAAAAAATCTTTCCTCTGCAGTGCAAGACACTGCAACTTGAGTCCTAATTCCCCTTTAATTTTTGACCTGCAGCTTTTTTACTAAATTTTTGATGAAAAACATTACAAACTTCACCTCTGTGTCCTTTTTACAATTCACAGCACAAATTATAGTATGACCTTCACCTGGCTTCCCAATGCCTCTGGTGCCCTCAACAGTACATTGAATTGTGTGCTAACAACTCCGGGGCAAAATTAATGTCTCTTTCTCTCTTTTGTTTTTGGTCCTTCTAAATATCATTCCTATTTAAAAGATATTAAGTTGTATAAAGCCATCTTTGCCACATTGGATGCTTTAGAGCCAATCACAAGGCTGATGACTGGGTTTGAAGAGACATGGAAAAGCCCTCATGCTAGCTGTGTGACCGGAGAAGAAAATTCTAATTCTGTGCACATGCCAATTCAAGTGTCTGCAGATATCTAATGTGTAAAGTTTATTTAGAACTCATAGAATAAAATAAATGCCTTCCTATGGTTTGCCTGCCCCTGGTGTCCTTCAAGTCTCTGTGGTCTGTGCTAAAACAAAGCTTTGCTGACTGTTTCTCTCTCTGTAAACATTGAGGCTGTCCTTCATGAACGGTTTATTGCTGTGTGCCCCAGACTGCTGATACTGTTCACTCCTATCTTGAAGCCAGCAGAATAATGAAAATTGTTTCCACAAATCCCACAGTTCTACCCTGGACTGAACAACCAGTGGGAATATTGCAGCATCCAGTGGGAAGCATGGGACACTATCTAGCAGCAGGTCCTGGCATGGCCCTTGCCATGCAGGAAGGATCCATCTGCTCACAGAGAACTGCAGCTCTGTCTGGGACCACCTGCAAATTTCTGCTAAACCTTCTGCTAACACTAGAAGTTACTTCTGAAAGTGGAAAGTGGACTCTGATTTATCAGTGAAAGTAAAGGGATGATGGCCTTTTGACTAGCAGAGACCGGTGTGCTGCCAGCCCCATCCCTTGCTGCACATCAGTCATCCACTGCTGGTGGGGAAGTGGGGACCTTCCTAAAATGAGTGAAAGCAATGATAAAGGAATTCCTCAATGTAGAGTCTGCCTCCACATGTGCAAGCCCAGAGCAGCTCTCCCCATAACCTCTCTGCATCCTTAAACACGTGTGACTCCCACTTCCTCAGGGATTCACTGAACACTCTGAGGTAGAAGAGACCCACAAGGATCATCTGAAGTAAATGGCCCATGCAGGGGTTGCACCCACAACCTTGGTGTTATTAGCACCACACTCAAACCAGGGATACCTGCCTGACGCAGCACCATCTGAACTGGCCATGTATT
The DNA here is from genome assembly GCA_013399835.1 of Leptocoma aspasia. NCBI lineage: Eukaryota > Metazoa > Chordata > Aves > Passeriformes > Nectariniidae > Leptocoma > Leptocoma aspasia. The sequence continues at coordinate 553,098 of VXAX01005189.1, read as the reverse complement.
CCAGGATACCCTGCTTGGTCAGCTGTCTTCAACTACAAAACAAAATCCAGTCTGCTATTCTATGAAATTTTAGGAGGATACTTTCAGGCTTTCCTTCAGGCATTGTATGCACCTCCTGCACAGGCAGAAATAAGGCAGGATAACCTCCCGTTTTCCTGCCCAGCAGTGAAATGAGGTCTCAGCCCACAGGTATGAGCCTGGGACCCAAGCAAATCACTGCATTTGCAAGAAGGAGGGTGCAGTAGTAACCCTCTTCTACCCAGAGCAACCAGGTCTGTAGGTAAAAAGCTGCCACCAGGCATTCCTGCTGGCTGGGGATCTGCCTCTTCTCTTGCTGCCTCGTGATGACCACGGTGGCTGGCTGCTTTTGGGATCAAGCCCCATGGGACAGTACTGCTGCCAGGGAAAGGAAGACAGACGAATGACTGCAATGTGCCATCTCAAGGACATGTCCTTGCCAGCAAACTAATGGGATGAGAGTAACCTGCTTCAGGGCTGGCACACAGACCTGCAGCTCCTTGAAAGGAGCAAGTGCTGTGCACTGGCCAGGACAGGTGTCCCTGGGGCACCCGTGCTGTTGCACAGGGGAGAGCTCTGTTACAAAATGGGCAGGCTGAGACACAGCAATTAAATCTGTACGTCTGGGGACATCTCACACAGGCTTTTAGCTGCAGCCTACCCGTGGGAAGGGACTGGGGCAGGAGATGGGCTCTGTGAGGAAGGGACACCTGCCACTCTGCAGGGGCTGTGAGAGCTGAGGTCAGCCCTGTGCATCAGCTCCTACTTAGTTTTCCTCAGGCTCATATTTAATGCATGGGATGTATCTTTAATGGTTTAGATGTGTGAACAAACCGTGGCCTTGATGTTCCTACATGGGTGTGTGAAGGAGCCTCCGACCTTCTGCAATGGATGCGGTTCTATTTTAATAGTTAACATAAAGCGGGATGGAAGAGATGAAGCATTCTATTAAGACATTTGATAATAAATTGGTAAGTGCTTTCCCAGTGTTTTACATAGTTATTCTCTCTGCTGATCTATTTAGCCAACACATGTAATTCTGAGCTACAAAGTTGTATTCCTGCTTTCGTAAACATACTTACATAAAACTCAATAACAACACAGTCTATTTATTGCTAAAACGCTAGTAGGAAATTGGAAAAGGTATAAATACAATTCATTGCTGGTGATCTCCTGCCCCCTGAAGGCACTGTAAGGCTCCAAATCTTGCTCAGTTCACAGCATCATAAAACCAAAGCAATAAATGTCACTCCTTTCTTGATTGCACATTAGGCCAATCGGCTTTTTATTGCGACTAAATAGGCCGTCAGGAAGGCACCGCTCTCTTTACTGCTGGGGGATGACTTTGCCTAAATGGGGGGCCAGGGAGGGAGGAAAGCTTACTTTTAAATAACAAGGCTAAGAGAAAACAGGGGGAAAAGAAAGGTGCAAAAGCTCAGCAAGGCCTTTGCACTTGCTCTTTCATGCTGTAATGCCTTGATGTACGCAGACGATTATGTGTCAATGCACATTAATATCTGATGTGCATTACCACATTATCATCCCTTATGTGCACTTTCACAGCCTGGTGAGCCCAGGCTCTCCCAGCCATGGGGTTACACAACCAGCATCACCGTGGGGGTACAAACCCAGCCTCGCCCAGCTCCAAGGAACACCTGTGCACAGCGCTGCCCCTGCAGGGCCCAAAGGGACCCTCCTGTGTCCCTCCCACAAAGCAGCAGGAGCTGGGTGATCTTTACAACACCCTGTATTACAGCAGGAGCACAAAACAGACTGCCAAAGCCATGCCTCCCAATGCAAATAAAGGCATGTGCTCAGAAAGCTGGGACACTTTCCTACCCAGGACTGAAAACTAGTTATAGCTGGTGGCAGACGAGTAAAAAAAAAAAACCCAAATCCTGGGCTCATTTGCTTCCCTGTTGATCTGGGCACATGAAATGGTGGCTCTCCGCCATGCTGTCACGTGTGTATGTTGTACCCAGATACTTCCTGGAAAGAGAGAGGGATGGTTTTGCTGTCCCACACACGTGCACCCTTGTAACAGGTACAGGTTGGTGTTAAGGCAGTCTCACAGCCACACCACCTCGACGCTGCCACCCCACACCCTCCAGCTGTGCCTGCCACACCAACCTTTAATTCATCTGCTCACGCTGGGTGAGCCCATTCCAGCCAGGCAGAGGGAAGGCAGGAGAGGACAACCTCCCTTCCATCCTTGGGTAGTATCCCCAAAACCCTCCCTGAGCCCCGGAACGTGGGCAGCCACTGCAGCTCCTCCTCACTCTTCAGCCAACAGCCAACTGGACTAATTGCAAGCCAGCTTTACATTTCCTCCCTGCTTCCACAGTCCTCTGTCCCTTCAGCCTTCTCTGGAAGCCATGGCCACCCATCCCTCCATGCCTCCCATCCACACACATACACAGACAGGCATCTTGGCCATGGAAACCTAACAGGAAGATGGCTCTGTGTTGAGCCACGCTTTTGAAATTATTGCAGCTTTTTTTCCCCAACTGTTATGTTGACAGACTACTAATTGCAAAGACAAATGATGACTGTGTCTCTTACAAGCCTTCCTCCCACTGAATTTCAGAAGAATTTGTGTCTTGCTCCTACAAGAGCATGGCATGGTAAGACACAAAAACCCCCCAAAATCTCAGAAATTGTTTTTGGCTTTTCACAAATCAGTATTTCCTCTGAAGCAATTGCAGCAGTCAGTAAGGCAAATTCTGCTTTTATCATGACTATTTCCAAGTTATTCCTTTGCACTGTAAGACTGACAGAGCATTCACACTCCAACTGAGTCTCTTCTCCCTTCTACCACCAAAAGGCTCCATAGGCTTCTGAGAAGTTACTCCATAGTTATCAAAATGGGAGAGAATTTTTGTTTCACTGAAGTCAGTGGGTAACTTTCGTTGACTTCCCTAAGCTGGAAGTTCACCTTCTGAACTGAAAACCAAGTTTGGGTGAGCATCTGAAAAGAGGAGCACAAGGGGAAAAAAAAATCTCTAAGCTTTATGACTGTGTGGAGTATTATTCCCTGGACACACAGCAGGTTTTGCTGTAATTGCAAAAGATAAAAAAATGCTATTTTTATTACAAAACCAAATGTTAGAGATTCTAGCTTTTGGATAAGAGATGGATGTGTCATATAGGGTCCTTAAAAACCTGCTTGGGTGAGTAGTACAGATGGAATACAATGTGGGTTTGCATTTATCTGAGAACATTTAGAGCCATGATATATAGTCTACACGACAGACTTCCTCGATGTATAGAGAAAATATAGCCAATTTCTTTGTGTAGGCAGAATTATTTACCAGAGTGTTCCAAAGTGTATTGGTAATAAAACACTATGAAATATAAGTAACTCCAGACAATCTTGGCTTATGTTAAAACAAGCTGTTTTTTTTTTTAAAGAATGTTATTAAGAAAATAAATCCTGAGAATCTGGAAAGGCAGGACTTACTCAAATGAACATAAGCCTCTGAAGGATTGTGTTGACTCAATGGAGAGAAAGGTCAAATTCTCCCAACCATCATCCTAAAGGAGTTGGGAATCAGTCTCACTTCAAAATCAAATAGGCTATTTTGGCACAGGATGAAGGATGCAGAGATGGTAAAGTGCTTCTGTGAAACTCACCTGACTGGGAAAAATGGCTGGTTTTAACTAAACCCAAATAATATATATGTAGAGTAAAATGATTTCACCAGATGGCCAAACAAGCCATTATTTTTCCAAGCATTACCTTTCTAGCCAGGCCACTAGTAGTGCAACCAGTTTAGAAACACTAAAAGGTGCCCATTCCCTCATCCTCCTCTGGAGAACTGGATCATAGGCTTTTCTTGGGGCTGCTGAAGATAAACCCAACTGCTTTTCCCATACCTTTCCTGGCTCTTTCTGCAGACTCCTTCTGAGAAAGAGGAAAACCACCTATTTTTGGCTTAATTTAGGGTCCTTCTGAAGACTGTGGGCGTCTTTCCCTGTTTATGTTTGGGAACAAAGTCACTTTTACACCTAGGCCAGTTTAGGTTGAAACTGCCCTCTGAAAGAGCCCTACAATACCTCAGCAGCTTGCCAGAGAGAAACCTGACCATGGCATTGATGCAATGCTTACCTGGGGACCTTATTTTCTGACCCTAACATGATGTCTAGACACTGGTTTCCAATAAGCCAAATCTTTCACCTAAGCTAGACCTGCTGCAATGTTCTTGTTTGTGCTGTGGACAGCAATTCAAGCTACAATTTCGTATTTTACTAGTTTTCCCACTTTTCTGTCTGCTCATGTGGCATTTTTTTCCCCAAGTTCCAAATGAAGAAACATGGCTGGGTTCTCTCTTAAGCTCTCATACTCCAAGCAGCAGGATCTGGCTGACCAGCCTCCTATAAAAGCCTCCAATCTGGCCTTTTCTCAGAGCAGGCTTCGTAATTAAAATGTAACATCCAGATGGGTAGGCATCATCTTGCTTTTTCCAACATTCCTCATGTTTTACCTTTTATTGCAAGCACTTCATGGACTAATTTCCAGTTGCTACATTTTTTCCCATATTGCTGACTCTTAACCCAATGAATGGTGTCCCTACACTTATCTCAACATGGCATCTCAACAGTTTCCCTGGAAGTCAGTTGCTTTCCTTTTATTTTCAACCATAGAACATGTACCAAATGAAACATTACCAGGTAACAGAGACAGAAGTGGGCTAATTTCTGGGTAGGCACTGGAGGTAGTTCTGCTATCAGGTTGGGGCTAATAATAACAGGTGTGAGAGGGTGCAACCTGCTTGGTCATTTGCTGCTGTGCAATGCAGAGATTGTGCCTCCAGTGCCTTTGCTTCCCTCTGCAAACCCTTGCCTGGACTCTTACTAGACATGACTACTAAGCTCCCTGTGAAGATTTATGCAGCAGCAGCTTCGCTTCATGCCTTAGGTATGATCTCAAGTTAAGCAGAAATTTAGGTTTTTGCAGAACTGTGCATTTTTCATGATTTGATTCCATTCCTGTGCTTATCTGAGCACAAGTCCAACATGTGTGTATAAGTGGTATGCCTAGCTATGTACAAAGATATACTTTTTCACTGGAAGAGAATGAAAAGCAGCAGAACACAGCAATACATCTAGTGTATAATGCCTGGGACGTTGCAGATGTTAAAGCAGCTCGTTGTTTCTGCATCTGGAACAAGTAGGTCACACATAGTTATTATACACACTGCTGAACATGAAGCAGCCAATACCCGTGTAATGTATGTGAGACTTCAAACCACCTTTTAGTACTTTATAGCAGTACAGCATCTTGTTTGCAAATGCTCTGCTTGAGAGCAACTGATGGAAGGGGGAAGGGACCCAAAGCTGACTGACCTAATTGCTGCGTGGATCAAGAAGCTGGGAAAATCATTAGCTTCTTTTATGTTTTCTTTCTATACTATAATAAAGATAAATATTGATTGCTGGGACAGTATTGATTGCAGGGGTCGCTGCAGATGGCAGCTGCATGATTTGCACAGATATCTCCCATGTACAGAGCCACTTATTTGCATGAGAATGTGGTTTCACCCTCCTCACGTGCTTCTGACTGTTTGCTTGCCTTATAGGAGCATTTACCCAAAGCAAATGTACCAGTGATTAGCAGTAAAATATGAAATGAGGGACTGACAGAGTTCATCTTTGTAATACCTTCTGTGTATGGGCCTGTCTGCTGTGGGTAAGTGGAATTTATTGTCCCAGTCATGTGGACAGAGGCACAGGACACAGGGACCTGCTGTAATTATGCTGCATTCTCACCGCCTCACTTGGGAATGCCACTCAGCCACACAGCATGCCTGGGACAAGCCCTCCTTCCTTCCTTCCCCACACACTGAACAAGCCCAGCTCCTTCCTCCAGGCCTGGATGCCTCCCTCCAAGCTCCCAGCTTGGGGTGACTCTGAAGAATGGCTTCAGCATCTTCTCCTGAGCTGAACCTGCCCAGTGGCATCCTTGTCCACTTGCAAGGAACGGAAAAGGCTCCTCCATTGTGGGCCAGGCTTGTGAGGAGGGAAGAAGGTTTCCTACCACGAACACAAAGTGCCTATTGCAGAGCATGATAGCCCAGCCAAGGGGAAGTCCTTGGGGTGAGTGGGATCAAGTTGCAGGAAGCAGCAGGGGCACTCAGGCACCTTTTTATCACCGGTACAAATCCTCGAGTGGCCCATTTCAGGGTTAGGCACCTCCTGCCAGGGCACTGCTGCCTCTCTCCTCTACCTGCAGCCTCCAGCAGGGAGGAAGGGGCAGGCAGAGGAGCACTCTGGAGGAGACCTCCTCACCTCCCTGGACACTGCCAGGCTGTAGGAGAAGCTGTCCCTGAGCACACCGCTGTGTGTCTGCCTTCCAGCTAGCAACCTGCATCTTATTGTGGGCAGTGCTGCACTTCCACACTGCTGCTGGCTGACCTGCAGATATTGGCATGCAAAGGGAAAGTATGCATATTTAACCCCAATTCATCATTTTGATTTTGATTAACTCTGCAAGTCAGAGCTTTGCAGGCTTTAATCTTGTTTTAAGAAAATACTCCTGTCCTCTCTATTGGCAGCATTTTCAAACTGGAAACTCACTCAAAGGATCTTTCTTATTATTTATCTCCTTCCACTTTGGACATATTGGTGAACCTCTGAAACAGCTACCCAGTATTTATCCAAACCATTTATTTGTCCAGTGTAGGGAGTGCTCTTATTTCCTCAGTGGCCCATAAGAAGGAGAGTTATGCTGGAACCCAGGTTTCTAACGTGGTTCTGCACTGACAATAAGCCACTCCAGCAGAGAGCAGGCACTTCATTTGGTGAGCACTATTTATGTACAGTGAGTGTTTCATAGATGCTTTTTGGAAGATCTGAGCAATACACCACGGTTCAAAACGTTACGCCTTATTCTTCAATTCCTTTTAAGTAAATCTCTCGGGGTGTTATGTTGAGTAGCCCTGTCTTACAAAATCAATTATTCCTTAGCCAGCTCAGAAATAAAACCCAAAGCAAGCAACACCAAATGTCTGATTTACCAATAGATTGCAACCCCGTGCTAAAGAGTGTAGCCACTGCCCTGCTTTAAATATTCATGAAGCCCACTGGTGCAAAATGCATTAAAGGTGGGAATAATGCCAGTAATACACGATCCTCTTAGTGACAAGAAGCTTTCACATATTAAAGCAGCAAGATGTTAAAGACTTTCAAGTGAACAGTCTCTGTTTTTAACTCAGAGAAAGAGATTCACTAATGGAATGCCAAATTGCATTCACTCTCATGATACTTGACTGCAGAATAGGATAATAACACATGTGTGCTTCTGCATGCCATGGAAAACCTGTTATTACAGAGGTTTCTTTCCTGCCTTTTCTCTGTACTTTCCAGAAAATGTTCACACAAATCTTACCCCTTCAAGTAATCTTCTGTGTGCCAACCCCCCATTAGAATCCCAGGAGTCTAGCCATTAACAGATTGGTTTTACGCAAATAAAAAGATTTAAAAATAATGGTGACACAGTACAATAGCACAATTTAGATGAGTGACAACTGGCAATGAATAACCAAAAAAAAAAAAAGACAAAAAGAGTTAAACCATAGATAACGGTCTGCAAAATATAAAATGTGACAATGCAGAAGAATGTCAATTGTCACTTTAAATCATCAGCAGCCCAACCACATCTGCTATCACACCTGTGCTCTCTTGTCTGATCTACTCTGGCACCCTAGAAATAGTAGGCGAACAGCCAGCCTTGCATCTCCAGCTCTCTGAAGTCTGGCTCTGCTACCAGCCTGCATTCCTCTTACCTGGAGCAGATCAGGCACTCACCCTGCACCCTCAAACTGCTCCTGACTGACAGCGATTCACTGCTGGTGCTGGGATGGACATCCTGCAATAACAGGTCCCAGGACCACCAGGAACTGCTGACCCTATTTAAATTTTACAAACCTCATCAGTCAGGTGAGAGAGCTAAAGGAGCCCTGCTTATATCTTATACTTGATCCATATAAAAATAGTGAATAAATAATAAATTGACATTTCTTGGCAAGGGGAATGGGGCAATATGTGCCTCTGGTGCCAAACATGAAAATTCAACTAACATATATTTGAAAGAGGGATCTACAGCCTCCATTTCTAGAATAAAAGTGTACATAGTCCACTTTTATTCTAGAAATAAAAATAATGAAAAGCTGACAGCCAGAAGGCTCATTGTTTAGGAAGATGCTTATCCAAGACTACTCAGGGGGCAAGGACAGGAAAATAGACCTCTGTTATGACATATGAAGTTGCTTACTTCAAAGCAGACCTTTCACAGGCTTTACATGGGGTTTGGGTTTTTGGATGGGAATAGGCTTTCCAGCCTCCTAACAGTTTGTCTGGGAGCATCTTCCAGTGCCAGCCCGTCCCTGCTTCCTGCCCCCAGAAGCACCTTCTCCTGCAGAAAGAGTGCCTGTCAATAAAGACTGAGCACCTCAGCTCCTGCCATCATTATGCTGCTCTGTAAAAGCCAAGTTGTTTCAAAGGGAGGGAATTAGATTGTGCAAAAGCTGCAGTGGGAACACTGGGGTAAGCTGGATCAGGCAGTCTTACCAAGCTATTTCTGGAAAAAAATAAACACTGCTACTCAGTGCTTATGATTAATAATGTTATCTTGTAGCTAATTTTATTCCTTGCCCCTCTCTTCTCCTGCCTTCCAATTTGTAAGCGCACTTAATTATGAAAACATGAGCACTAGACTGTGAATTTTGATATATTAATTTCACCACAGTTTTGTTTCTACACTGCGCCACCAAAGCTCTCAAGGACAACCAGTCAAGGAGACAATGAAAATCATAACACCTGGGGTAATTTTCTTAAGCAAAGTCAACATTAGGCAATTTCTTACTCACAAATTTCATTACATTACTGAAACCTATAACCATGATGCACCTTGCTCCTGTTTTTCAACACCACAATTTCCTTTGATGACTGAAGCCAGAGCAAGGACTCGGTGGTTGGTTTGCTTGGGGATTTTTTAAGGACTAGAATTGGAAATTACTGATTACTAAGAGGCTGGCAAGACAAAACCAAAATGGGCACAAATGGATAACGATGACCATATTCCTGAGCTTCTTCACTCAACAGCAGGACTGCTCCTAATTTCATGCCTGACCAAGGGTGCACGGATGCCTTGCCTGGGTGTCAGCTGCCCAGCTGTCATGTTCACCATTCATTTACTGACTCCTCTCTGCTCCATTCTGATTCTCCACACTAGAGCTCTGGCCTCATTGTTTTACTGACACCTCACTGCCAGTTTGTGTACCCATTCTTTAGCTACCACTAGCCCACAGCTCCAGAAGGGCAATCCAGACAACAGCTCTGACATTTGCATGGTTATTTTGTTGTCTCTCTAAATCTGTTTTTGTTACTTAGTGAGAACCATGAGGCATGGCATTAGGGCAGTGTTAGAAATATAGCTCTGTGAATAGTGACCTTTTTGATCTATTGGCTGTTCCAAAATCCCAATGAAATTATTAGCTCAGAGTTGGCTTAATATAAGTTTGCATATATCTTAGGCAAAATGAAAAATAGAAGTCTGAGTTGATAGAATTATTTCCCTTCAGCTTATGTAACTAAGGTTTAAAATAAAAAAAATCTGAATAATTTTGAAACCCCTTTAAAAAATAAAAAGTAAAACCATTTCCATTGAGAAAATGTCGAAAAGTACACTCTTACTTTTTCAAGCAATTGAGGGCAAGGTTTTCAACTCCAACAAACTAGGAAAAAGCGAGACAGATTTCCCAGCCTTTCTAATGCCACACATGAATTAACATGATGGCAATACTAATGATACTTTTTAACTGGAAAAGCTTTAGGTCAATTATTTTTCCCAATTCTATTTTTACTGAAGTATGAAGCTGTAAAACCCCAGATGGAATAACATAAGTTATAATGGCAACAAAATGGATAACTGTGTTTCTAAACTTGGCCTAAATTGTGCATGTTCCAAAATTATAAACCAGAGTGTTTTATACATTTTTTTCAGAGTAACAACCACCTCAGTCACTTTGAGATGAATCTCTCTGTGCAGAAAACTGAGTATCTAACATTTGTAATGCTTTCCAAACCACAGTACCTTTAAATAATACAACATTCATTAAAATAGAAGAGTAGAGCAAATTACTGTACCAAACATCCTCTGCATCTTCGTCGCACTCTGCCCCAAACTGGCAAATGTCACAGGTCGATGTCTCTTTTTGATTGGTTTCACCTGAGCCTTCATTGACTGTTTGATGGAAAGCAGAAGAATATACATTAGTAAAGACAGCACTGTAGCAAAGCACTTCTGTCTCTCTAGAAAAATCTATTTACTGCACCAGCTTAATGCACTGCTCACAAAGCTGACGGTCACTCAACAGCGTTCCTGAGCGGGCCAGCACAGAGATTTCCGTGCTGCCCTGTGATAAATCCCCTCAATTACAGACTTAAAAGAGAGCCAAAACCAGAGAAAAACCCTTCCTTTTCCCTCTCCCCTTAATCAATGACCCCTTCAAGCTTCTGCCCTGGAAGGTCGTGTTCCCACTGAGCCTTAGTGCTTTGTTCCCTAGGAAAATAATGGAGGGGCATTGATGGCATCACATGCTGCCTCGTGTCCTTTACCCGTGAAGGCCTTGAGATGGCCCCAAGGGGATGCTCTCCTCGAAAATGTTTTGAAATTACCTGCCATGTGGTGCAATCTAGTCCACTCCAAAGGCAAAACATTTTTCTCTGCAGAAGCACAGCTATGAGCCCCAAGGACTAGTTATCTCTGGCAGGGAAGATTTAGTGCTGTCCAGAGGAGAGGACAATCTCCAGCATAGGTTAAATTTGAAACCAGGGGAAAGTCAATGCTGATGTCTGCAATTGTGTAAGGTTTGTACCTGGGCTGTAAGTCAAAAACAAGAAGGGACTAAAGGGAAAATAGAAACATGGGTGTAAGAGGACTGTGAAAAAATACTGATGGCTGAGTACTGAAAGAAAGTAGGAGACCACTAAGATAGGCACCAAGAAGGTTTGTTAAAAGATCCAAAAGAAACATTATCTATGCTTCTACACTGTTTACATTGAAGTGTATAAACACCCTTTGATATCTTTTGAAAGGTTCCACACTCCAGCAAGACACAGTACCTAGTGATATCCTCCTGCCAGCTGCAGAGTTATTAAACCAACACAGACTTTAAGCATCAGTCAGCTCTGACTGATGTTGTTATCTGCACCAACAGCCTCTGCAGTGTCATCTCTCTTGCATTTGGAGTCAGCATGGTGGTGCAGGCTTCTGCACACCTGGGTGCAACCCACCAAAGCTGGTGGACACGTTGGAGTTGTTGGTAGCCCCAGTGACATCCACTGGACAAACCATCTGCCTGACGTACATCCAGGTTGTTGCCAGAGGCTTTTGTGTCAGAGAGCTCTGACTCTGAGTAAGCTGCTTTTGTTATTTACTCGAAAAAGGATGAGAATCCCAGGCTTTATCAAAGCTGTTTGAAGAGAAAGGGCTTTTGCCCCTAGAAGAGAAAGTGTGACTCCAACAGCTGTTTTTCAACAAATTTGCTTCCCTATCCTAGACAAGTTACGTAACCTCTGCCATGCTTCCCACTATGTGGTAACAGGAATAATACAATTTCCTTGCAACAGACAATGTGGAAACAAGTATATTAAAATATTGTGATATGCTTAGATACTACAGTGATAGAAATCACAGAAACACCGAAGGTAGATGACTTATCTAAAATGCTTTTTTCCTAAGCCTTAATATAGTCAAAAGAAGTGTTGGTATTTTTAGGTATGGACTATGCTGCATTAATTTCTTATCAGTCATGCTTGAATTTAAACTATATTAAACCGAAAAAAAATCACCTATGAAAATCATTCTGATTATCTGCTTAATACAAAAGGAAAAAAAAAAAAAGGGGGGGGGAGTTTTGCTATATTTGTACAAATTTGCTCACCTTTATATCCATAAAATTCATGTACGAAAAAACAAAGGGGAAACCAGGAAAAACACACTCTGGATTTTTGTTCTACTGCGTTGTCAGGCTTTACAGGGAGTGTCTGAGCTGTGGTTTTTCTGTTTCCTTAAATGACTGAGAAAGCTCACATGCTATAAAAGCCAATGTACGAGGGTGGACAAGGAGTCCAAGTGCCACATCCTCACACCATCAGCATCTCCACGTGCTGCCCGTGTGATTCTGGCCCTACAGCATCACGAGGCTCGTGATCCTCCCCACCTCCCTGCAGCTGCATCCAGGCCTGCAATGTTTCATTTACATTTTGAATACAGAAATCTCTTTTACTGAGGAGATAACTTTGACAGCCAGTCGTGGCAGGGGATTTCCTGTGGTTAAGATATTAGGCAGGACATGTAATGAGTGACTATGGCACCTATGGGACCTATGGACCTTCTTACAACAGCCAAGCATTCCTCACCTATCAGAAACATGACAATTGCTCCAGTTCAGGAGGGTGAGAATACATGCTTTATGGAATGGAGCTGTAATTTCTTTATTTTGTTATTCTGCAAATCACTTCCCTTGCATTTCCTTTTAATTTAAAACATATGCTCTGCTTTCTTCCTCCCTGTAGTGTTTCTATTCATAACTGCCCAGCACGTGTCGCTTGGCCAGGGACCTCACACAGTTCTACATCACAGAACCAGTGAAATAGCTACTTAAACCATTAAAAAAGGCCTTTGAAAGACTGAGCACGTTGAAGAGAAGTAACTGATTTGGAGAAGATCATCCACTCTACAGCACATTGCAGTTCTGAATTTCTACTTGAAAATAATAGGTCACTCCTTCATATTTTTCTGAAGAAGCCCTGTGACCAGCTTTCCATAGTCAATGTGCACACTGTCACTAAATGTGCAAATGTGCAGCAGTCCTTACTAAAAAAGACAGCTTATGTTTATGCCCTTTCTGTTGTCTAACACAGAGAACACTATTCTTTACATTTCTTATAGGCGTGTTTTCTCTCCCTACACAAACATACCCACTAGCGTATGTACCCACACCCAGAAATGATACACACAGGGCTTGTGTTCTCCATGCTGTGCAGATAAGTGCTTTGATAAATCAGACATCTTACAACGAGTTATTTCCCCAATATTTCCTGCTGCTTTCTAGCTTGAGGACTAGTGGATGCTTATTTTCTAAGGTGACTCTTTTTTCTTTTTTTCCCCTCACTGCACTTGCTGATTTGCACTTCTTTTCTAACCCAACTGGAAAAAATTGTTAGCAAAAAATAATCTAGTTTCTGGATTCCTCTTCAAGACAGAGAATGAGTCTTCTTCTCATGCATGTTAGGTAGTTTTCATATTAGCAGCTATTGAGGTTTTAACACCAAGGCCCTGCAGGAACATAGTAGGGCTCCAGGGATGCTAATCACTGAAGCCCACCACTTACTATTCACACAACTGAGAAATGTTAAGCTGCAAATTCCTATTTGTATTAGCAAGATTATCAACTTTGAGAGTCCAAAGAAATGTGCTAAAAAGGGTTAGAAGGTCACTAACATTACCTGAAAGTCACTTCAGAGACTACATCAATCTCCTAAGCAATATGAATTCTCAGCTGTGAAGGTACTACACACAATTTACAGAGTCAATGGACTGTGGTAACCACAACAGCTCCTGTTTTAATCATTTGGTCCTTCTCTGGCATTCCCACACTGCTCAGATCAGATAGCTGTCATTTCAAGAATGTCTGTATTGTTTGCAGGTCCCACAAGAAAGAAACCATTTCTGAGGCATTTTACTCTGTCTCCCTTGCTGAAAAAAACCCAGATTGAAAGCATCATTGATAGATTGGTCTGACCCCGTGCTTATTTCCTGTAACATCCGGAGAAAACTAAAAGCCTCAAAACTGCCCACTCCCACTGTAGGCATCTCTAGTTTCTCTTAATCTCTTTGAATCAAGTCTTCTGGAGGTACAGACCTACAAAATGGTTGTAGCTACAACCCTGAAAAATCATGCTAGGACTTTACCCACACAGCTTCCCAGACTCATGCTCTATTAGGAGCTGGATCGGTGGCTTAGAGGTTTTAAAACACAGACATCAAAATCTCTGTGCTTGAGCTTCTGAGTAACCCTTGCTCAGTTGTCTTCCCAAGGTGCTTGACAAGTGGCAAAGCCAGGATGGTAATGAATTCCTTGCAACTTCCAGAAAAGCAGCTCCAGTGGGATGGTTAGGAATGTGCACAGCATCTTGGTCTGGTACACAAAGTGCCACAGGGGACATGCACATACCCTGCCCCACAGACCATACTGAGAGGAGTAAACGGGTGTGGGAAGAGTAGCTGGTGAGCCATGAGAGACAATCAGGTGGCAACAGTGGCTAGACACAGATCTCTGAATCTCTCCTTGCTAACACGACTCTGAAGGTAATAGGGCAAACTCAAGAAAGCCTCAGCTCAGTCTTCACATAGCTTTTTATGACTATTATAACAATCTTTATTCAATATATTTCAACTACACTGGAGAACACAACAAAGAAACAATAGAAAACATCACCACATGCTTGAATATACAAAATGTGACTATAATGTATTATGAATTATGACTACTCTTATGTAGTCTTCCTTTGATCGATGTGATCAGACACGTGCTTATCACAACCCCTGATTCTGACTTGACTCCTCATGGTAGGCTATCTTTGTTATTGTTGAAAGAAAAACTTCAAAAAAAGGCTAGCTCTAGCTCATCCTAACAGGATACATGCTTGCTTTCAGCTATAAAATCTAGGTAATAACAAAAATCACACAGAGATGAGAGTTGATGGCCATTTTTGTACTGCAGAATGAAAGACAATGTGCAAATTAAAATGTAGTGGAGGAGGATATGCTCTTCAGACCAGCTGAGGTGATCTTGCCACTAACAGGAGAGCTTTGGGCAGGTGAGAAGGTGAGTGGAGAAAGTGAGAAAGCTCCAAGCAAGGAGGGCAGAGAAGCCAGCAGAATTTACTAAATGTGTGAGAACAAGCACTACCTGCACTACCAGAGGGCTACAACACCTCACAAACTGCACCAATAAAAGCCCAGATGCTGCAAGCAACTTCACTCTAATCAATAAGCCTTTTTTCCTGAAAGCATTAGCTCAGTCAAAACCTGCAAAGTGAGAAAAATGAAGGGTGAGAAGCAGGGGGTCAACTCGCCAATGACTCTGCCCTCAAAGTCTGGCACAGGCTCAGAATGGCATTACCGTCAAAATGAAAGGAAAATGGCCTACAGTACTGGTAATAAATTCAAACTCTGACATGCCTTGCTCTGCTTTACTCCTGCCAGCTGGCTCCATCTCAATAAATACAAATTTTCCCTCTCTCACACCCATAAACACTCTGGGGAAATTACTTATTGCAGGGGAAAACAGTGTCTGTGCCCAGTTCAGGACCCAACGCAGAACTTCTTAAGGAGACCTGAAATATTCTCCTTCACACCAACGTGCCTTTGATGGTTTCTCCATAGCCCCACAGGTGAACCTTGAAACCTTGAAAACCTCCTCTCTGCTATATGGGCAGGTGAATTAAACAGCAGCAGGGCTGTGCCACACTTGAGCTGGCTGCCTGGGAAATCAGACCCCCTTTCTCAGGGTTTATACTGCCTCAGGTCCCATCCTTGGATACCTGTGCTGCCAGTCTCAGCCAAGTGCTGGAAAAGGTTAATGGGATGATTCTGGCATGATGTAAATACCTAGCAGGGTTTTTGAGGAGGAACTAGATGCACCCAGCCAGCGCAGACTGCTGATAAGATGTGGTCTTATCTTATTGCTAAAGACCATGTAGATAGAGCCTGGCACTGCTTTGATGCCAGTCAGACTCAATTTGCAGTGTTTTTCAGCTCTCGTATTTACACTGTGATTCTCAGCTTATGTTTTGAACCTTGAAAAATCATAACCAATCATAACCAATAAGTGGATTATCTCAATGTATAAGGAGCTCAGCTTCCATGTATACATTTGTTTTGAAAGCTATGCCTAAGCTTTAGGAGCAGTGGAGAAAATGCTTGTGAATATAGCAAACACCAGAAATTCTCATGTTTATAGTTTTTAAAAACTACTTTTGTAGGGCTGATTCACGATTTTTCAGTTCAATGCTGAGTTGATGTCAGACAGGAAAGCAGCACTTCTGGAGCAGCTCACCTTTGTGCACAGCCCCATGCTGAGTTCACCAACACCTTGTGGGTGCAGGCTGTGTTTCTGCCCTGGGTACAGAGTCTCCCAGTGCAAGAAAACTGTCTGGGAGTGCCCTGAGTTTGGGGAATAACTGACACAAAAACCGTTTCACACTATTACTAAGCACTGCTGCTCTGTCTTTACTTTTTACCTCTGGCCTTCCTTCCTGTCATGCCTTTTAATTCTCTTGGGCCTCCCTTCCCTTTCCCACCAGCCCCAGTTTTCCAGCAGCACTTTCCCAAACACCCAGAGCAGCTCTGTCAGCCCTGCAGATGGGGGGTACTGCTGTGAGGAGGGGCAAACCCACGTGCCCCTGTCTTGGCCCAGCTCAGCATCTCGGAAACCTTGGGAGCCTTCTCCAGCTGTCACCCAGCCCGGGGGCTTGAGGGTCTCTCCCGGCAGCATTCCCACCCTCTAAACTTCATTTATCGTGGCTAAAAGTGGATGAGATGGGAATGGTTTCACAGGAACAGCATTGCTCCTCTGCACCTGTCTGCCTGCAGCTCTCTCCTTTCGGGAGGTGCAGCTGGAGGACTCCTGCAGCATCCGTGTCTGAAGCCAGGCCATGACCCTCCCCAGACCTCTGCAGGGACTTGTCTGCATTTCTACAGCTGTGGCCAGGAGGGAACAGATTCAATTCTTACTCAAAGTGTATTTATTCTAAACAAACACGACTTGCTTGTTGCTGTCTCATGCATATTCCTGCGGCTCCCACGGTGCATTTGATAAAAAATTAAATGCGATTAGTCGAGGCCAGTTTCTCCTAGCAAATATCTCTAACGGTGTTACAAAAGGAATGGCTCATTGAATAAAACCCTATTGTAAGCTTTCTGAACGCTGACATGAAACAGCTGTGGTTATTGCACCATTGTGCGGTCCCCCTACGAAATTTGACATTTGTCTGGTGTCTCTGGGCTGCCAGCACTGCAGATTTAGGTGCCAGCACCTTTATGAAGGTGTACAATGACCAGCACTGACAGTATTTGCCAGTGTGAGGAAGAGTAGGCTCATTTAATTTTGTCAAGAGCTTCCCCTTGTAAACACTTTGAGTAAAAAGCCAAAATAGCACATGGGGACTATTCATCTCTGCCTTGCATTAACTTAAAGAGCACCCTCACTTCCTTGGAGGAGAATTTTCAAGAAATAGATACATCTTTTTGTAAAAACATGCCTGCAATACTGCCAAAGCTTTGGTGGCATCAGTCCCTGCTTTTATGTATTTCAATATGCACAACAGGATGAACAAAATAGCCAAGTGGACACGGCCACAGCTGGGAGGATGCAATGCCATGGGTCACCATTCAAGGCCATTAGTAAAGAGCCTGGAAGGAAATTGCTGTAGCCCTAATCGCAAGGACCAGAAGATTTTTCAGGATCAAGGAGAAACAAAAAAGATCATGTCTGATTCCTCCCTCAGGTTGACTTGCCTGGCCACACAGATCATTAAACCTCAGCACTGTGTCAAGGTAGGTAGGAAGCTGCAGCCCAGGAAAGCGCCCAATGTCTTAACGCTTTTCTTATTTGTCATAAAATGGCCATCACAGGTTTCCCTGAAGCAGAGTCAAGTGTGAGCTGCTTCTGGCTGGCTGGTCCTATGTGCCAGAAAGAAGTGGAGCAGGCCAGGATGGAATAACATAGATGGAATGTATGGACCCTATACATGCTGGAACAACGGCACTTACAAATTCTGTCACGAAATACTGCATGAGATGTAGATTCAGTCAGAGGAATATGAGGCAGCGCTGCCTTCCTCTGTAGGAGAAGATGTTACAGTTCCACATAAACCACAGAAATCACCCATCTGTGCTTTCCCTGACCTCTGCCAAGAATTCACATCCCACCTGAGGTTCTGAGCATTTTCATTCATTCTAGGCAGAAAGAAACCCGCATCACCGAATTTACAGAAATTCAGTGAAAAAAAAATACCTAAAGCCAGGTTTTCACAAAGCCTAAAATAAGCAAGTCTCAAATGGGTGATGTGACTTTCCAGGGCTTTCCACACTGAAAGGGTGCTTTTGCCAGCTTCCTACCTGGTAGAAAGATTAACAGAAGTCTTAAATGTGAACCCTTACAGCTACTCATCTTTCAAGAAACAGAATGAAAGGAACAAAGATAAGACCTAAAAGAGCTGTCTGGCATCCACTTGGTGACTACTTCAGTTTTAAGATCTTTGTCACTTTGCTATTGATTTAAGTCTGTGTATCCTTTTGAATATTAGTATGGCTAGCAAGATAGCAACATCATACATAAAAATGTTCTTTATTCCAGAACAGATGAAACTCCCAGTGGTAAAAGAAGATTTAGGTATCTCTGAAGATTTCTTATCGCTGTGCAACATAACTCTCTAATGGTTCAGTGCCTTGGAGGATCATCTGAGATCACTTATCACATAAATCAAATAGGTGGCAGGCTATAAGAATGGAAGCCTATAGCAATTTCATGTCTTTGCTTGCAGACATCAAATCTATCTTTTAGGCAGACTATAGAGGAGATAATATTCCACTCCATTTAAGCCAGTGAAGAAACCCAAATCTGGGTATTAACCAATTTTAAGAAGATGCTCCTGGTCTTGACTGCACCACAATTATCTTGGGAAATGACTGGTTTTAAATCCCAAAATGTGGACGGCAGACACTAGTCCTGGCTTTAATTTACACTCAAGCTGCTGTAAAATCACTCTGGCAATGGAAGGGAGTGCCAGAGCAAGTGGAAGTCCAATTTAGTTTGTGTCCCATTTACATAATCAGCGGTGTGTGAAGTGGATCCACCATAAACGTGACTTGGGTCTACCTATCACTGGATTCAACAAGAGGAACACAGCTATCTTCTCCCTCTCCACTTTTTTTCCATGTAATACTCCTTTCTCTTAATTTCTGTGGTGTTAATGGAGGTTACACACATGTAACAGAGAGCTGGAGCTGCCTTGGGGCTCAGGAGCACCAAGTGGATGTGTGCCAAGCTCATTTTTAGTAGTGGGATCTCAGAAGGGGGCATTCAGTGGGGTGCCAACACTGACAGTCACAACCCATGTTCAGCCAGGCTGTAACCTCATGACTGAGAGCTGTGAGAGATGGCTGCTTAGCTGCCTCCTCCTCCACCAGCTCAGTGGATACCCAATCCCCCTTCACAGCTCCTACCCCAGAATTTAGTACTTCTGCAGTAGCACTCCCTGAGCTGCAATTGCCACCACTGATCTGATCCTCTAAACTGTACAACCAGGGCTCATCCCTGAGTTTGCTCCTTTCCCTGTGAGAACTCCCTTTAAAAACAAAAACAAAGTGAAAATGCATCTCAGAGCTCGTTGTTAAGCTATCCCTCCTGACACATGTGGAGGTGTTTCTGCCTTCCCAAAGCTGTAGGTAGGTAATCCTTGGCTCTCTGCTGCAGCTCGGGGTGCACAGGAGTGCTGGCACCTAAAGAACTTGCCAGAAGCTTAGCGGAGGGCAGCTGCAAAGCCTCCAAGTCTTGCTGGAGGAGATACAATATTTATGCAACATAGATCCTATCTTTTACATAACCCTACTCTTCAACAAACATGAAAACATATGGCGTTGGTTAATTGCATGAAAATACTTAGTAGGAAGACAATCTTTCAGGACAAATGGGGAAAAAACCCAATCAAGCTGTTTTTCCCTTTTATTCCCATTATTAGTGGGCAGGTTGAGGCAGTGCATGAGTACCGGCTTAAAGCACTCCTTGGTTTATGGCTTATGCAGTGGAATAGTTGTGTCCAGCACAAAATCCATGAGAAACACTGGCAGCACTGCTGATAACCTAGGCAGAATGGCAAGGCAGTTCATGAATGAGCAGCCACTCCTGCAAGGGTGGCCAGGATTTAGGAGCAGCAGCCTCCATGAACCAGGTCTCTGAATAAACAGGGGAGCTAATTTCGTGCTGTCACCCAGAATTTACAGAACTGGGAGAAAGGATCCCAGACCTCCACTAACAGGACAAACAGGCTGAGTGTGACACTTCAAACTCAGCCTTGAGTTTGAAGCAGCAGGAAAGCGTGGATTTGAATCCATTTACACCAGAACAATGCTGCCCTTCTGAGTATAATTTTACAGACGTTGTTTATGATATAGGGGGAGCCATATGGCACAAAAGGTTTAAACATTTAATCTCACTTAGCTTCAATACACTGCATATACAGAAAATTGGAAGCCCAGCAGGAAAATGCCAGATTTCATTCTCACTTAGTCGTGATTAACCTTTATGAGCTCGCTCGGAGTTTTGTCACCTGTGAAGTCACTCGGAGCACACAGCCTGCAAAAGCCCCGGCTTGCTGCTTTGGCCAGGGGACCACAGCTGCTGAGCCTGAGCTCTCCAAGAGCTCTGCTGCCCCAAGTGGGGGCACTCCCCTGCCCCAAATGGCAGTGCACCCTGCCCCTGCATCCCCTGAGTGTGGGAAGTGTAAAAGGGACTACAGGGAATGAATGATCTGGAGGGACTCTTCCCTTTTCCTTCCTGCAGCTGGGCCTCCTTGGCTGAGCTGGGTCCAGTGGAGAGCAGCCTTACTCCAAGGCAAACAGCTGATACATATCACACTTTGCAAATATGCTCTTTCTCATTAATACTGATTCCCACACACAAACACTTTAGCTATATTCACTGATTGCATTACCATTGCAGAAGTGTAATTAACAAATTAAAAGGGAGGATTGTGATTCAGTTTAATTTGGGGGAAATCTTTAAATAAATAAAATAAAAAAAAGAGTCTGATGAGTCTGATGTTTGAGGATCGTTACCCTCTGCTATTTGCTTTAATTCTTTGGACATGCTGTAAGAGGAATGCTTTCCTTGAAACAAATATGTCCTGAGCATGCTGCAGTAGTGGCTACATGGGTACTTAAAGAAGAAACAATGACAAAAAACCCACAGAAATGAAATAAATCCTGACAGATGCCGGATCCAGACACTAGATTGCAAACGAAGGTGTATCATCATGGAGAGAGGAAGGGGGGAAATGCCAGCTGGAAGGTGGTCAGACTGATCTCAGACTGACAGCTTATTCACCAAAACTTATGAAAAGCAACACAAAACGTGCACACCACCTGCCCACAAATATTTGTGGAAGAAGGGAAAGCAGAAAATCTCCCATACTTGCTGTCCTTCCAGATCCTTGCATGATAAAACAAGCCAGTTCCACTGAGTAAATCAATGTTTGTGAGAGCAGTCAAAAGTCCTGAGACAAAGTTAGACTGAATTTCTTTCCAAACACCAACTGAGCACTCCTGGAAGAATGGCTGCGAAGTGATACATACTGCCCCTCACATTTCTGCCAAAAACACCTTTCAGGTGATCTAATATTATGAGAAACCATAATCATTAAGGATTGATCATGCTAATATAATTTTCTGGATGGCTTATTAACCTACTAAGACATGTTTTTCTCTACTTCCCTTCATTAGCAACAGCGATAATTAGGTAAGGACAGAGTAGTAAAATTGATCATATGCTGCTGCCAAAGGGGACAGAGAATGTATCATGGACATTCAGCACGATGTTCTCCAAACTCAAGATGCATTAATTTTAGTTAGTACCACAGCTATTTTCTGCCTTTGATACAAGGAATCTGTTAATATAGATATTGTGTAACAGGAGCTTATTTTTCTCATATTCCAAAATGGAATTTACTTTTTCCTTTAAAGTTCATGGCACAAAATGAGATGAGGCAGGAAAACATCCCCCTCTCAAGTCGTCCTCTCCTCATATCAGTCCTCTCATGAAAGCAGCACTTTGAAGGCAGAGCAGCTGCAGAGCCCTGGCTGGGAAGCAAAGGAGTGAGTGATACTGTCACCTCCCGGGCAATAACCCCCAGAGCTCCAGCAGACCTGCAGCACCAACTTCCCCCCACCATCCCACTGACATGGCAAGCACCTGTAAACCCAAGCGAGACAAAGGCATCACAGCCATGCTAAACTTTTAAACGTTTTTTTAAAAAATCTGAGCAGCTGGCCTTCCCTGAGCTCTCCCCCATGTGAGCAAGAGGCAGCTTTCTGTAGATAAATGCATTATAGGGAGCTGGAAAGAGTTGACATTACAAACTTGGCACTCTGATGGCATCCTGTACGAACAAGGAAAGGGAGGATCTGCCAGAGCGAGAGCCAGACATAATATAAAAAGCATCAGCCCAGCATATTGACCTTATTTAAGCTCAAACAGCATAACACTAGAATACTTAATGCAAAAATGTCATAAATATTCTTTATTCTGCATGCACATTAATGTTTTCTTTAAATATGCAATTCACTTGATATCTGCAATCCCCCCTTCTTCAGATGCAAAATCCAAAATAATGATTATATCAGTCATTGCTTAATACATTCAACTGTGGCCCTGATTTTCATGCATGAATGATCATTTACATATCATTACCCATCATGCCATCCACTCAGATTTTTCTTTCTAAACAGAGTAATACATTTAAAGTTATCATTTTAAAACAAAAATGCTTAAAAAAGGGACCTTCATTTCTCGTTATCTTATCTGTGCTCTTAGCAGCTAATAGAGCGGAATATTAAAATGGGAAATTCTCAGTGTGTGTGACAACTGTCACAGTGAGAAGATCTTAGAGAAGAGGCAATTACCAAGGGATTTTTCTCCAATTTGAAAACACCGATAAATACGAACAGAAAAGCCGAAGCAAACCGACCAGAAGCAAAACAGTAATTATAGTACATTCTTCTATTTTCCTAACACAAGTCCTTGTTAGGGGCAAAGCTGGTGCCTTGTCAGCCAAATCACTGTGGACATGAGGCGCAGTTCGAAGCTTTGCGTGAATAAATTACAATTTTTCAATTAATACCGCCCATGCTCACAATAGAGGATGGATTCCCCCCACATCCCCCGCTACTTTTAAAGTAATTTTCTGCTATGTTTAATTAGGAAATTTCTCTACAGAAGGGAATGTGATAGAAGATTAATTCTCCATTTTCTCACCCACTGTGTCAGTAGACTCAAGTGGACACTATAAACCCCAGTTAAATACGACGAGGACGATCAAGCTGGGAGCTCCTTTGGAGAGGTCGCGTCCGCAGCCTGTGGATCTCATTTCAAGCCAACAGCAATGAGTTAGGAAATGGTGTCTCTCCGTGGTGCAGCGCCACAGAGGAGCCATTCCAAGTGCTCCACGGTGTGAGGGTTCACCATGCCAGCTGAGAGGGTTTGCTGTCACAGCTAACGACAGCGAGCACCACCGGGTGAGAAATGGCATTGCCACAGCTGTCTTGGGTCTGCTTCTCCCCCTCACCACTAATAACTATTCCTCCAGCAGTCCCACCCTGTTTTACATCTTTTATGCCAAGTATGAAACAGCAGTTAAACAATAAATAATGAAATATTCGCTGGTGGGGAATATAGGAAAGTTTTGTTGTTTTTTTTTTTAAGGCGAGAGACAAAGGGCGCAAACTGTATTTGTTTTTAATGAACAATGAAGGGAATGAGCTATTTACCTGCAGGACATAAAACCCCACGAATGGTCTATTGCTGCAATGCTGATTAAATATCAGGTTAAGGCTTTTTTAAATTGAAATCCAAGGCAGAGTAAGAACAATTACTTAGAGGAAACTCAGACCTACGAGATGCAGAAACATGCAAGACATTACCCTTTGATGGAGAGGGTAAGCAATTTTCTCAGAAGTTTTACTAGTGCAGTGGCTGAACACCAAAACAGAGAAAGCATGAATGATTTAGAGGAGGAAACACAGACATGTAGCTGAGTAGAGGCCGAGAGCTTTGTGCATTGATTAACGAGGACCAGATTGTTATAATACAATAGAAGTTGCCAGTACAAACCTCCTGGGGACAGGAAAGGTCAAAACAGGACAACTGGCAGAGAAAATGTGTAATGCAGAAGAAAATTAGAAGCTTCAATTCCAGTTTTATTCTGAGCTGAAAAAAAAAAAATCAGTATTTTGGCTAGTCTGATGCCTATTTATTCCCCCACATTTTGACACATTTATAAGGCATTCTTATCCCACTGTGCTTGATGCTCCTCTGGTTTCATGTAGAGAAATGCTCCAACAGAGCATTTAAGAAGGGACAGCCACCTTTGCAGAGTCCAAGGGAGAGCTGCAAGGATGACAAGATTTAGAAAACACAGTTCCGTGGTGAGCTTAGGGGAATGGAAATTTTTTACTTTGGAAAAGAGGAGACTGAAATGAGACTACTCGTCTGATACAAAAAGGAATGTAAAAAAGGCTGCTATAAAAAGAAGGATAGTCAATTGTTCTCCACATCCATTATTCCTGAGACAAGAAATAATTGACATAATTTACAGCAAAGGAGATTTAAGTTAGTTATTAGGAGATTTTGTCCCCCAACTTCTAATAATTACCATGGGCTGGAACAGGCTGCACTGAAATGACACTGACACGCTCAGAGGTGGCTTCTGAGACTGCTCCATGCAAGGTCTGAGCAAGGGACAGTCTAACTATAGTTGTTCCCATCAGATTGAGGAGGATGGATGAGATGATCAGTTGAAGCTACTTCCAGAACTATGTGCCTATGACTACACCTTTCCTACAAGCCAGGGAATGGCTGGGGTCCACACTGTGCACGACTCAAATCCTTACTTGTGCAAATTCCCACTGAAATCATGACACATTTTTTGGTAACGTAATTAAAACATCTTCATGTCATCTGGGTGTGTGATGAATGCCCATGTATGTGGCCAGTACATATTTTTGCATAATCTCTGAAAGTTTCTGACTCTTGCAATACAGAGGATTTGGTCACACCTAAGACCTTGTGGTCAAGATTTCAGCCCATCAGATCCTGAAGAGGTAGGGGAGCCAACCACATCTTCCTCTCTTGGGAGGGAAGTTTATTCCCTTAGACACAGTGGTTTGAATATATCTCTTCCACTTGACCAAGATTTTGTTCCATTATAATAAAATACCTTTTAGACAAAAGGCATAGACCTCTTTAAAAGGAAGACACTTAAAAAAATTGTTAAATGGACTGCAAAATCTACGTTAATACAGAAATACAGGAAATGCATTTCCCAGAGCAGTCAGCAATGAGTTTATAGTGTTAGCACTCAGCTCGTCACCCTCACGCCAAAACGATGTTACCTGTGGTGACTGCGCCCTGATGCGGAGGGCAGGAGGTGACGGGAGCAGTGAAGCTCCTAATGCCAGCTCCAAATCTGGGGACAGAAAGCTGGGAACCTCAGGGAGCCCTACTTACCACCAGAGCAGCCTGTGCCTGAGCGAACGTGTGTCAGGAGCCTCGGCAGCCCGCACGAGAGCCGAGGGCTCGCAGCCACCTTTGCTCTGTGTCCCTGGCGGCTGCACTTTCTGCACCGCACCTGCCAGGGGCACAGCACAAGGTCTGTCCCCTCTGCTCCTGTTTCCAAGCACTGAGCAGCCCTTCCACAGCCAAGGCAGCCTCTGGTGGTTGCTCAGCCTCGGGTGCCCACTCCATGTAGTTGCCGGGGGCCACACGGGGTGAGCTTTTGTTCCCCTCCTTTTCCCTCCGAGAGCAGTCCGGCCCAGGGCGGGACTCCAGCTCATTTGCACTGTGATAACACGGCCTTCCAGAAAGGAAACCCAAAACAATGCATCAGGTGCAGGCACATCCATCTGTTATCTCCAAAAAGCACACGGGTGCCATGGGAATGCCTGGTCACTCCTGTAATTACCTGCTAAAGCTGAATGGGCAATTTTTAGCCCGAAGTACATGAAATGCGTGAACATTTTAATGATGTACAGAACAATTAAGAATATTACATGCACGGTTCCTGATCACCTTGAGATTTTCTCTCTACTTAGTGCTGAGGAAACTCAACCTCTATAACCCTGCTAGAGCAAGAGGGCACAGCTAGAATCAGAAAACAGTGAGCGTAATAAATTGCAGCAAGGCAGGCACTTTTTAAAATGCAACTTTTTCTTCCACAAACTCTTAGATAATGATGGAAAAAATGTCCACAGTGAATTCTGATGAAAGAAAAAAAAAAAAGAAAGGCCAGAACAATAAATCTGTCCCATGTGACAGCCAGGGAAAATGAAGGGTCTGATTCAGGTCCTGTTCTAATCAATGGGACTCCCTCCATTACCTCTGCTAACAATCCCACTAAACCCTTTTTGTCTGGTTGAGTTGATAGAGCACAGAGGTAAGAAGCAAGGAAGCCTAGCCACGGAGATGGCAGCTAAGCATCAGGTAAGGCAGCCAGATTCTCCATGCATAGCCAAGCAATGTAAACATAGCTAAGCAGTGGAATTTGATGTGTACATACAGAGAGGCAGAAAAAAAGGATCTGGCCCAGTGTGGTAGGGAAGAGTCTTCAGTTATCACATTTTAAGTATTTGCTATAGAAGATGCAATGCTATTCTTGCTCAAGACACTGTGAAAATCTGGCTTCAGGAAAACCCCTGGGGATGAATGCTACCTGGTATGTGCCAGCCTAAAATGCAGGAACTCTGTGGCCCCATACACACAGCACGATGAAGAAGGAGGATGTGGCCCCCAGCTCATGGATGGGAGGTCAACTTTCAGCTCCTCTCAGGCAGGTGCCCATCAGACTTCAGGGGAAAGAGCTCTCCTAACATGTTGGGACCAAGCCCTGTGTGCTCACCATGAAAATTTCTTAGGAAAAGCTCATTAGCATATGGGAGATGTGGGTACATTTCTTTCCAAATCCTGTTCAGAGTGAAAGAAGCGTAAACATCACCTAACCCAACCATTGCTTTCAAGTACCTTATTTTCACACCGAGTTGCTATAAACTATCCCTGTAGAATTTTGTTGTAATTACATGCAGTAAAAGGAACAACCAGGTAATTACCTCAGACTCTGCAATAACATTTCTGCATTAAAATGTAAGTGCAAGGTGCACAGCTTGTATCCATGTCTCAACCATAGGAAAAAAGAAAACTACTCATTTGAGGGGAAAACCACACATTAAAAAGCCCTCTGGCAGCTACCAGCGGTCCAGCGCTGTCCCAGTTCAGGCTGCTTATAACCCCACTGACAGCAGTGCATGGTTTTGAAAACAACCACGTGTGTTTCCAAGGGGTGTTTTATCCTCCTGGGGAGCCTGGCACCCTGAAGCATACATAGGCAAGCTTAAAAGAGTCCATTTATATGTGGAGAGAGGTAGTGGAGAAATCGGCTTTCTGACCCCGGTCCCTGAGCATGCCACGGGCTGGATTAACAGAGGCTGCCAGCCCCTTGCAAGCTCTCAGGCAGCAATCAAAATCACTGGGGGCAAGGTGGTGTTGGATTAGCCACATTTCACCTCCACAGGCTTGTCTTCCACATTGAAGAATTTTCTGTCTTTCATGAGCTTTCGCGCTTCATTTAAGCCCTAAATAAAGCACAAATAGCCTACGGGAGTAAACTTTACTCTCTACCTGTCAGAATAATTTCCTACCTGAATTAACTTGTGAATACACCTTAAAAAAGCCAGACACATTCTTCTCTGTAGCCTGATTATTTGCCTGCTTTATTTTCCAAATGCCTTTTTAAAGCGGCTTTCCCATTTTGGGTGCAAGTGGAATCATGTTAATACACTGACAGGGTGAAGAGCAAACACAGGCTCGGGACTTTGTGGTGTGTGTGATCTGGTTTATACACTTCCCCCAGGCATGGCTCTTCCCTTAACAGTACTCACATGGGCTCTGTGCCTGCCTAAAATCCTGGAACCTGAATGTTTTGATGACATACTGCTATCACCATGGAAGTTGAGAATTTTCTCATCCTTTTGCATCAGGAGCAAAAAGCTCCCACAAAAAGTCTGGCCTGGCTGAGTGAGAGGAGGAACTTTAGGGATGCCCCATCTCAAATCTCAGGAAGATACTTCAAAGAGCAAAAATGAAAGAAAAGAGAAAGAAAAATCGTTGGTTAAATATCACTACTGGAAATGTCAGCAGCTCCGATGAGCTGCAGCCCTCCAGACAGAGGTGATTCATAAAAGACCCACCATCTGATAAGGCCTTCCTTCAGCTTAGCAAAATCACATCTCTTATTCTGGGATTTCAAACAGGCAGATCCTGGCTCCTCCTGCCCATTCCATGGGGGGTGGCATTGTGGTTCCTGGGCAAACCCCCACCAGCCTGCCGCCAGCTCCGGCACCCTCCCAGCTGCGGGCAGCGCTGCCTTTCTGATCACATCGGTCAAACAAACCAGAACCAATTACCAGCTTTGATTTCTGCTTTCAGGTTTCTTTTGAATCTGAACACCCATGGAGGACAGTACAGGGTGTTGCATCACTGCCTGGCATCTGGACAGGCCAGAAAATCTCAGCTGTCCAAACCAGAGCTGGCGGCCCTTTCTTTCCTAGAGTGGTTGTAGGAAGTTTGCTAATGGCCCTGCTTCTTGCTTTTCTGTAGAGCAGAGCTCATCCTCTGCCCTCCAGCGTTTGGTGGGAGCATCAGCAGCGTGCCATGGGCAGCTGCAGAAGTCAGGGGAGGGCTGGAAGAAGTCAGGGTGGGTAGCAGGAGTCCATCTGAGAGGATCCCAGCTGCACCACAAAACCAGCACCCACCAGATGCTCTGCCTAGCTCCCAGTTACCACTTTATTCATGAAAACACAGATCCCCTTTTTTGGTCTTACTATCACAGGTAGTTTAATCAAAGAGCTAATGAAGCAAGTGGGAAAAACACAGCCATGCATTGTGCTGGCTGCAAGAAAGATGCTTTAGAGGAACAGAAACCTCCAGTGACCTGACAGTTGGCAGCTGAGCTGGCTGCAAAGCAGGCGACCCAGCTCTGCCAACACAATGGACCATTTCCAGGAGCTAAGCCTGCAAAGAGCTCCAAGTGCCCGCCAGCATAACCAAAGCCCTGCAGCAGAGCACAAAAACAGTCCTCTCTTATCTCAAAGAACCTGGTATTTATCACTCTTAAATCAGGCACAGCCACCTTCATCACATCCTTGTCTGGGTCTGGGTTCACTTTCTGGGTTCACAGTTTCCCACCTCAGAGCCCTCACTGACAAAAGCACCACATCTGCCCCTGTACAGTTTTGGTCTGCACATAAGGAATGGTTCTTCTCAAAGACCCCAACCCAACTTGCAAATTCCTGCTTATTTCTTAGTTCATATACCTAAAATGGGATTATTTTATGGGAATCATCTCTCTAATGTCTGAGCAGCTTCATGGCCTT
Source organism: Leptocoma aspasia (assembly GCA_013399835.1). Lineage (NCBI taxonomy): Eukaryota > Metazoa > Chordata > Aves > Passeriformes > Nectariniidae > Leptocoma > Leptocoma aspasia. The sequence continues at coordinate 523,811 of VXAX01005189.1, read as the reverse complement.
ACACTGTGCCTCTCTTCTTCATTAATGCTGTTGTTTTCCTAACAATATTTCTGTGCTAAAATGAAATTCACACACTTTGCATCCCATGAACATTAAAGACTTTTCAGGGAATAAATATAATTGCTCAGTGCATCAAGTATGATTGATCCCTCTGCATTTCCTGGTAATTACCCCCAAGAACAGTGTGCATTAGACACTCTCTGCTATCAGAAGTAGTGTCTAGGGACTTTGTGGTCAGGTTTACTAAAATACTCCCTGCAGTATGTGACCTATAAGACATATATGCATATCCCACTTAAGTGGATTCCATTTTGCTCTCGGACCTGCATCCGGCCAAAGGAAAAACATCCATTAAGCTATTCTACCAAACCACCATTATTTGAAACAAAGGAAAAAAAATTACAATCATTGAATCAGAGAATGCTCTGAGTTGGAAGGGACCCACAAGGATCATTGAGTCCAACTCTTAAGTGAATGGCCCATTCAGGGATCAAACCCACAACCCTGGTGTTATTAGCATCACGCTCTGACCATCTGAGCTAATCTCAGTGGCACATACAGCGTTATGTTTTTCTATCAGCTTCTACATTTTTTTCTTACTTATTTTATTCCTGCCCTTTACAAAAGACATTTGCAAACAGAAGTCCATACTTAGACTGGACTCTGGACATTAACATGTACAGATCATCTATTTTCCCTCTGGAAGCGTAAGATTTTGTGTTGATTTTGGCTGAGGTTAATTTTTTTCACAGTGACTCACAGAGGGCTGTATTTTGGCTGGCTGGGGTTAAACCACTACTGTCCTTTCAATGGCTACTTTTTATTTACAATATAAATAGATTAACAGAAGTTATGCAGTATCAGAAGCTTCATCTCAGGCTGTGGTCACACATGCCTGTGGGACAGGTATCTGTCTTTTCCCTGCTCTAAGTACTGATTGTCACTAGCCTCCCTGACAGGTCAGAATAGGCTCTTCTTGCTCTGAACCAATCCCTATTTAAACACTGATGCTGAAATATGCTCCTACTTACCAAGCAGTACTATTACTTTAACTCTGGCCTTGAATCACATTATTTCTCATCCTTCTAAAACAGTGGCAAACCTAAGAATCTAAGTAAATGCTATCCCAAATAATTTGTGGTGTTTCACCACTGCCAAGGTGAAATGGTGCACCTGCTATATTATGCTTGCTTCTCCAGGATTTGGTTCAGAGCCCTTTCAAAGCCAATGAGGACATTAAACAGTTGAAAAACATTACAGTCAGCTTCAAAAATCCTTGCCAGGGCCATAAACACCTTGTCTCTGTGAGCTACTCTTCTCTCTTGCTACCAGTATCCAAATGGATGGATCTAAATAGTCCACCTAGCTGAGCTCTAAATCACATCAAAGGTATCACTAACAAATGGAAAAAATGATACGGGTCATTCTTGGAGACATTCAATTTCCTGGAGCCTATCTGCATTCCTTCTTCATATTCTTTTGGCTTGAAATCCCAGAGACTTAATCAGAGCTCAATGATTTATGCCCAGGGAGTCTTTGCTAACATTGTTCCTTTTTTTATATATCTTCTGCAACTGGTCTGGTGCCAGCAGACATTCCCCAGCACCTATATAATGTTTCAGTGCACTCTCCAGCACCTATATAATATTTCAGTGGATTCCCCAGCACCTATATAATGTTTCAGTGGACTCCCCAGCATCCATATAATGTTTCAGAGCACTGTTCCCTGATGTATACTTTGCTGAAGGCCAAACCCCCTTGATATTCCTCCTTTCCATGCTGCTCTAGCTGAGCCTCTTTTTCCACACTGTCCAGCTGGCCCATAAACGAGTCCTGAAATCCTGGACAGGCCTCATGACACCACAGCTTTTTCCTTAATTGCTTCCACAAATTTTGAACATCACTATTGCCTCTTACTTTGGAGTTAGATGGGAAGCCACAACCTCTGCTGTCTACTCAGATAATGATGCTGCAGATCTATTTTTTCAAACCTTTTAAGTACACTTGAATTCATCGCAATTTTGTACCATGCTCCACTGAAAAGGCTGAGGGGTAAGGCAGATAATGTTTTCAGACCATTGCTAATACATTTTTCTTATCTCTAGATACTCTAGCACCCGTCCTCATGATTTAATTGGGTTTGGGATTTTAAGAGTTGAAATTATTGTTCCTAGGACCATGCAGCCTTCTGTAAGCTTCAAAGCTAACCTCTCTGCTACTAGATGAAGAATCTGCTAGAAAAAATCAGAAGAGAAACAAAGATTCACCTTTTGATCACATGACAGCAAATTCCATCATTAGTATACAAGAGATAAGTGCCATGGACCCCCACCAAAGATGCCACCCTCTGATGAGGTGCCCCTTGAGCCCAAGGAGCTTTGTTATGGTGAGATGACTAGAGTAACCAAAATATAGCTACTGCATTCTCATTCACCTGTCACCTGCTCTCAAAGCTGTTGAATGCCCCAGAAAAACTCATCAATATCAGCCTGGAAACACCTACTTCCCAGCATCCATTAACCTGCAGGAGCAGCCATGTGAGTCCTGAGCTGGAGAAAAGGGGTGGCTTTGCACAGGAGAACAGTGGTTGCTGGATGCTGAAGGCAACAGAAGTGGACAGGATGGTTTTGATGGCCATTTACAGTGTCTCATTGGTCTTAGTTGGCCTTTTTAGACCCTTTTTAGCTTTCTTTTGCAATGTGTCTATATCTGCATGGAACATTTCCTAGAGAGAAAACCACTGTCCACATTTCACATGAAGAGACCTAAGCGGGGAGGCTATGCTGAGGCTGCTCACTGCGTGGGCACTGCAGAGCTGTGTGTTCCCACTGCCCAGCCATGGCCTGGCAGACTTGGCCTCATTCTGGGGCCACAAAACTGGATTTTCTCACTTTGCACAGGCTGAGGGTAGGAGCTGGGATTATGTACCATATGCCGTCCTTGTATAGGACCAGAACATGGCCACTGTCAGCACAGTCTTTGGGAACAGAGGCTGAACTCAACTTGGCAGAAGCCCAGGCTCATGTTCTCACTGCCAGCCACTGTTCCTCTGGAAGCATCCTGGTATGGAGCAGAAGGCTTTGAAGAAGACAGGGCTTGGGGCGATGAAACAGGGTAGACATTCCACAGACAGGTAAGAAGAAATTACTGTGGCAACACCACGTGTCTTTGTTAGAGGTGGAAGAGCTGTTTCCAGTAGAGCAGTGTGTTCTATAGGGCCTAATGTAAACTTGTCTTCACAGCTGGAGAATACCTGAGAAAAATAGCTGGGTATGTAGATAACTAGAAAATTGGCCTGTACTGCCAGAACACATAGAAAGCACAGAATAAAATGACAAAGAATACCAGGGCCTCCATCACCAACTACATCAACATTTGTGCCTTGCCCAACTAAATAAGACCATACATCTTCAACTGTTAAAACTGCCAACTCACTAAGTTCAACTATGAAGTTCATATTTCTATGAATTTTGCATTTCTAAGGGAATCCGGAATACCGCCAGCAATTTAATAAATTTATAATAAGCACATCCAGGCCTACTGTAGCAACAATGTCTGGGTAGTAGTTCTGCATGCTCTGAATACAAGTGGATATTAAGAGAGCCAAGAGCAAGGGTTAATCATGGTATTTAAAAGACAAAACCACCTCTGCCTATGATTCATTTCAGAGACTTCAGCGTTTCATGAAGCAAGGCACGTAGATGAGTAAATAATCCTTGTGGGCTCAATTTGAACCATTTGTAGAAATGAAGAAGGATGGGTACAGTATTTCCTTGGGTAGGGAAGGAAAGCCATCACATTAAGGAAGGGGGTTGGCTCTGTGTGAATAAAACCGGCTGCTACTGAATATATTGAAACATGATCTGAAATCAGATTTGCAGTCGTGCTGCCAGGAGACTGAAGAGGTCAGCTGTTTGTTTTATAAACTGCCAATGTTTTCCCCTCTCTCTGCCTGCTCCAGTCTCACCGGAAAGCAGCATGATGGATGGGAGATGGTCTCTCTGCTCCCAAAATCCCCTGCAACAGAGGGTGTAGGCAGGCTGTCACCTCTGCCTGTCACTTCCACCAGGACACGGAACTACAAAATACGCTTGGTGCCAAGGGTCCCTGATCAACCCCGCATTCAGCACAAAGCCATCGCTATCCTTGCTCCTTGGGCCGTAATTGTTACACCCATGGCCCTCTAATGACACTTATAAGCTGTGTCTCAGATAATATAACACTGCTTGTTGAGTGGCAGTGCTCCCCAGGACAGGAGACAGCCCTGACTGGAAAATGCCTGCCCCGTTTTGCAGGCAGCAGCTCTGCTGGGCTCCCTGTAAGCCCTACAGAAAGGTGCTCTGCTGGGACAGATTAAGCACCAGGCAGGTTATCAGCCTGTGAACAGGGGCCAAAGGCTCTCAGTAGAAAAGGGAAAAGAACTTCCCCAGTCTGAGCACATGAAAGCTTGAAAACTTTCAGGCCTTTTGGATGAAAGCTGGCTTTAAGCATCTCCCCTCTGAAGAGACTGGCAGAATAAAGACACTGTTGGAGCACTTGAGCTTTCCACTCTCAAACTCACTGAAGGCCACAGGGAGCATGGTGTTGCCTTTGGTCAGCATTGAATCAAGCCACAGATGCCAGCAAAAGCCATCCCAAGAGCAGAATTGCCTGTGCTGGTGCAGTCTGCCTGTGTCCCACAGGAAAAAGTATCAAGGAGAAATAGAATTATCTGAAGGGAAAATAATCCTGAATTTACACTTTGGCAAAGCACAAAGCTTTGTCTTTATTACCCTTCTCCCTAGGCAGATTTTTTCTTTCCTCTTTCATGTTCACCCTTGAATTCTTTGCTTGCTTTCTGGGGGCATGGGCAGGTTTTGACTCTCACAGTAGATACTACCAAGAGAACAATAAACAGGTGATTTTCACCTTCAGGTGCTTGAAACTTCCTTTAATGTTTCATTACAAGCACATACAGCGGGCCGGCAGTGCACACAGTGCAACTTGAAAAGAACTGCGGGTCGAAGTATCTCACAGCAGAATATTACTGTGGATTTAGCACTAATTCCAGCTTTATTCCTTTCCTAATTCTTGTATCACATAGCCTTATCTACAGAGATAAAGTCCCTTGAAGTGCAATTGCTTTGATGCACGGATGGAAGACTTTTGTCAAAAAAATTGTAAGATTTGTTAGAAAACAATCACCACTATATTTAGACCACAGTCCACTCCAACTCCCCTGACAGGTTTCGGTGCAAACAAGCAAAAGCTTCTCTTGGCTGCCTACAAAAGTCACATTTCAGACTACAAGCCTGTAGCATACAGGACATTAACCTCTTGCAGTGTTTGGAGCATGGCCATGCTTTCTCAAAGCTGAGACCATCACTACCAGCACAGCATTTGCACACCACGTAGCTAATTCCCCAAGTGCCTCAGAGTATCAGTGTCCCTGAAGGGCACACTATTGATCCACAGGTAGATTATGTTACTTGCTTGGCTTTGGCATCCTTGCAGCAAAGGGCTGTGTTTAATGCACACTCTGCCCGGGCTTTCAGGAGCTCTTCAACTCAAATCATAGTGGTGCAAGGCATAGATCTTTTGATGTCAAATCCTGTATAATTTTACAGCTGGCAACGAAGAAAATTTACATTTACAGCTGACAGCAACTTTCAGCCACAAGGATTTCAAAGCACTTTAAGAACTATCATTCAAAACAAATAACACTGAATTAAGATATTTCTGGGTTGAAATATAGAAAATATTGAACAGAACTACTCAGCAGCTTGGGGTAAAAGGTGAAGAATACACCATCCAATTGAATGAGTGCAATGCAATTTTAGTTAGGCAGGATGCAATTACAAAAGCTGGAGTCTGGCCAAGCCACCAAGGTTAACTACTCTACTTTTTCTAAAAGTATCATGGGATTTTTCTAATGACCATAAGTTAATGACATTGTGTCTGAAAGTCAGCACCTCTCCCCTTGCAGTGGCCTTTACAATCATTTAATAGCAACAGCCTGATACCAGATCCAGTGAGAAAACCCCAAATCACCATTCCTACCATCTCAGAAATTTGCTTATCTTAGAAAATTGGGTTTGGAAGGGACACAGTGAGCCACTAGGTCCAGTCCTCTAGAATCTCAAGAAAGATCACATATATAATCGTATCACTGATAGTGAGTCTAGCAAGTTTGATACACCTTCAAGATTTACTTCAAAGTTATGAACACCATAAACTTAGCACCTATTACAAAAGGAGCACACACACACATAAGTCAAAGAGGACTATTAGAAAACCATGCATGGTGAGCCAAATATGGGCATTAACACAACAGAAACTTTATGTTATTTGAACCAATTTTCCCATCTTCAGATATTGATGCTGGTGTATAGGTCTTTGGCTGAAAAAGGTGGCAAATAAATAATCTACAATTTTTAGTTTGTCACACGTGCCTTTGGATTTATCTTGGTCAATCCATTTTAAATGAACTTTTAGATCATTCACTCAGTCAGGAGGTAGCCTGTGTTGTCAACTGCTTGCTAGACAAATCATTAAAAATAAAATGCAGAATTTAATCGTGATAACAAATGAAATGGAAAGACTAGAAATAAAAAAGTCCTTTATAATGTTCCATTTAAATCTTGAATATTGCTCATGCAGACCAAACCATTAGGAATCACTTGTTGGTGAACATATACAACATTCTCTTCTACCAGATATAAAATGACACTGCATGTGTCAGTAAGCCCTAGGGTAGGATTGACAAAAATCAACAGAGGTTTTTAGGTTGGTTTCTCTGTGCTTTGACCCTCACGAAGCAGATTACAACAGCTTACCAGCTGCAGAACAGCATTAGCACAGCTCCTTGGCTCACACCCCTTTGTTGAGTGTTGATCTGATTAGGTAAATGAGATATAATGACTGACTTTCTAGAAAATTTTGGGCTATGCTTTTCTTGTGCAGGATATTAGATAAAGAAATCATAATAGCCTGTGATTGCCTGGTCTCAAAAATAATGGTATTCTAAATCAAACAAAAGCAAAACAAATCCAGCTCAGAGAAGTTGGGGCGATTTCTCAGAGAGCAACTCTGCCAGCCATGAAGATCTCTACTGCCACCAGTGAACTCAGCACCTATCCTAGAGGATCTATCTTGTGTTAATTCATTACATTCTAAGCAAACCACACAATAGCTTCAACATTTCAGCTGTTATTTCAACGCTTAGCACACTGTACCACCATTTGCCAACAGTTACTTTTTCTTGGTGCCAACAACTAACTTGCAGGCCTGGTGAGAACTTAATGGGACTGAGACTCACATCAAGTTTGCCACAAAATTCAGGTCTTGACACATTTTAAGGTTGCTGGTAGACAGTTCTCTGAGGTCTCACTTCTTTAATTGTTTACAGGTGAAACAGCAAATCTGATCTTTGCTCTTATGCTAGCTGGAAGTGAGCATACATTTGTGAGTATCTGGCAAGAAGTTTTCATCTAGGATTTCATTTCCTGTAGATGAAAAAGCTATCTTCTGGTCCTAACACTCTGATCTTTATTTGATTAAAAGGATTCATTCTGATTTCTTTCCCTGTGATATTACATAGTATCACGGTGCCCTGTCTCTTTTGTGAGATGTCTTCAGAGGTCACTGCTTGGCCCTTCTCTGAGTCCCTCACCTCAAAAGTACCACTGTAAGCACAGGGCTGATTTTGCTCAGTCTTGAAATATGTGAAAATGTTTAAGTATGCAGGCAATGCAGCCAAGCTATATTCAAAGGTCTCTTCTGTCACCCGAACTGAGAATCTAAAACCTGGTGTTAATATTAATCAAAACCGGTTTATGAATGTAAGCTCCCGCTGAAAACAGAGGGATGTGCATATTCTCTTAGCTTGGATCAAACCTTTGATGACTGAAATATTTTTCAGCTGGAGACACCAAACAGAAAGAAAAAGACATTGAAGAAAATGTAGTTGTTACACTGCCTTTTCTCTCAGCAAGGAGGGGTTTATAGCTGTGCATTTGGAGAAGGAAAAAACCCAAACCCCACAACGTTTATGTACCTTGGTATGAGTGCAATAACTCAGTAATAACTCAGCACATAAAAAAAGAGCACACAAAAGGCTCCAGGTGAAACTCTCTGCTGTGCAGATTGCTTGTCTGCTTTGCTGGGTCACCCTCCAGCTCTCTGCAAGGCCTGGGAGAGGGATGGGATCACACTCAGGCTCTGCCCATTAAAAGCAGCACTGACAGCTGTCTTCAGACATGGCTCTCTGTGCTCAAACCCAGACCTGAACGCAGCAAGCAAAGGCACCTCAGACACAGCTAATGTGCTTGGTGAATAGATGGATGGATGGATGGATGGATGGGTGAAACATGAAACCATAAGAAACTAAATTTCACTGAAAATTTAATGTTTCTCCAGTAAAAAATGTCCTTAACCCAAATGTGGCATTCAGTGTGCAAGTTTCTGCTTTTAATGAAAACTTTTGGATTTTTTTGAGCAAGAACTCAAGCTTATATTCTTATTTTGGTGACTCTAACTGTACATTACACAGTGGTGCAGGCTCACTGCAAACACCTGACTTTTACAGGTTACAGACCCTGCCATCCATCCCCAGCTGCTACAACACATTTATTCTGTGCTAAGAGCAGGTGAACAGGCACAAGCTGCAATTCACTGGGCATTTTTCTTATACTAGAGATACCTGAGATCCAATTCTGTGCTACATATTATCTTAGTGTGGCAATGCCAGTAGGGCTTGCGCTTCTGTATCTCTACAGACTGTGAAGGTGAAGCAGTATTTACTATCTTAAAAAGAAAATAATTACACAACTGTGAAGAAGAGCAGGGCAGAAGAATAAAAGCCTTCGTATTTAAAAACTAAAACTGGGGATGGCTGAGAACCCATGTTCATTAAGAACATCAAATATAAAACCAGCTTTTTTGTGACCAAGGCACTGGAATATTTTTTTTAAATTAAAAAAATACCAGAAGTCAAAGTGTAAGTGTAACTTTACATCTGGAAAATATTTTTCATTTCCCACCCTTTTTTCCTAAGCAATACACTCTCACATTTGTGGAAGCCTTGCTTAGCAGAGCTTTCTAGGAACCACAGATTGTTCTGCTTCTGATTGTATCATAAACATTTTTTCCTGGTTTTTTTTTTCCTCTTAATTTTGGCATGAAAGTAGATGATCTTAACACTGAACTGGTTTTGGCAGCACAGGTTTTAAACCTCCTAGCAAACAAAACATTTTTGTCACTGCACCTCTTTTCAGACACGTGGCTGGAATTGATGTGGCCCATGCCCTCACATCCTGAGCAGTCACTCGAGGAGCCTGAAGCGTGTGCACCTTACATTCCTGTGTATAAAATGAGATTAACATGCCAAAATGTCAACTGAGCTTCCCTACACATGAAGAGCATGCAATCAAAAATGGAGCTGTCAGTTGGCTCAACAGTTCTTCAGACACCAACTTAAGGAAAAACGACTATGGAGAATTTAATAAATTCCAGGGATGTCTCACTTCCCCAGAGGGAAGAAACCAAGCCCAAGCCCACCACTGAGCTCTTGCTGTCTTGCATCATACAGTGGTGATCTTCCTCCACCTGCCATTTCTCGCTTCTATAAGTTGTCTGCCTTATTTGGGATTTGATTCCTTTCCATGCTGTCTTACACCCTAACTCTCTCACCTTGCAAACACACACAAGACTCTCTGCCAGTAAAAACATTCTCAGAACAGTGTTTTGACCAGCCTTTCTCTCTTCAGGAGTGTAGTATTGCTTTAATATTACATCTCCTCCAGCAGTATTTGAATCCCTGGCACCTTCCTGGTGTCCATCCCATCTCTCTGGCTCTTACAAACACCACAAACCCATACATCCATTGCTTTCTTGCTTTCATAGAAGACCTGTAAGGTATATAAACCTTCATGACACCTTCCTGAACATAATTTTTCTGCATCATAATTGAAAAGGGAAACAAAATCAGCATAAAAGGAAGAGGGAAGTTACTACACTAAGGTGTGACCACAAACAATTTTTACAGCTTTGCTTGCATCCTGTAGTCTTTTTGCAAAACCAGTCCCTACTTACTCACCTTTCTGCTTGAAGAACTTGAACTCTGAGGGTCTTCTTCTTCCACCAGAAGGATTTTAGCACAGTATGGATATTATCACAGCAAATAATAAAACAGTCATATAATAGAGTCATCTGGACCAGTAAACAAGCCCAGATCTTTTCCAGGTGCACCTACAGAGCATTTCTTCTTTAACTCTGGACTGGGCTCTGATCCACAGACACCACCATTTTAATGGGAGTTTAACAGTCTGGTGCATTATTTGATTTCCAAATGCAGTCAGCGCCAGCCCATCATTAGAATCAAGGCAATAATGTGGCCCCAGGGAACACTTCTCCCTAGGCCCTAGTAATCACCATTGGCCCTTAAATTCATGCCAAAGTGTTAGTTCATTCAACATTTTGCTCTTTTTTGTTACAGCTTAAAGAGAAGAATGGAGGGTAATTTCATACACAAATGTACAAGAGATTTGGTGCTCATCTGGTGTGAAGAAGGTAATTTAAAAGCTCTTCTATTTAGAAAATCTAAATATAAGAAACTTTGGCCTTCATTTATTGAGATTCTGAATCAGGTCTGGAGACCAATAATAGTTCAGCTCACAAACCATAAAGAGATGCAAGCCCCACTAATTTCATGCTCCTTTAATCTGCTTTCATCAACTGTGTGGATTTTGTAAAAGCACTCAAAAATTAGATGTTACCATTTAGTGAAAGCATTGACTGATTTCTAAAGGGTTAGCTTGCAGCTACTGAAAACATCAGTGACATGGCAAATAATCCAGTGCTATGAGCTTCCCTGCACTACACGAGTTCTGGTCTAGCAACGTATATATAATTATATGAAAGTTATTCCATGCTCTTAATAAAGAGAGAGAAAAAAGAGCTTGGCCTGGATGTGATCTGATTCTGATGAGATTATAAATAAACTGTTAGTTGTAGTCCCCAAGACAAACAGTTTGGATGTGCTCAAACATCATATTCGTCAACATGGATTGTATTTACACAAATGGGAAAAAAAGTGAGCAAGGCCATTGATTTCATTGTAACGAGCAATGCAAAGCAACTGAATGCTGTTAATCAACAGTGTGGGCAATATTGCATTTACCAGCTTTTAGTAAGTTTTTTCAACATGTATTTTTTTCATGTCTGTGATCATTGTTATAAATAATTGCATTAAGAGTGCTATTTCATCAAATTTTCTTACAACTACAATAATGTTTCATGAAGATTTCTAGGACAACAGTTACTGTGAGTATAGAGAGAGCTGAGTTCTGAGGAAAAACACCCCAAACAGCTTAGTGCAAATGAAAACACATTGTGTACAGCGGGTCCTGGCACTGTGCTGTGCAGTTACAGAGAGCATTAATGGAGAACAAGCTTGATGCCATCCAGCTCATCAACTATCATCAGTTTCTTGACTAGAAAAACTAACATCACCTCCATCCTTCTACTCTAAGTCAGCAAAATGCTAAAAAAGCTCCTGTGAGCAACAGGCACAGCGCACACCAAAGCACAGATGCTGTTATCCATCAGGAAGTACCTGAGACAAAATTAAGACCTTCCCACATGTGACCCTATGCCTGACCTGCATTCCTTGCCTTCTTGGAGAGGAGTGATGCAGAAGACAACTTGCCACAAGCTGAAGTGGTAGATGGGCACTAATAAACTTGCTGCATGCTGTCTGAGCCTCTCCAGCAAATCAACAGGAAAGTCACTTCCATCATCAACTTCCAGTGGTATCTTAGCACCCAGACTTTGCAGTGAAATTTAGATGGCAGCAGCAATGACCAGAACTCCTCTGGGCATGAGAAACACCATGGGTACAGCAACACCACAGGGGTAATGACGGGCAGACCATATGATCTGATGCCACCGTGAGAAAGGCGACAAAATCTTAGAATTTCTGAGATGGCGTGTTTTCACCATCAAAGATGTGCCATGCCTATTACTGGAGTGCTGTGCTAAGCTCTAGTGGCCATGCTGAACGAATTCTAATTTCTCAACCTAATTTCTGTGGATAAGGGGAAATAGAAAAGGTACACCAGTCTATGGCTTGTTTGACCCAAGGCAGAGGCTGAGAAGAAGTGCAATGGCTATCACAGGATAATGTTTGTTTGGAGAGAGAGGACACGTGTCGGGAAGTGGAAAGAACTGGGATCAATTGGCCATTTGGTCTCTGCCACTTCTGTATGTAGCTATTTAACTGGCTCTCATCAGAGGAGATCTGGACTGTGAACTTGGACAACTTCTTTCCTGATGGACAATCCACATGCAGGAATTATCATGAGATTCAACTATTCTGTTGGAATTTATATGTTGAACTTTTCACCTCTATGGAAAAAGTGACAGCATTTTTGTAAGCTTTTAAAACCTGCAATAACCTCCTTCAAAATGGGGGAAAAGTAAAGCACAAGAGAGAAAGAAATGCACATGGAAATATCATTCCTTACTGAAATCAATGGATACTGTTTTTGATAACATTACACTGTATTTATCACGTCCCCCTTCCTCCTCCCAAATGCAGCCAGTGAAATTCTGACATGAACTCAGCTGAAACCCTGCTCTGATTACTCTATGATCTCTGCAAACCCAGGCTGTTTAATGTTTTCAAAGGAAATGGAAGGTGTTTAATAATTTTAACTCAAAGACTTCCGTGAAAATTTAGTAGTATGTTCATTTTGATTACTTTGGTGTTCAGCGCAGACAGGCTCCGGTGATTTTATCACAGTCCTGGTATGGCTGAAACTCATTGGAAAGAAAAATCACCCATTTCACTGCTCCTTCGAGAATCAAGTGGTAAAGCCCTTTATCAACAGAAAGCAGGGGAGGTGAGCTAAAGCACTGCTTGTATTTGTTCAAAGTACAAAACGTGCAAGTCAGATCTAAGGAAAAATTATATGACAACTGGGTTAGAACTATGCAAGGCCAACCTTTTCTGTACTGTCTAGAGATCCCTTGTTCATAACCTCGGGCTACTATCAGCACTGTGATGCTTGCAACAAAGTACTATGTGCACATCAGTACTTGATGAACTGAATGAATAAATGTTAAATCCCAAAGCATGATGTTCCTTGTGATCTCTGTTAAAAGCCTGCAACCCTTTAAAACAAGAGCCTTAACTTCATAATCTCTGTGGCATCTAAATCATCACGAGAAACGAGTTCATTTTCCATACACCGTGTTCTGCCAAGCGAAGTTATTTTTCCAAACACTTATGTAACTGTTCAAGGGGAAAGGCGAGACTGGAGCTAACTCTGAGCGTGCTCCGTGCTCAGCTCAGTCTGATGAGATGCCTTCCACTAACTGGAGCAAGTTCCTCTCCAGGTTCCACCCTCCTCTGGCTCGTCATCTCCCTTGTACTCTCTTGTCAAAGTGCTGGCAGAGGCCCTGAGCAATAAGCAGCTCATCCACAGCTCGGGCAATGCTGGAACAACTGCCTTGTACTGGCAACCTGCTGTTTATTCCCAGAGATCTGTTCATGTCAAAGTGCTTTATCAAGGTTCAGACTCAAAGCACAGCAACAGCACATCTGTGTTCGGGGTCTGATCTGCATTTAAAAGATTTCTGTTGAGCTGGATATTTGGACTGAATCCTGGACCTGCCTTTCCATCCTCTTCTCCATTTTAATCACAGGCTTTCTTTAGGCCTCTTTTGTGTTTTCACTCTTTGTAGTTACCTTGGATGACTGTAAACTGGGTGAAGAGGATAAAACACCTTAATACCCAGCACTCTTAAGAGGAGTGAGAAAGCAAAGCAGCATGGCTGCAGAGCAAGGGGTTCAGCAAACAAGGACGAGCATTCAAATTGATGAGAGAGGACACAGGAACCATGAATCCAGCTTAAGAAATACCTTTCATCAAAAATAATCAATCTGAAGCACACCTTTCCCCCCTTTGGTTTCTAGACTGCATTGCCAGCTTGCTTTCTACCACAGAGTGACAAGAGAAACTCCTTAAAAGCAATCAAAGAAATCTCAGATCTTCAACAAATCACATGTAGAGGATCCTAAGCTTGTGTATAAATTCAAAAGACCACAGAGCCCATGATGAAACCACAGAACTTGGCAGCAAGTGCCACCCCTTGCTACGCACAGCTGGGAAAGGAGCCGTCTTCCCAAAGCATTTATTTACAGCTTTCTCGACAATATTTAGCTATACCTGGAGCCACAAAGCCAATATCAGCATTCCCAATGCTTTTAACAACCTCCAGAGCAAGCCTCTAGAGACAGCCAGTCTGTGAGCCATGAAGACAAAACCAGCGGTGTGGAGATGGAGGTTTTCTTAGGCCCCAGGGACAAGATGTGTGGCAGCTCCCAACGGGTTTGATTTCCCTGCTGCACACCCAGAAGGAAGCCTGTACTTGGACTAGACCAGCCAGACTGAAAGCAAGTCCTGATTCTGGCATAAATCAAGAGGAGACAGCACAAGGCCTATGGGAAGCAAAGAAAAGATGGAATCAGGAAACCACAATTCATCATTTATCTTCCCAGTATCCTGCTAACAACAGAAACATCCAAACTAATGACTATTTGAATGCAGCCTTACGTGCAAAGTATCATCCCTGAATGGAGTATTGAAACATCAAATAGAGTTCTAAGATTAACAGGATGTTTACAAATAATTATTAGGAGGTGATTGCCTAATTTTGGTCTATGGTTTGGTGTATTTACATTCTTATATTCAAACATATCTGTACTTTGTAATATTTACATATCTCTAGTTTGAGGCTTCACATGGTAGTACTATAAAAATGCTGATTTACTACTTATGCAGACACGGTACACATTTTACTGTGCTGCAAATGCAATTTGCCAAGCTATTTCGTTCCTCCCTTTGTAGTTGTATGATTAAATATTTTGATTTTCCTCTATTTATTTTGCTTAATAAACTTTCATGCATTTTGTTCAACAAATACGACAAAGTTTGGCTCTGGCTAAAAAAAAAAAATATAATTTCAAAGAGGAAAAAAAAATAGGTTTTCCCTATCAGTATTTAGGTTTACCACTTGACCGAAATATTACCTCGTATACTGTGAGAATTACTGTGCTGAGCATTCAGTTTTGACCAAGGAAGAGCAGTAATAAACACCAGTTCTCGCTACTTCGTTGTAGGGAATACTTAGAAACCAAGTTCCAGGTACAAAGAATGACACTTCTGAAAGCACCAGTCTGGGGTGGTTATGGATGTTTTCTTACACACACCCAGTGATTTCTGTTTTCTCTGTTCTTGCATAAATCTTTCTCTAATAGCTGATTTGATCAGATTTATGAGAGATGAACTGGCTCTCTCAAAGCTTCTTCTACGTTCTCAGTAAAACTATTATGCTTATTTATATCTCAATTGCTTATTTGTAAAATGAAAATAACTGTACTCTTCCCAGAGAGGAACATAGCTTCATCACAAGAAGACACACACTGACTGCAAACACTGTAATATTCTTCTTTAAGCTATAATAACGCTGACACTTCACTAGTGTGTTGTTCTTACCCTCTTAGAACTGCTAAGAGCTAAAACTCAATGCTTCATACCACATACTGAAGTGCCAAGGGAGAGTATGATATAAATATCCAGATATGAAACAGCATCTAGAAATGGTGAGTTTGATATTTTTAAAAGACAAATCACTAATCTCTGGCTCTAATAAGATATGGGATGATAAAGGTCACGCTGAGTAAAGGACTAAGCTGACAGATCAGTCCAAAAGTTTCAAAACTGATATTGCTGCTCTTGTCCCATTGGGGGGAAAAAAGCAATCCTTTGTGTGACCTGCAGCAGACAGACACATTGGAGAGACCCTTTCACTGTGCTTAACGCAAGGGCAATTTTAAACTCACCCAAGGATGTGCAGGCTGAAGCGTGGCACAGTGGTATTTTAAATGCCACAAAATTATTCCATTTATTCTTTCAAAAGACACTTTCAGTCTGAAACTGGTAAAAGCTCTTTCACCTCTGCACATCTTTATGAGGGTGATTAATGTGATTCAGTAGAAGCTGCCAGGTGACTGTGAAAGGACCTTTGGTCAACAGTAACTTGAATTAGCTGCTGACATGAAAAAGGAATTGCAGAGTAACACAGCTTCATTCAATTTGGGGCTGGCTAGTTTAGGACTTGATGTAAATCTGATCCACAATTGCCAGCAAAAAAGAGCCTCAGCAGAGCACACCAAAACCCCTGATTTATACCTTTCATCCCCAGCAGTGACCATTTCATGGTCACTCCCATTGGGGTGATAACTGGTGTTTGGCACTCTGCAGAGCTCTGCAAAGAGTGCAGTTCCATTTCACTGGCTGACTTTTCTTCGATTTCTTTTGCTCAGGTGAACTGCGTGCTGTCTTGTAAAACCCAGCCCCTGGTGCTTGTCTCTACAGTAAGAGCAGTAATGATCTGTGGCCTCTCACAGCCACAGAAGCTGTTACAAAAACGCTGGACTTCACCTGCTGCTCTTCCATTTGGTCACCAGTGAACTGGCTTGTCCATTGCTTTCAAGATCTTTGAGGAAACCTAATGTCCTAACATTAAATAAGCAGGGAGTCTGAAAAAACAGACTTTCCATTGCAAAGTTTATTCCTCTACATCCCCAGATGAGCTAATTCTGTAAGGTGTAGCTAAAAAAGTGGAAAGTTCTCTGCTTTCCTTTCAGAAGCCACTTTGCACTTATTCTGGGTTGAGTTTGCAACTATGCTCTCAGGTAAAGATCAGGTCATACTGCACTGATCAGGTTCAGCAGACTGCACAGACAAGGAGCAAGAGAAGGCAGGGAGAGGAGGAAGAGGAGAAGAGAAAGGGTACATTTTTGGGAAAGCTGTGAAATGAGGCAACTTCACTCTCGCATTTTCTCTGCCACCCAAGTGAGCTCATTAATGCCTGCAGAATTTGAGGGAGATTGATTAATTGCACAAGGGCCCAGAATGGACATGGTTATTGTCATTAATTCTAAATAACTACAGTATCATACAAATTGCATCTAAGGGGAACAAAAGAAGCTTTTGTCCCTCTCAGCAGTGAGGAAAATACTAAGTAAACAGTGTTAATTATAGAAACAAAGGGATGGAGTCAGGCACAAAGCTTTTAGGTCACTGACTCCATTCATAGAAGGGGGAAAGAAAAGAGGGTAAGGTACAATCTAACCTAATTATAGCTTTGCAAAAATTATTTTCAAGCCATTAACTGAGATTTGGCCTACTTAGATTGCAAGCTTCTAGGGGCAAACACTTGCTCTTCTCAGTACTTGCCTGTCTTGCAAAATGCAGACTGTGTCCCTGACCAGAGCTCCTGCACCCCAGTATATTAATCCCTCAAGCCATGAAGGTGAGCCAGCCTTGGCTGGACACGTGTCAGGAGCTGTGCCTGCTGCTGAAGGACTTCTGGAGCTCTCACTTGAAATTAGCAGCTGGCAAAATGTGGTTTGAGATTTGTGAGCAAAAGTGAAAAGAAGAGAGGCTGCTCAATCTAACACTCAAGTCTTCCCATCAAAGCCCAGCTTCTCTGGCATCAGAAGAGGCAACCATCCTCTACATGCAAAGATCAGCATGAGCCAGAAGCCAGACCAGGAGAAGCTTTTCCTGAGAACTCAGAGATATACCTACAGTCCTCCCCAGAACCAGTCACCAGAATCTGGGTCAGCGTAAAAAAGAATTGGAAGAGTTACAAAGCTGAGTGGGAGAGAACCTCTCGAGGACTGATCCCAAGTATCTTTCAGGCTGAAAGCGCTGTTCACTGAGAATGAGCACATTGTTTTTGATTTTCTATTTCTTCCAGGTCAGTGCTGGCATAACCTGCTATCTGCAGAGAACCACTTATTGTCATGGTTCTGCTGTGATGTGTACGATATCTGCTGGTTTTGTTCAGGCCTCGGGTGCTGGAACCAAGAAAACACAGAAGTGATTCTGTGGAGTGGATGAGGAATGTCTGAGGAGATGTCTTGCCCAACTCTAGGACTGCAGAGAAAAAAAATCTTGAAAATATAAAGATCCTGAAACTAAAATGCAGTAACAGAGCTGAAACATTTTCTTAAAAACAAGTTGATTTAGAGTAATTCCTGATTTTAAAATGTGCCGTGAGGGATTGCACAGTGTCGAAATTCTGTGCTCTTGCATGGCCCACACCTCCCAGCACCCCGGTGATTACTTTTCAATTGCAGGTGAAGAAGTTCCACAGTGTAATTTATAAGTCACCTCCAATCTGTGGAAAGCTCTGATATATTACAGGTAAAAGCACTTTGCTTCTTACACGGCAATCAGCAGATGTCAGGAGTACAAGTGCTTGGCTCTACTGGTATTCAGCCTCATGCATAGGTTTGAAAAACACGTGCAGAAGAGCTGGCCAGAAGCATTATTTTTTAATTAAGAGGGAGAAAAAAAATCTTTACAAAGCACCTTAAACTGACAAGGTGAGGTGTGTGGAATGACCTAAGACAGACAGGCACTGATTGAAAGCCATTGAGGTAATTCCCGAAGTAATTAGATCTTTGGACAACAAAGTGATGAAACAGGACAAATGACCTTTTCTCATTCGCACACCACCAGCTTATTTTTCTGATTTGTTCCACTCTCCAGGAACAGTATTTCTTTTAAATACTATCAGAAAAAAAAAATATGGCTATGGCACTGAGCTAGGATGCCGAGTATCTGGATTCAGCGCCTGGCTCTGCTGCAGATTTCCAATATGACCTTGGGCACATCCATTAATCTCTTGCATCTCAGTTCTTTAGCAGTAAAATGGAAGGAGAGCTACTACTTTTTCCTTGCCCGCTTGCTTGTCTTCTCTGCGGAGCCTGTAAGCGTTTTCAGAGCAGAGTTTCCTGGCATAACCACCTCTATAAATTTAGCAGAGGCCCTGAAAGTCAAATGCTGTGCTAAAAGTCAGGCAGAGGGAGGCCAAAGGCAGGATTTGGAAGCACTCCCTGGTCCCTGTACTACCTGTACCTGTGTCTTGGCTGTATCTGGGACGTTCCCAGGCTGCTCCCTGCCCCTGCAGCGCTGTCGGCGTGGGCAGGAGACGAGCCCCTGCTGCCCACTGACCTGCCCACCACAGGTAACCCAGCAGCCATGCATTTGTGAGGCGGCTCCCATGACCTCAAAACCCCACTTGAAATACAAAACTTACTTTTAGAGCACAGGAGGAAGACAGATTTAAGCCTAAGCCACATGGAAACTTTTATGTAAGACACCGCATCAGAGAATGACACGTTATTGTGTGATTTACAAAGTTATTGTGAAAATCTACCTTTTTTGGCATCTAATTACCTCTTTGCTGCATATGTGAGAGAGCAAATACATAAATATGCACCCAAGCAATGCCACACAAGTTCTGTCTGCGTATCATATGCAGATACCGATGTGTGTATGAATACACATCATTACACACCCACAGATGATCCCATTTCATCCCAGAGAGCGATGTCAGAGTTGGTTTAGCATCTCAGTAAACATCCAGCTTGACACATTTTTCAAAAGACCCCTGTGAATTCCGCATAATTACATTTTTGAGGATGTATTTTGCCAATGTGCCAGATAACGCCAGAAGCACAGCTTTGAGTTGACTGCATTCTTACTCCCACCAGTGTCCTTGCTATGACAGTTTTGATACAAACAGTGTGCATTAGATCATTACTACAGAGAACCCTCTCTCCCTGACACACTTCTGAAGCTCAGGTTGATGAATGGGAACTTGCTACTTTTCTGTGAAGCTTGGCCAATACATCAAAAAGCTGCAGCCAGGGAACGACACCTAGATTGCCTCTGACCACGCTGCTGGGGTGTTCCCTATCAGCAGAAACAAACAAACAAACCCACACAAGATGCCTACAATCAATCAAGATATAATTTTCTATAAGCACACGGAAGGTCACTTACTGACTAATAAGGCAGCCAATTATCCAAGGCCTATTAAGAAGTATGAGCACTCAAACCTTCACCTGCTCATGTGAGATTTCTCAGTGCCCCATTTGTATGTGTTTGCAGTCCCTCTTAACCTCTTTCACCTCTTAAAAAGGTGAAAAACGTCTAACTTAGGGAAAAGTGCAAAGAATAATGGGTCTAAGATTTCTGTGAACAAACCAGGAATGAGGGCGGGCTTTTTTTTTTTTTTTTGTGTTTACTTTTAATTTTAAACATGGACTACTTCACAAGATGAAACTTGTAAAATCTCTCCCTGACCTGGAAGACCATGAAATGACCTGGAAGAGGTGACAGTAATTACAATCAGAAGTTGTCCACTGATCCAGCCTTATGCTCTGCGTCACCCTTTTGCTAATCAAGTGGCTGTATTGATCCCCTTTCCTTGGATGCTTTCCCTGTAACCCCAGGGCCCACGCAGTGCTCTACATATGGGCTGCAGCTTGAGCTTTTACAGCTCTGTTACAGCCAGGCATCGACTCAGATTTGGAACAGAGTGGGGCAGCCCGGCACCGCAAACACAAAAATGTCTTAGTTCTTCTACAGTTAAATCTGCCCTCCAGAGATCACATGCCACTTTCTATCACTGCTAGAGAAGCACAGTAACTTTTTGATTTTCTCTTTCTGTCAGTCTCTGCATGACTCCCCCAACTTTTGGATCAGATATTAAAAGAATACTAATTCCCTACAAGCCTCACGAGAATAAGCGGCTTCATTCAGATGAGATACCCAGCCGGAGCTCCCACTGATGGAAAGGCTGTGCTAGAAATCATGCTGGATTAAGGACCTTTGGAGGAGAGAGCTGCTGTGAACCCAAACCACAGGAACTGGCTTTATACATTCTTCTGACCATGAAAGCATTCAGAAATCTGAATTTTGGCTATTTTTGCAAAACGTGAAAAAGGAAGGTCTCCTTACATCCATATTTATGGACTCTGTTATTTTTCATTTTTGTTCAAGATCAAATTCTGGCATAAACCAGCTCTTCTCTGTTGACTTTGCAATTACACACAACGCTTGCACTGGGCTCTGCATTGACCCTGCTGATCCTCCTTGTCATTTCTTCCTGATGTGCTCCTGTACAATCTCTCCTCTGAATACCACAGTGATGATCAGTTACCTCATAGAAACTGGTCTAAAAAGACCTATTCTAACTTTTTAATTAAAAAGGCAGTTATTACAGTCATATTTGAAATTCAGCTCTTAAAAAAAAACAACAACAAAACAAAACAACCAAACAAAACAACCAACCAACCAAAAAAAC
The DNA here is from genome assembly GCA_013399835.1 of Leptocoma aspasia. Lineage (NCBI taxonomy): Eukaryota > Metazoa > Chordata > Aves > Passeriformes > Nectariniidae > Leptocoma > Leptocoma aspasia. The sequence goes on along the minus strand of VXAX01005189.1, from coordinate 502,598 downwards.
CCTCAACCATATCCAGTTTCTTTCCCTCTATACTAATAAAATTGAAAAATTCTGCTGGAAAATTCTAAAGATAGTGTTGTGCACTTAAATTTCAAGACACACTAAGTTTAGAACAAGATAATGTGGCATTTTAATTATGGTTTTTCTATTTATACATTTCCTATGTGGCACAAGCCCCTTTTAATGAAAGCATGTTTTAGAGTAGCTTCAACACCCAGCATTATTACAAGTTTTTGAATGCACCAGAAGCTTATCAGCTAAAATATGTTAATTTCTCTAATAGGGTAATGAAGTCTAAATGCTTTCAGGAAGACATTGCTATGATAATGGGTCTACTTAAAACACAACATTAGGAGAACCTTGATTACAGGTTGCTCAGTAGTTTCTGACTTCCTTAGGAACCAGAGTTTGTTCCATTGCTAATTTGCTGCAAGAGCTGCTGGGAAGGAAGCTTATTTCCATTTACTTAGTCAATCACCTTCAACAACAAAACCAGAGTTAGATTCTTAGAAAAATTGCTAATACAACTGCATTATCAAGGCTTTAAGACTGACTTAGAGCTGCAAAGGCTTCGATGATGAAGCACATCCAGGGCAGCAAGTGGATGGTGTGGTGATGGCACAGAGATCAGAAGCTGATGGACAGTCAAAATGAAGTGACAGGTTTGATGAGATGAGAAAAAGGCAGGGGAAGGGTGGTGAAGGTGGCAAGTCCACTAAGGCACCACCTGGCCAAGGTCTGTGCACCCCTCTGGAACAAGCCTCTGCATTTCTACTCGTGCAATGCTTGGTAACTCGGGAAGTCGCCCATGAGAGCCTCAAGACTTGTGCTCTCTGACATGGCAGCTCCTCCTGGCTTTATAAACCTGGTGGCTTCCCAAGACTTGAGCCTTATCAACACATGCTTCTCTCAACTTCAACATACACAGGCAGCCCTCAGTGCTAGCTCTCAAATTCCCCTGTGTTTCAGACCCACGGGAAGCAGGATAACATCACACAAGTTGTGACCAGGAAGGTGCAGAGGCAGAGCGGTGGTATCTGCTTTGTGTCCCCCAGCCAAAAGCACCAGCCATCAAAGCCCTGGACATCCCAGCCCTGCACTTGTCCTTGCCTCACTTCAGAGCTGCAGGATGCAATACTCCCATGTCCCTTCCCACACCCATGTATTTACTGTACCACCCAGGCCTGTTCTCCTGAGGGCACCCTGGGTTTGCCAGGCTGCCAGTTGCCTGGCCTGACTACAAACACACTTTATTTCTCCACGTACCCTCCCAGCGGCAGGATCAGGCCACTATAGGATCAGCCAAGCCAGCAATGGTTCAGCTCCTTGCTGGATGGGAGAACAAGTACCTGGTGTGTGTCTCATGTGCACATGGAAGAATCTTGTCAAGCAGCAACCCATGTACAAACCAGCAAGCTTATACTGAAAATAAGACAAAAAACTACTACAAAAAGAGATATTTCTGTACTGAACAATCACAGCAAGTTCCGACCCCAGACATCACATCTGATTTCCATTACAGAAAATCATGAAAGTCCGACCGCGTTGTACAGATACACTCCTTGAAAGGAAAAGGGCTTGGTATTTGTCTCCTTGTGTTCAGCTGGGACTGTGCTCTCCCTCGTTGTGGAAACAAACGGTGCTGTAAATCTAGCAGTATTGAGCTCAGCATGATCTAAGTGAACTAAATAATCTAGCTTGATATTTGCATTTTCTCTTTTATCAAAACAAATAGTAATCCACTCATTAATCCAGTATTTCTGTAATTAATTTGCAGTCATTACAAATCACCTTTAATTGGATTAGCTATAATTACTATAAAATAATTTCCTGAAATCACATTATATTTGTGAGACTTCTTTTTTTTAAATTTTTTTTTTGGAGATTTGAACTTAGGTGAACATAATGAGAGACAAGCAACACTTCAGAGGTGACTATCAGAAATCCCCCCTACTCTTCTTTTGCTGAGCTCATCTGCGTATTGCTCCTTTTGTCTCCAGTGATCCCATTTTGTATTTCAACTCGAGGGACCCCAGTTAGCTAAAACAGCGACTCACTGCTGCTCCTCATCACCCCACTGGCCCCTGCTGCAGCTGGGGAGCTCCTCAGGAGTCAGGTGCCCACCATGACTCTCCTTTTCCAGTGCCAGTCTGTCCCTGGCATTATTCACCTCCTTCTGACGCAGAGGGATCAGAGCCATGCCCATGTTTCAAAAGCAGACAGGCATTTTCCTTGGCACAGCGTGACGTGACTTTCAGGAGCCAGCTCCTCTGAAACCTCACTTTTTTATGGCGAAACAAAACGTCTCAAGTCAGGGATCCGCAAACTACTTACCATGCTCTGGGATAATCTCTGCACTAATAACAGACCCCTGGGCTGTCCCTGCTGTACACAGTACCACGGTTTTGGTGTCCCACCCCACTTTTGGGAGGGGTTATTTCCCAGCCAAGGGTGCTTCAACTCACTCTTGGGTTATGCCCTTCCACTGCTGACCCACACGAACACAGCTCCAGTGACTTCAGTCAACACTGGCTGAAGGTGTGGAGCACACCTCATACAAAAGGGTTGTTCTCGTGCACTGTACACATCTTTACAGCTGCAGAAGCCACCTAGGCTTTCTCTGCTCATATCCTGAGATGAAATCAAATGTTGTATAAGGAAGAAATCAAACATAAAGGGGGCAACGACCTATGGGCATCGCTGACCCTAGACAAATGGAATAAATTTGCTGGAAATACAGGGTTCTCATTCAAGACCTTTCATTCTTAAAATAAAATTACATGGCACATTGGCAGGAGTTCTGGCACTGCTCTAACACCAGTCACAATTTCACATTTAATACATGCTGTAAAAATAACACATTTGATTCACATGAGCATGTCACATCACATAACTGTAGCGCTGTGCTGCAAGTTACATTTTCTACCCCTTATAAGAGTGTGCTGCCTTTCTTTCTGACACTCCAGCTCTCACAGGTCCTTTTGAGCAGAAGTCCAGCATTTAATCAGGCTGAGCAATCTCAGAACTCATTTTTCAAATAGGTGGAGTCAAATCAGCTACTAATGCACGAAACAAAGTCCTTTTGAAAAAAAAGAGGGAGGACAATCAGGTGTTATTAAAAAAAAAAAAAAAAAAAAAAAAAAAAAAAAAAAAAAAAAAAAAAAAAAAAAAAAAAAAAAAAACCACCAAAACTCAAAAATGATGATCATTTTATACAACCTGACTTTACCTCAGGCTCTAGTGTTTCTATGTGACTAACCCTTTACACAAAATGCAACTCTAGGGCTTTCAACAGCATCTCCTCTTCCACTGCTGTTGCTAATATACACACCTCTGGCCTGACCTGTCTCCTGCTCCCCATTTTCCACAAGAGGCACTCACTCCTTTTAAAAAGCAAACTCTTCCATAAAGAAGAGAGCAGTGGGACTGACAGCCGTGATCCTTGCTGACCACTGCAAGCACGTAGCATCACACACAGGTTTACCTTCCCCAGCTCCTCTGCTGTCCCTTCTGGTCTGTGCCCAGCCCTGTGCTGAGCCCCTGCACTGCAGCAGTGGGCAGAGGACAAAGCTGTGGCCACAGGAGCCTTTTCCTGCTGGGTGTTGTCCTGAAAGGGGCCGGGAAAAGCGCCAGGCCAGCAAAAGGCAGGGCAGGACCCCGGCAGCCCACGGCGAGCTGAGCCGAGACTGCTGTGCTTGACAAAACAGCAGGATCAATATGTAAAGGAGAAAGAGGGTAGAGAAGGAGCAGTTAGAATGAAATGTAACTTTCCTCAGTTTCTTTTCAAGTTCCATGGCCAGTCATGGCATAAATGATGCAGAGCTCATATATTTAGCATCTTTGTTGAAGACACGGCATAGCCCTAGTAATTTTGTTCACAGTTTATGTACTTCTTGAGAATACGGTCTCTGACTTGATGCTCAGACATCAGGCAGACATTAAGTATGTTAATATTGCAGTTGTAATTACATGGTTTTTTCCTTCTAATTTTGGAAGGATAATTCTTTGGAATAATTACATAGAGGGTGAGTTAAGTTCTGGGAAATGGTTGAGTCACCAAGAGTCACATCCGTATTCACACAGAAAGGCTCGTTGAAATCCTAAACATTTTTATCCCTTATAATTATAAGAGCTGGGAAAAGCAAAAAGTTGGTTTATGCCTTTTAGGAGAAACACACTAAGTCTATTTGAGAGATGCTACAGGGGTTTCCTCTAAAGGAAACAGTGTAGCTGCTATGACCAGTTTCTGCCTTTAGACTTGCTGAAGATTTTCCACTTCACAATTAGAACAGTATTTTATGCTTATCCAGTACCTTCATACTTAAAGAACACACAGCCAAACTACAAACAACAACATCTCTCAAATCTTACAAGCTTCCCACACAGAACTCCCTCCTAGAGCCAGAGATGAAATGGAAGAGGACATGCAATCTACTGTACAGAGACAACTCCAGTTTGTAGTACAGTCACTGCATAATAGGACACTGAAATACTCCCAAAAGGACTGAAGAAGGAAATTACATACAACTGAAGCTGCCATTTAAATGTCAGCCTTGCAGAATTTTAACTCTGAAGCTGCTTATTTTGGAGTAACCAAGGACCCATGGAAAAAAAAAAGAAAACAAATAAAAAGCAAATGGAACTTTTCAGTGTTCAAAAATGGGGTTTTAAAACCTGAAGGTCTAATATTTTAACAAATTCATCATCAGCCAAAATAAGTTCAAGTGAACCTGCTGCATCTTATTATCCTCTTTCCTTGCCCAGCTGTAATGCAGATTTATTTCAGCAGCCCTGGGTCTCTTAGTAGTGTTTGTGCGCTACCCGCAGGTCTGTAGTCCTCTATTCATCCACGTTATTTAAATAATAATACATATGTATAATCCTCCTTCCTTCTGTAACTGTTCTACTTGAAGAACCAATTAATTCCATTTGTTACTTCCTGGTGTATTATTTCTTCTCTACAAGCTGGAATCCCTTTAGGAACCCTGTCTTGCCCTTGACTACTGATTATTTCCTTGGCTTTTCAATCATCAGAGACTCTTCCTGTGGATTTTAGAGCATTATTGTGATTGTCAATTTTAATAATGCAGGTTTCCATAGTCTGTGCCTGCTGCAGGCCTTTAAAAAAAAGAAAGAAAAAAGGACAATCCTGCTTTCCATGGCTTTAAAAATAAATGAACCAATCATTTTGGTTTTTTAAATTTAAGTAAATCGGTCTTGCTTATTATGTGCCCATATATTATGTGATGCATATGCAAACACTGACACTCAAGCTCTTCTCTCCTTCTGTTGTGGTCTAAGAAGTAGCCACAAAATGCCTTCCTATTTAGAGAAAGTGAGCTTTCAGAGGAGCAAAGCAGGAAAAGGATCACCCATTTAAATGCCTTTAAGCAGAAGGCACTAAACTCAGACCTTTGAATCCTGACCCCCTTGAGGAACGGTACAAGCCATTGTATCTGCTGAGGTCACATCGGCTTTTTTCAAGACATTATAGATGAAAAACATTTAACATATTTTCAGGAATTTGTTTTGTAAGCACCTGACTGAATGATCCTGAATGATCCTTAAGTGCTTGAATAAATACTTAGAGGCAGAAAATTCAGAAACAAAGGCATTTCCTGAGGCATCAGACTTCAGGAAGCAAAGTTTCAGATCACCTGTACTTCCTTCTGCACCATTACGTGATTAGGGGAAGCATTAAATGCCTACACACTGCTGTGGCTGGGTGAATGGTTTAATTTAGCTATCAGACTTCAGGCAGAGCTACACCACCACCAGATTCACTCTTCCAGCTGCAGCCTTGGAAATGATAAATCTCCAGCCAATGTCACTGGTCATCTCTATTTGCCTGTACCCAGACTGCTCTGGCATGGAGTGCAGAAAGGGTATTAAAACTCTTCCAATTCATCTGCCAAAATGAACAGCACAGTAACGCCTCCAGTTTCAGCAAGGGCTTCTGCTGATGGTTTTGATAGTTGAATTAACACCATAAACAGAAATGACACTTCATCTTAATACTCTGCTCTGTTACTGCTACCACCACCTGAACTGGTGCTGTGGAGCTGAGAGCAGGAGAGGAGTCAGTGGGAAGTTTCTTGGATGTTACCTTGGCCAAGCTCCACAGGATGTGTCTCTGGTCCCGCTGCCTGAGTGATGGCAAGGTGCCCACAGAGTTTTTTTAGAACTCTTCACTGTGGCAGTGCAAAATTAGGCACAGATCTGAGCTTCCAGTTACATCTGTCTGTAAACAAACAGCACATCTGCTCTCTGAGCTGCACAGGCACTGAGAGGCTGATGTTTGCGAGGTTATTCGGGACCAGCTGAGATGCAGCTCTGCCCCAGTTTTGTCCAAACAATGATTTCCAAATTAAACCCACCATAAGGCTGCTGATGAGAGCAAGCCAAAGCTCACAGCCCTACTGTATCTACGAGCTTTCAAATGCTGCCTTAGCATCTTCCTTTTAGTTACTGATCAACATAAGCACAAGCTCATCTGTTTTGAAAGAAGTGCTACGAAACAAATACAACAAACCGGTTATGTCGGGCTGTGGGAACACACCACAGTCAATCACCTAACCATTAGTAACAGTACTCAATAGAGGTATAACTAGTAATGTCCTAGTAGCACAGAAAACGTGTACAAAAAGCACAGGGAGGAAATGGACAAGCTGAAATGCTGGGAAAGAAAATGTTCCCAAGAGTAGCAGTGCTCTCCAAAAAAACCACCTATCCTTTACAAAGGAGTTAAAGCTAAGAGTAGCAGACAGAGGCAAAAAAGTTAAGAGGCAGCACAGGGAAAGGTCCTCAATGGCCTGAAGGGTCTTGTGTTCAGCTTTCAGAATCCAAGGAAAACAAAACATCCGGTGAAATCGGTTTCATTCCAGCTAAGGGATCACTATTAAGATCATTACCATACTGCCAGACCCCAGCATTTAGGTTTATTCACAGCTGGTTCTCACACACAAACATATTTTTTGTATGAGACCATTCATGTTCACATTTACACTCCCATCTTGTTGCACAAGCCAAGCATTTGTTAGTGACTTTCAGTGTGCCATTTCCCACTAGGGCAGCTCAAGGATGAAGCTTCTTTCACCTTCTTTGGAAACAGCTGCTCCTGGCTATCTCCAGTGACGTGATTTGGAAATACATTGACCCCAGTCTGATTCGTGATGAATATGCACATAGAAACATAAAAATTGTGGGCATGCATTTATGCAGAATAATGCACACAAAATATGCGTTAGGCTCCCTTGTAATGCTCATACCTACAAAAAGGTTAAATAGCCCTTGGTGAGAGAGAGCTATTTAAAATGGACCTTTTTATGATGGCAAACAATAATGCATTCTGGTTACTTTCTGACATGGCTTACTTCCAGTCAGCATTAAGGAAAATTACTACCTGATTTCAATACCTCTTGGTTTAACTTCATGCAAGCTGATTGTCTTCTAATTATCAATGCAGCAATTTGATTTGCATCCAGATAAAGGCACTGCCCTGACTTCTAACACCAGAGCAACGCCTGTGGTGGTGTGCTGATTTCTCAAGCAGTAAGCAGTTTGCTGTTGTCTCACATCCCCAAGGCACAAATAAGCAGATGCTGCATTAAAGCTTGTTTTACAAAACTGCTTCAGTTGTGGTATACATTTTTAATATAATATACTGAGCACATCACAGCAAAAACTTACAGGGCCAGTAAAATCTTACAAATTCATTAGCAAAACCAGCTTCTCAATTAAATCTAGCTGAAGACTAGATCTACTTGAAATGACTATCCAGGAGAAGCTGAGATGAGCGGAAAGCTTGATCATGCTTGCTCCATGTGAGCATAGCTCAGTTTACCACCCCAGTTTTCTGAACGTCAGGTGGGATTGCTTCTCATCAAGGAGAGGCTTCACTAACATTTCTCTTCTTTTTCTCACAAGGATACGGTGGTTGGCTTAAAAGCTTGCATTGTTTTACAAAATTACAATTCTGAGTGTAAAACCAGAGGCACAGCTTTCCAGAGTCAGAATGGCTTCTGCGCAGAAGGCACTAGTACGGAAATGTTCTGGAGCATGCCCTGACATGCTTTCATTCATAGGTAGGTTTAAAGGATCAGAAACGATACCTTCTGTTTTTGAAAGACAAGCCAAAGGAAAAAAAGCAACATTTTCACTCTCCTTGGCTCATTTGCATTTCCTTACCTACATTCTTCTTCCTCAGATGACACTGTCAGCTGCAGGATGACAACAGAAGAGCACCTCTGGAGTACTCTCTAGCTAATCCTCTACAATGCCTTTAAACTACACAGTGAGTTGGTGGTTACAACACGAGCTCTTGAAAAGCACACATTTTGTTCTTCCTCCAAACACAGGGGAATCTTTGTTGAGCCCTTCGAAAAAACTCAAGCTAGGAGAGGATTATTATTCTAAAAATATTTGTTTTAAATGGCAGTGTAATGCAAAATTTTCAAAAAATTAGTCTCGCCAGCAGCAGACTAAGGTTTAGATAAATCATCTGGTGGCTGCCTCTGGTAAACATGACGTTTGTCTCGATGGTGTTTATGGCATAACTGGCTGCTACTGCCCAGAGCCACGTTCCAGCAGCCTTGTGTGACCACCTACCTGAAAGGAAGAGAAGCTCTGTAACACAACCTGCAGGATTACTGTCTTTTATGAAACCCTCTGGCATTAAATCTTTCCAGACAATAACAGTGCAACCACGGCAAGGAGGATGAGATTTCAGAAGAGCTTTCCCTTCCTCACCCCTTGTTATTTCTTCTGTGCTTCACCGTGCTCCCTCACCACCTCTCTTGGATGTATTCAGCATGTGTCCCAAAGGGTCACAAGGCCAGGCTGCTCTGCAGTGTCCCCTCCCACCCCTCTTTAAGCACAAACATGACTATGAGAGTGTGCTTAGTTTTGTCTCCATGAGATGATGGCACCTTCATCACCCTTCTTTCCCTGTCATGGGAGGCAATGAAGATGAGCGTTGCTAGAACTGCTTATAAGCTCAGCTGAGACATCAAGCTGAACTAGCCCAACCCCTTATGAGTAACACTAAAAGTTCTACTAAGTCCCAAAAACCAAGAAGAATTTCACTGCCTGCCCCACTCTGAGACACTGCCATTTGACAAGTGACATGACTAAATGAATGCTCCATGCCATTAATTTAAGACTGGAATTTGCAGGGATTTATATGGTGACACTTGTATCATACATGCTAGCACCTACTACCATTGTACAAGTAACTGGGCACTAATTTAACGTGGCCTTAGCAACTTGTACAGTCTGAGATCTCCCCATGCAGTTCATTGCAGTCATATCAGAGTCTGCTGGGGATCTTATGCTCCTTCTACATCCCTCCAAATTAATAGCATTTCATCAGTTAGTTCTACAGTGCCATTAAACACAGAAAATGCAGAGATGGCCCTGATCCTGAAGGCACAGCACTTTTATGGGAAGGAGAAAATGCAGATTATGTGCCTAGGCACCACGTGTTGTTTAAAACAAATGGGGGTGCATATTCCTAATTATATAGATTGCACTAGTAATCTCTTCAGGAAAGAAGATACATCTTGTATAATACGATGAAAGATTGATTGCTTGTGCCACCATTTTTCCTGCCCCTGGCAGCTGTTTAATTCCCTAGTTAAGACAAAGCAAAATCTCCCCTTCCTGTGAAGCTGAAAAGCAATCTAGCAGGAAAATCTAGAGATGAAGACAGGAAAATATGGTGAAGTAGCCTGGTTAATTCCCAGGGTACTATGTGTAGAAGTTTCTTCCCATTTGTTTATTAACTTTAATCCTTCCTGCGCTCCGCATTTGCAATTGCTTGCGGGTAACTGAAATGCTCTAGAAAGTTACTTCAGATATTCTTTCCAATACATAAATCACTGACAGATTTTCTCATCATTACTTCTAAATTAAGGGTACTTGTTTGTCCACCCCGGTACTGGCCTGAGACTGTATTAAACCATAGATTATTCTCAGTGTAGCTGATCTCTGTAAAACAGATTTACCCTACCATAACTGCCCATGGAAATCAAGAGGTTCTCTTTTAACCAACAAATGTTGTAGCACAGGAGTTAAGATGGAAATGAAGTACCTAAACCTCAGGTACAGGTTAGATGGATAGGCACAAAGAAAACAGAAAAATCTGTGAAAGACTGCCCAGTACCAGCTCATGCCTGTTAAAACTGCTCTTTTCAAGTAAGAATGAATGCCATAAACCCAAAACTTTTCACTTCCTATGTATTACTGTCAATTCAAAAGTGGCTCATGGTAGTGTTTTCAAATAAAAAGGGAATCCAAGAAAATCCTCCTGACAATAGAAGGAAAATTTCAGACTAAAAGCAGCTGTTATGCAGCTAAGGGCATCCAGAAAAGAGTTCCTTATACCAGAGGTGCTAGTGCATGCTGCACCTTTGTATCCTGAGCCCTTAAGTAGCACTAATGGGTTCAGATACAGATTTACTCCCCTGGTTTCAGAAGAGCTCCTCTTTGCATAAAATGTTCTCTTTTCAACAAAAACCCAAAATTATTGCTGCTGCCTGTAGACACTGCTTAGTCATTTGTCAGCCTTACCTTCAGGAGATTGATGAAGCATTGGTATTGAGTGCCTCAGATTTGATGAAGCACATTTTTCCAGGATCCCACAGCACAGAAAAGATGCAATCTTCCCCTGCTGACACAAGGGAACCTGGCCTGGCCCAGACAACACCCCACCAAGGGGACGGTCACCAGCAAGGGAGTAGGAGGAGAAAAATCCCAGGAGGAAACCAGGAAGAGGAACCAGAAAGAACTCAGCAACAGCAAGGATGGAGCCAGGCTTGGCATGGGCCCAATGCCTGAGATCTCATGGTTTGACTGTGCAACTTGCTGAGTGCCCTCAGCTCCCCTCTTAGTCTGGGAAACATAAGGGCTCTGAAAGCAGCTATGGGCAGTATCCAAGGGAGCTGGGTCAGGAGGGGCTGGGGATGACAAAGGTGCCTGGGTGCTGTCACCATGTCATCTGCTGAGCCTCTCCGGTGCTGCCTGCGAAGGCTGCATGGGGCACTCCTACTGCCAGCTTTTAAAGGTGCCCTGCTGCTGCTGTTTCTGTGCCACCTGAGGGAATGGCAGGACCCCACCCCCTGAAGGTCTGAGCACTTTGCTGAGCTTTTGTTTCCAGCACAGACACACAGGTGCATCACCACCGAGCCTGGCACACCAGGTCCTTGGCAAGAGAGGACACCAGGACACTCCTTGCTCAAATGGGGGACTTGTCCATAGCCCATGATGTCCTGAACTGTGGGGCTGAGTGTTCAGCTGAGAGGGGACAGCACTGCTGTGCCCTGCCACAGAATGCTGGAGGCAGGAGCCAGGTGACAGCACCCAATACTCACCATGGCAGAGCTTACTGTTTTGCAAACAATCAAACGCTCTCTTTCTCAGGGATTGCCATACAAGGGCAGGGGATTGCTCTGCACATCCCTAGAAAAAGCTTCCAGAGAGCCAAGGAAGAAAGAAAAGACTAACAAAAACTTTCAAAAATATTTGAGAAAACCTGTGCCAAAATCTCCTTGGATGTGTATCCATGACTAAGCATGAGAAGAGAATTGCTGCTGCCATGCAGAGGGTGCTGCTTGCTGATCACGGTCTAAAAGCACTGATGCAGCAATAAGCACAGCTTAATTGCCAAGAAGCTTCCATATTAATAGCAGAATTTTTGGTCAGAAACATGTGAAAGCCTGTAGGCTTTGGAGCAGTAAAATAGAACTGGGGCCGTATGGTGGCGGAACAAAGTCTGCTGAAGAATGTTGTATTTTCTGCCTTTGATAGGGACTTTCCAGAGCTGTCAGCTGCGCTGCAGAATTAGAAACCTGACATTGCAGCAATCAGTTTTTAGATTTCAAGCTGTTCAAATGACTTGTCTCCAGGGAGGAATATGTAGCATGCAGGAATCAATAGTGGAACAGGTAAAAGATGCCAGTGTACAAGGGCAGCCGCCCCAACACCACGCCCCAGCCAGCCAGGCACATCTGCCAAAAAGGAGTCCTGGGAGAGGAGGACAGCAAAACTTGCTCTCTCTCTGAATCAGTACCAGAGAGGTGCTATAGACAATTCACTACATTTGTGAGATTGCAGCTTGATTATATTTGCTTCCACCTTACAGACAGATCTTCCACACGCCCTCAGTTCACACTATGCCAGTGCTCCGAGCCACTTGCTGACGAGATTATAAAAGAGCCTATTTTATCACATCCTCACCTCTGAATGCATTACAAGTGACACTGCTTAATTTTAGCCAATCTGAACAGCTAATTAGATGTAAACAGATTGAAAAATTGTACACACGGGACAACTCATTTTTCAAAAGGCCACTAATCTAAACAAACCTGAGTCCATCAATTCACTTCAACATTTGTCTGAATGAATTACAGCACAGACCTGTCCTGCACTGGCCTTGTGATTCATATAAGAGGCTTCCTCCTCTTTTGATGAAAATATCAGGCACTGTACAAAAGAAGAACTTATTTATTTATTTATCAAGGCTCTATTGTAACAAATATGAAGATGCCCCTCTGTCTGAGTCTAGTGGACAATGTGTATGAGCCAAAGCAATTCCAGCCTGCTCCATTACTTTCTCTCTCACCTCCCAAACACATCACACACACCACATCAAACACAAGGAGGCTCTCTGTAGCAACAGATAAAAATCAAATTATATTTAATCATGATCAATACTGGTTGGAGCTTCAGAACTCCTTGGATGTGATCCTCCTCTGGAGGAATGAAGAGGGAAAAGAATCCTGGACAGATCCTCCAGAGACATCTGGGGATCCTCCTCCCCTTCAGGACTCCCTCCAAGCACCAGCTGGAGTAGGCCAGTAAATACACTGGGAACCAGGGAAGCAGTGCAGGACAGAGAGAAGCTGTCACAACTGAGATGAGATCAGGAGCTACTGAAGTTATCCAGTTATACTGAAGTGCCTGGTAACATAGAGAACTGTTAGGATGCAATGCAGTGTAGTGTGGCCTGTTTTTTAATACAGAACAATTAACAGAGCATTATGCATGAAGTTTTCCACTTGCTACTGAAGCCCACATTGCTTTCACTATGTGCAGATGTAAATGTGCACAGTCAGATGGGAGAGGGCAAAGAGAAACATACTTGTTTGGATTCTGAAATGAACAAACATATCCACATAATCAATCCCTTTCTGGACTGCTTAGCACAGGGATCTTGCTGAACAAAATAAGCTATACTCTGCCTAACTCACATGTAAACTAATTTACAGTACCTAGAACTAAGAACTGCTGAGCATCTGTTGTGATCGTCCATGTGACAGAGGCCCTGGACTTTCAAATTCATCCCCATTTGAGCAGAGCAATCCAGACATCCAAGGGTCAAAACCTCAAGGGCTGCAGAATACTACGTAACTTTTAATCACTTACTTCATTGTGCTACTGCCTTCATTTACAAACACACATATAAACTTCACTCCGAGTTTGTCTAGCTTTAATTGCCAGCACAGCATCTCATTAGACCTTAGTCTGTCAGCATAAAGAGCCTGCTGCTCGTTTGTGTTCCCCACACTGGCACTCACTGATGGTGACCTAAGCAACCCCTTCCTTTCCCCTGACAAAGCCAGAGGCATCAAAGCTTTCAGGGCTGCGTTTGCTTGGCAGCCACGCCCTGGGCTGCACACAGCCTGCTCCCTGCTTCTCGGGGCCTTTGGAGCTGCTGTCACCTCCTCTGGTGAAGGTGGAGGTAATCTGACATCCTTACCCCTGCTCAAGAGCCTGATTCTTAAACACACCAGGGGCCCTTTGCCCTGCTGTGTTTGCAGAGCACTCTCACACAAGCCCACTCACTACCAAACTCAGTTTTCTCTGGAGCATCACTGTTTCCAGCAGCGTTTTCCCACTCACTTCCTGCTTTCTTGTCTTTGCTTTGTGGTTGTGGCTTTATGTTTGCCCACACTAAAGGACCTGCTCTTGCAACAGAGCACCGAGTAAATCAGAGTGGCTTGTGACAGTGAACCACTCCTTTCTTAGTTTCCCAGCTAGAACTTTTGAGAACCTGATCAGTGAGAAATGTGCCCACCTAGGCCACTGGTAAAACAAACAAACAAAGAGCACAAGGCAGATCCTTTTGCTGTCTATCTAACAATGATAAATCCACTTATAATTACATCCTGAAAGGCAGTTTTTACTCCACTAATTGCGTACCACGTCAATTTTGCACGATTCTTGTTCCTTAATCATAGTGTCATGTAGCAGCATGCCAAACGCTTCACTGACATCCACATACACTATATCAACCAAACTTGTAGCTTCATAAATAACATTTCAATTAGTTGACAGAATCTATTACATCAGCCCATATTGCTCAGCACTAATTCTCATTTATTTCTTTATTGAGCAGGTCCGGGACTGCATGTCCCGTTCTACCTCAATCAATGTCAGATTGGCAGGCCTATAAATATCTGGCATTTTTTTTTCCTCTCCCCCTTACCCTTTTTAATACCTACACATCTACATTCTCTCAGACCTTTAGAACTTTCCCACATTCTCAGGTTTACAGAAAACCAACATTAAAATTCCTCAACCAGCTCTCTTTACACTGCTACCTGCAAGGTATTTGGGGCTGCAGGGGTAAAAAGAGCCCTGCCTTGATACTGCTTTTTCAATGGGCTTAAAATAGGCACCATCACTAACTCCCATGCAGCTACAAGAAATGGTACCAAGAAGTCCAAGGCATTAAAACAATTCACATAAAATAACATGGAATGGTTTTGACCTCTTCTTCCCCGAGTTGTGATATTTTCAAACTGCAATTTAGAGATCTCCCTACTGTTGAACACTTTGGGCTTCTATTCAAGTATTCTCCTGTGCAACAAGCTATGTGTTTGTTTTAGATCACAAACTAAGCATTTTCTATAAAGCTATTCAAAAATCTGGGCTAAAAGACTCATGGCAACATCTTAAGAACTGTGAGTGCTCTCCCATAAAATTCTAACTCATCTGGATTTGATTATGAATCGCTCTGGATTCCTGGGCTTGCACCACACTCATTAAACTGGTCCTGAGTGTGCATTTACATAAAGTAGGAGGCTGTCTCCAGTTTGTTAAGTGTCTAGGAATCAGTTGTGCCCTTCCTGAAGATAAACTCCCACTGACTTCAAATATAGCAGGCAAAATTTCTGGTTTGATTTCCTAATCTCTGAAAGGAAAGAAAACCTCTTAGACAAAAGGGAATTTAAACACCAAGTGCAGAATATATTACATTTGCCAGATGCAGCTGAGGTCTGAAATTCAGGAGTTAGAGAAAGCAAATACATGAACCTTTAGAGAGACTGGCAGTTTTCATCCCATTTGCTCTTTTTAAGATCTCATGAGAGCATCTAACAAAATCCTATGTCACACCAAAACCAGTTCAAAGCAAGTGCACAATGAATCAGCTTCTTCAATCACTAAACCACAGAATACATAATGACGAGATGCATGAGGATCTGACCTGGGAGTTCTGGTCACTCCGAGGCTGCCTCAGATCCCACTTGTGCAAGACATCCACATTCAGAAGAAAAATTTAAAAGTCAATAGCATTTAAGCATGTGATAAAAACAAAGCATGTGCTTGAACACATGCTCTTGCCCCATGAAGGAAGGTGTTTGTCACAAGCAAGGAAGAGCCATTTGAAAGCTTAAAAACCATTTTTTTTTCTCTGTGGAAGAACTTCCTGCACAAAAAAGCAAAACAGTGGGCTAGATTTGCCTCTCACTGTCATCACGGCTAATCTCTAGTGACTCCACAGTTGTCACAAGGAAAATTAATCCAGGTTTACAGAGATGTAGCAGACAAATCTAGACCACTACCTCTCTCTCTTGCTGTATTTACAATAACAGACCAATAAATGGGTATTTGTGATCAGGCACTGCTTTTTTAATCTGTTTGCTGGAGTATCATAGGATTTGTTTGATGATTTGATGACATAGTTATTAGTGGATTTACAGATTGCACGTGATTAGCCAGCATATTTTGGATTTTTTTTTTCCTCTGTTTCCACGCACAGAAGCAATTTTGACTTCTAAACCAGAACCAGGGCATCCTCAGTATTTTTTGATGTAGGTGAGCATCTTCCATTCATAGAATCCCTGTGTGGCTCTGAACTACTTACACAAAGTGCCAAAAACGTAAAGGATTGCATAATGCAGGAAAGAGGCTATGAATGAACGTCATTCATACTTCTTGCCTACACAAGTCTGTGGATCTTCATGGCATCTTCTATTCATTTTCTTCAGTTTTGCATGAATGGCTGAGGACGGGCCACAAATCATTCCCTGCCTGTCAACTCCTCCCCGTGGCATCTCTCAGTGCCTGCCTGATGGGACCAGGAGCACAGCAAGGACTGCTGCCCATCAATAACACAGCAAGCACAGGTAGAAAATGCAGCACTTCTCGCTGGATGTTTGCATTCCAGCTTCAGAAGCAGCAAGCAAAACACAGGCAAAATCCAGGCAACTAAATCCAAGCCCACCATCTTCCAGGGCTGGTACTTTATCTGTAACCCTGGAGAGCTTCTAGGAGCTATGGGGATTTGCTCAAGCATCTCAGCCTAGCAGGGCTGATGAGCTCAGAATTTAGCTTAAATGAGAGCCTAAGAGGAGTCCAAAAACTGTTATTCCTGTCATCTCCATACTTCCCAGGATTTTCCAAAACGGCTAATGCATCCTATCCAGCACAAACTGCCCCTGGCATGGGTCTAGAAGTCCAGCACTTGTAAATGCCCAAGTGCTTCTGTTCTGGTCAAGAAAAACATATGGGAACTTCATCCTTTCCTAATTTTTAAAGGCCACGAAGAGACATGGACTGTCTCTCCCTGACCTAACTCATATATAGGTCAGATGAGCACCAGCTCTGAACTGGAAGTCATGTAATCATGTTAGGACAGCAAAGAGCCTGAGCTAATAAACCCAGCCCTTCAAAGAGCTTATTGGTTTGGGCTCAGTGCCATGCTGAGGTTAACAAGGTAAAAACCTGTTTAACAAAGGAGACATATTTGACCAACCAGAGTCAGGTCAATCATTTAAGATTTAAACATTCCCTCCAGAGGTATTTACCCAGTCGGTGCACGTTGCTTATAGTTGATTCTGTACCTTCTGATGCTGCTTTAAATTATATCTCCCAAATCAAATTAGAGTAGAAGAAGCTTTCCTATTTCATTATTGCAGCTGATGATCGCACGTGGGGTCAGCAGATATTCTGAATCACATGAGAGAAGCTTGAATCACCTACTACACCCAGGAAAAGAATCTGAAGCTCAAAATAAATATGAATTCCCTTTCTTTCCAAGGTTAAACTAGAACAGTCAGAGTACTTTCCCCTTTATTGAGAACATGCGTGTATGTGTGTGTTTATCAGCACTGCATTTTACACACTGCTTCATTCAAACCAATATATACTCCAGGTTTTATGGTGTATTTTGGCTCAAGTGTGATTGCTAGGACAGTGTTTACAGCAATATTCAGCATGTTCTGTGTAGCCCTGTCCATCAATCAGCACTGTAATAAAGCAAAAAGGGAAATCACTGAAAAAGCAGCAGAGCTGCTGAATTCAAGTAAGCCATTCAAAACCAGCATGGAGACAAATGCAGATGCAATTGGGTCAAAGTAGCCATTTGCCTGTTGATTAAAGCAAAAGAAAATGTATATACATGCTGCATTATGGTTTGCCTTAAAAAAATAACATAGGCTCCAAAGTGTTAAGCTTTTCCTGCCTATTTTCTCTGTGTTAGTGTTCCAAGATGACTGCTGCTCCATATAGATTTATAATACGTATGTGTTTATTCACACATCTCTAAGTCAACAGGAAAGGCAGACCAGAATACCAAATCTATCATTAAATCTACATGTTGTCACCAACAAAAAGCTGCAGGACTTCATTTTTTTCTGGCTAAGATTGAAGGGATAAATTGAAAGAATGAACAAACAAACAAGCCATGCTCATCCTTAAAATACACACAGAAAGCAAGAGAGGCAGAGAGAGGGGGAAAAGAAGATGGCTTGTAAGGTTGTTGGCTTTCAGGTTTGTCTAACAGATCAGGAATAAGCTTAAGAGCAGTATAATCTCTGATTCTTTCTGGATGTCACATGGGTTTGCTGACAAACACTGGGGTTCAAAAGCCCCAGCACTGGCTTGGCTCTGGAGCAGCATGTGCTATTCCCAATTCAGACACTGGAGTGTGATGCAG
This sequence comes from Leptocoma aspasia, assembly GCA_013399835.1. NCBI lineage: Eukaryota > Metazoa > Chordata > Aves > Passeriformes > Nectariniidae > Leptocoma > Leptocoma aspasia. Next base: position 484,378 of record VXAX01005189.1, on the reverse strand, counting down.
CTCCCAGCCCTTGTCCAACTTGAATATCCAGGCTGTGCTTCACAGTTTCTATCTCTCCCCCACTGTGAAGAACTGTTTCACAGTGTCAGGGTGTACCACCCTGGAGTCCTAATCTTAGAATTTGCACCTCTAGATGCTACTGTAAAATAAATGGTGATGATGATATGGATGAATTATCACTTGTTTGGTTGGTTTAATTTTGCTTTAGTCTAGATCATGAAGGATTAACATAAAAATCAAACTGGGATAAGATCTGTGTACCCAGGGCACCACAGAATTCCCACTGAAGTCAGCAGGGCCTTGAATGGAAATTGAAGGAGTCTCTGAAATGAATTCAAGGTAGGTGCTTATGCACTGCCCTGCTGGGGTCACAGCAACACCCAGTGTGACAGTCACCCCCAGTGAATCCATCAGACTGTGAATGAAAGCCAATCAACAGAGCTGGGAGTGCAGACAATGCAGGCAGGGCAGAGAAGTGCTCAGTGTGAAAATGAAACCGAGCAGAGATGTTCTTAGCCCATTAAGAGCTATAATGAAATACTGCATCTTGAGTTTGTTGCTGTTAGAAGGAAGCCAGGAAACGAGCAAGAATTCATTATAAAGCTGCTCAAGACCAAAACATGAATCATTGGGTTCTAAAAAAACCCAGTTGTCTAGAGAACGGCATAGATGAAAATGAATGGAATCTCTTTAAATTACTCTCTGTATAAAGTCTTTCACATTCATCCTTTCTGGCTTTCTGATTAGTATCTTTCTGGGATGTGGGTTTTTAAATAATTCCACACCATACTCCCAGCTTCTGCAATCAAAACACTGAAATGGCTCTTGATTCTGCATTTTTCATCTTCATTTACAGGGAAAAATGTCTTCTGCAGTAAGAAACCTGAACACCTACTGTCCTACCCATCTACTGGATATCCCCAAAAGTGTATGCTGAAGGCTCAGTAATCAAATGACATTAAGATTCCCTCATCACTTTACAAATAAGGGTACTTTTGTATGTTATTGCTGCATAAAGGAGGATTAAATCACCTCTGGAAAGCCCTCAAGATCATTAAAGTGCTGAAAAGCTGAGACCTCTCAGATCTCAGCATCCCCAGCAGGAAAGCAAAAAACCCCAAATCCTACACAGTGAATTGAGAAGACTTCCCTGCAAACCCATATGGGAACACCTGAAAGGAAAACATGGCAGCAAAACACAGCCTCTGGCTAGTTTGTTCACACTCTGACCAGTTTCCTGAGAAAAGGAGGCTTCTGTGACCACATGGTGTGCTTATCTACATCTGTCCCTCACACCAACCCTTTTCCAGCTATTTCTGAGCCCTCTAGCAATTACAGTTTCCATGTGACAACTCCACTGAAGGAGCAGCAGTACTGGGAGCTGAACTGGTGTCAGTCATGGGGGAAACCACCTCAAAGCTGGAAACTTGCCATGTCCTAAGAACCAGAAAAACACAACTTGAGTTAATTTCTTACTAGATGTGTAGCTTATCAGACCAAAGAAATCCAACCATGAGATACAAGTCTGAAAAATTTGTCCCCTTATCTCACAGCTGGCTGGCTGGGACCATCCCTATGGCAGGAGTTTTGCTAAAAAAAGATGCTGCATGGTTATTCTGCTAACCAAGATTGCTTGGAGAAGCATAAGAAAAAAAAAAATCAGGAAAAATCAGAAACCACACAAGATTGCCTAAGACCTCAGGCTTCTCATAGGAACATGTCCCACTCATGACTGTTGGAGTGGATTTTACAAGACTTACTGTGATGACATCCAAAATTTATTACAGCTTTTACAACAAGACCATGTCTAGTAAAGAGTGATGTAGTGACAACATTTACTTGTCTGGATTTAGCTTCTTTAGCTTCTTAGGGCACATAAATGCACGTACTTCAAGAACAGCCATAGCTGCCTACTAAATCTTGAGTAATACAAGGCAGCTTTGTAGACCTTTAAACACATGTACCAACTTGGTTCTGTCTCCTTCACAAATCTGCTTCCTCACTACCTGCACAGTCAGTCCCAAGGCCCTGCTCTGCTCATCTTCTGTCAACCTGAGCTTCTAAAATGAAAGTCTTTGCAAATCACACCTTTAAACTCCTACACTTTCTGAGGATGGAATTCATTACTTTCAAAAAGTGGCCAAGTTTGCTTTCCTGTCTCCTCAGTTACAAAACAAACTGAAAACTTTACCTGTCTTCCTTGGTACGTGCATGATGAATTTTGCACAACTTCATTTGAAAACCAATTTATTGACCATAGCTGTGAAAACCCTATTGTACATATAAATCAAACTGTAGATTTCTAATAAGCACTGAACAAGGTATTCTTCTGGTGTAATGGTTTAAAAAGACAATGTAAAAGAACATTAGAGTAGAATAGGAATAGCTGGGAAAAAAACAGCAATGTTTTATGTTGCAGTTTTTGGGGAGCAAGATTTGAAGCATCTTGAAGTGTCCTGAGTTCCAGAAAGCAGCCTGAGTCAGAAAATCAGGCCCCTTGAAGTGCCTCATGTTCATGCTGTTGACCACTTCACAGGTAAAAATAATACCTTCCATACACACTGCACTCGCTGATATCCTGGTTACCAAAATTAAACAAGGACGAGGGGATACTTTGCCAAGTAAAGTGACTTGGCAAATAAAGGTACTTTGCCAACTTCCCCCCTCGTCCTTGTTTACTCCTGAATCCAACCAGGAGTAGCCATAAAACCGGATCAGAGTCCAGCCCTGCTGTCTGTGTCACGCCCAAAGGTGGCTCAGCTCCTGGTGGCTGCCCCAGCAGCCTCCCAGTCTGATGCTGGCCTTGCCCTTCCCTGCCAGGGGCTCCTGGAGCTTACTCAGGGAGCTGGGGCAGAAAGGAGGGAAACTCTCGAGGCCAACCTTCCCAAGCTACCCAGACTAGCCCTGGCCCCCCAGAGAAGCCTGACCTACTAGCCCCAAAAGTCACGCTCCCTACCCCAAGGGAGGGCACCACCCAGAACCAACACTTACACTTCCAAGAAGGACTGATGTCAGACAAGGAAATCCATCATGACTGCACCAAGAAATTAAAAAATAATAAAAAAAAAACCAAACCAAAATAAGCCTCTACTCAAATGCTAGTTTGCCTACATGTTACAGTATCCCCTGTACAGCACAAAGGGCTCGGGCTATTTCCATGTGCAGTTTTGTTGCTGCTGTTCTTATAAAAACACATTGTTCTTTCCCTGTGACATTTCTTCATATCTTTGCAAGAATGCTCTCTGCTACCACAAAATATTTGGCTTGAATCCTCCAGCGAGGAGGAGCCAAGGGTTTGGCTCATGTTTTAAAAACAAAAGAAATATTACCCTAAACATAAAACAAATGATTGCAACTGTAACAGTAGATGGAGATAGAGCTCCTAGCACAACCTATGAATAATTCCAAGTCCTACTAGAAATAACACAGCTTTCTGAATTTCCCTAGAAAACAGCATGTCATGATTAGGTTCCAGCTTGACTGAAGTGCAAAATACCACTTTTTTCAAAGACAGAGCTGAACAAAAGACAATATGTAGCGCAACAACTTAAACTGCAAAGTATATCCACTTACAATCTGAAATTGTGGAAGACAATGTGTGTACACATAAGAGCAGAGATATTAAAAGAGGGCTCTTACCTCCGTCCCCAGATCCTGAGCCAGCATCTGAGAAAAGAACAGAAAGAAATTTATATTCATGTGCTCCAGTATGTGCTGTGAGCATGCAAAGCAAGGCTTCAGTGAAGTGTACTACAGTGTACCTCGTGTTTGATGGCATCCCTGGGTAAATTATAGAGATCTAATCTGAATGTAATTCACTCAAGCCATCTTTCTCGTGTCTCTGGTTTTTTTTCTTTTAAAGTCTCTTTATCAGATGAAAACAATGTAAGCCACAGAATGCTGCAATGTCCTTAGAAGTCTCTACCTTGTTTTGTTTTACTTAGACTGATAAATCTTCGTTCCCAACAGTAGTACAAAGTTACTCCACTTGGTCACTACTAAATCCTCACCAAGGAGAAATTTTAAAATCCATTTGTAAATTTGTATCATTATCTTTAGGAAACAGGACATCTCATCAAATTATAACTAGCTGGAATAAACCATTAAATTACTATTATTCAAAGTCTTCAGGCAAATTATTAAAATGCCATTTTTCTCAAGGTTGTTGCTGAGTTTCAAAACTGAGTGCTTCCTTTTTCCTCTGCTCAACATTTTGTTGGCTGGAATGATGAGAGTCACAAGTTTAGAAAGTGCAACATCACAAAATTGCCAAGCCCAGAGCTTCAGTAAGAAACTTTCTAAACAAGGCAAAGCACGGAAATGCACACACACAGGGCTACCAAAAATAATGCCTAAGAGGAGTTTCTTCTGCAGGGAAGGGAGGGAGGCTGCCATCCTATCCTCCCCCTTAGTGGAACAGTTATGCATTTATCAGCATCAAGATTAATAGGAGAATTTGGAAAAGCTGCTTTGGGATGAAAGTACCCTGTGAACTGTTAGATCTCATTTACTGACAGCGAGGTCCGGTGGAGCTGAACTTGCACATGCCATCACTGCCCAAAACTAAGAAAGAAAAGGAAAATCTTGGCTAAATAATTGGTTGCAAGAATTGCTTCAAATGGTAGATTTATTCAGCAAGGCTGCACAGAACAGATGCAAAAGGTGGCTGAAAAAGGGAACAGAAATAACAGCGTTTTCCCAGTGACCATGTCCTGAATTTTCCTCATCTCATCTTTTGTCCTGATCCTCTTTCCCAAACGAGGTACTGAGGAAAGAGGGAAGAAAGGTCTGCATTACAGTGCCCTCATGGCTCTGGGAAGCACTGCTTTCCCAGGTGTTCCAGATCCCCCCAGCACAGAAAAAGAAACAAGCACCTGCTATCACCTGCCTGCCACAGTGAGCTACCACATTATCTGGCTCTCTGCAGGAAAAGGACCTCGTGTTTCTCCTCCTGCCCTACCCTTCAGGCACGGCCAGAAGGGCTGCTCACTGACAGAAGCCCAGGTCTCTGCTGGGGATTCTTGAGCATCCTCTCTCTCTGCCCCATCCCACAGGGAAAACCTAAGGAAAATGGCTGTTCCTTTCTCCACTGAGCTCCTCCTTGCGAGAAGGAAAAAGAGGCCAAAGACCTTGTTTTCCTTCAGGGAAACATCTTCTTTTCCCTTCTCTGTTTCTGAAATCCACAATGTGTTTCAAAGAGAACGCTGCCAACACAGTCATTGCCAGCAGGCAAATAAGTTTCAGAAAAGTTGTGGCAATGTGCTGAAATTATCCCTTTAATCAAAAAGTTTGAACCAAGAAGACCAGTTGCTGTGGTGAGAGAATTTACTAAGTTGAACAAATCCTACACCACAGTAGGTTTTGTCAGCCCGAGCTCCATTTAATACCAATTTATGGACAAAAAAATTGCAGCATACGTTTTTTTCTTCTTGAAAATTGTCAGGTAACAGCTTCAGAGAAGAGCAACATTTCCAGAGAAAGGAGTTTATTTTCTCTCAGGTGTATGAAACATGAAATTACAGCACTGAAAAAAGTTTGTCTAATGTACTTTTTATTGACTCCTCCATCCTCAGCCAAGAAAAAATTCTGCTTTAAGTTTAAAGAACTCTCTCAAGAACAAAGGCTTACTCCTGCTCTTTTCAAGTTACCTTCACTGCCCACCTCTAACAGATACCGAGCACGAAAGAAAAACATCAAGAACTCCTGCACATAAGCAACTGGGTTTTCCTGACAGATTTTGCTCATTCACCTTTCTAGCTGTTTTCATACAAGCTGAGATATAAACAACTCACAAGGCTCAGAGTTGAGCAAAGCTGTCTCACATACCAGTCAGTTTTCTCAAGTCCAGAACAAAACACCTGTGGCACAGACCTGTTCATTATGTGTGCTTTGGACTAAATCTTCAGCTGGTATAAATTGGCAGGACTCATTACAACCAGTGGTCTGTTGAATGATACCAGCTGGGGATCTGGCCCTACAAGGATAAGGAAAAACCTAAGAAACTGCATTGCAGGCAATAATGCTCCAGTTCTCTCTCTCTCCAGATTATGGAGAGGTTTGTGGTAATCCAGATGCCCATTTATCAGACATCTGCTCTCTTAATCTTCTACCAGTTCACTTGTCATAACAGCTCAGAAGTGTAGGCAGGGCACAGGATGATCAGGAGCACAAGACACAAGTTAAAAACCAAATCTAGTTCTGTGCTGAACTCTTCCAAACAGTGCCAGGGGTACAGTGTATCAGGGACTGCGAGCCTATAGTGAATTACTTAAAAGGGAAGGATGGCAGTGACTTCTCATGCCCCAAACTGCAAAAAATCAACCAGTAATGAATTCAAAGCAAAACTCAAATGGTTTTTGCCATCCCCAGGCCACTTTCCTGGGGTGTGTGGCAGGGTTGGCAGGCAGCCTGGAGCGAGTTATACGTACCAGTGGCACACGATCCCTCGGACACCAGCAGGATTTCACTCTGCTGCTTGCAGGCAGCCTGTTTCAAGTAGCATTCGTTCTGGTAGGTGTCACCATTGGAGCCACACACGGGCACGTAGTCATTGTTACACTGGTGGAAAGGGACAGAGAGCAGCAGCATTAGTCACATGAGCAGGGGGCACAGCACCCGTCTGGGTGCCCCCACACACACAGCCTGCTCTCTGCCAGCATTAAAACCCTGGCAAAACAACAGAGAGGGAGACACTGACAATCCTCTCTCACCTTTACAGCTACCAGGGGAGAGGGAGGGGTATTTTTAAAAAGAAAAATAAGATTTGAAGAGATTAGGGAAAAGGTAATGTGAATGGGCAAAGTGTTCAGTAAGTGCCCCAGAGAGGTCTCACTGCCAGCAGGAGCAGGGGGCATTCCCAGGGAAGGAACACAGGCAAGGCAAATGACTCCTCACATCTGCAATAACAGCTCCTGTGCTTCCATTGGATGGCTCCAGACAAACAGTAATGAACAGGCTCTCTCCTCCCCTCCTCCTGCACACACACAAGTGTGTGTCTAACTGTTCAAGTACTGGCTGGACAGAGGGAAATCATTTCTGAGACACCAACGATCAAAGTCCATCCCTCTTTCTGCACAGGCATTTCTGCAGCTGGGATGCTCCACAAAGGTCCAAGCTCTCCCCACGGTGGCCAGTGGGCAGGAAAGGCAGCACTGCAGCGAGCTCAGCCAATGCAGAAGTTTCTCACACCACACACCCCTGCTTTGCCTCAAGCTCCTGTTGAGCTCTGCCTGATTTCCTCTACCACTGGCAGACAGTTTTGCCCCTTCTCGTTCATTTAAAAAAAATAATCATTTCATTTTAGACTGAAAATTGGGCAACCTATGGGGTGCAGTTATCACAAGATAATCATGCTTGGAGGCTTAGAAATACTTAGATGTGTCCTGTACGTGGCAATTATACCAGGGATGTGATTATCTTGTGATTACCCTACTCCCGGTATGCCTCATTGTTTAATTAGAACAAATGGAATGATCACAATTATTATTTACAAATGCTCACCTCCGCCCAAATCCAAGTAAAAATTTAGAAGAAATCATACATCTTATTTAGCTGTATCATGCCACAATGCATCTGAGGTGTGTTTGTTGGGCACAATGTAAAACGCAGAACTGAAATATCAGGGATATTAATGTCAAAAATGCTTTAAACTGAATGACTACAGAAGTGATTAACACAAACAATTGCATAGATTGCATTAATTGCAGGCCTCCACACAGAGCAGCTGCCAAGAAATTATTCATAGTTGGTCAGAGTGACATTTTGATTGGGCCAAAACAAATGACATTTTCCTTTTGCATTGTATTCTCTTCAGTCTTCTCAAGATGCTGCCCACCCCCAGCACCCTCTTCCCTCAGAACAAGGAAGAAAAACAGCAGCCACAACAGTAGAAATCCTCTCCTCCTGCTCCTCACGAAGGGCTCCTCCATGTAGAGATTTTTAAACTGTTGATTAAAAATGTTTCTAGGCTATTTTCACCATTATGTTCCAAATCTGAGCAATGTTTCAAGCATAAAATGCCAACTTCATCCAGAAGCTCAACAGCAATTGCTAGAGGCTGATCTGGAATACATAACCAGGACAATTAACACAATCGTGCATATTTTTTAAAGCATGAAGCACCAAATCATGCTTGCTTTAAGTGTAATATCTGCTTGTCACCCGAGGATTTGTGAGGAATTTGGCCCGGAGTATCTCAACAGCCTTTCTTACATGTAAAAACAAGGTTGGATTCTTTGCCCAATAAACACAGCAGCAACTTTTCTGCCCAAGAGAGAAACACAAAGGCAACTCCTCTGCTGGTTTCGCCCACAGCAAGGGACAATCTTTGACACGGACTCAGCTGCAGATCTGAAAGGCCAGACAGCCCCACATAAATGGTGAAATCCCAATCCACACAGGGGACTGCTATGAGCTAGGCTGAAACTTCTTCCAAAGGCTGGCAATTTTAAAATGCATTTGAGAGACACTAGGAGACACCCAGGAAGTATTAGTCCACTCTTCCCACCAGCACCTTTGGAAAACTAGCATTCAGATTGAAAATGCACGAGCCATAAAGAACAAAGGGAGGGATATCTTCCATATGGATCCTGCCTTGGCTTTGAGCTGGAAACTGTAGTGGAAATTACCCAGGAAAGAAAACAAGACCACCAATGAGAGGGTTGTGATGTTAGTCTCCAGGTGGTTCCTAACCCACTAGAGCTAGACTCTTGTGTTTGCCCATGCTGAACCCTGTACTCACAGCTCATCACGATCACGAAATATTTCCTGCTAGTGCTGGAAAGTATCGGGTGTTGCGTGTCAGTTCCATCAGTCTAGTGACATGTTTCTGTCATTGGTTTAGTGCTCACCAGACCAGGCCCTAGATGTAGGAACGATTCTTCAGTCCCAAGTAAGGACTGAGCAAGCTCTCAGGGAAGTCCATGTTAAAACTCCTACTAAACCCAGCAGCACAGTGCCACACTGTCCACTTCTCTCTTGTATGTGCCCGTTTTTAACATACACCTGTAGAGCACAGAAATGGACTCATGCAATTCCATCAAGCATCAGTCAAAGGCTGTTTTCCTCAGCACCTGCAGCCTCCAGTGCCCACTGTCACAGTCAGGGACAAACCATCTTTGGGAGCCTCTGGATCTCTGCTGAGAACTGAAAACAAGTGGTTTGTTTCCTAAAGATAATGGTAACCTGTTTAACTCCTCCTCCTGGTAACACTGTTAAAAGCTTCACTGTTGTAAGCACACAGTTTGTGGTAATTGGAGAGGGGCTGTGGCAGAGCCTCATCCCTAATGGGCTACAACTGTGTAAGACAGGTGATTAATACTGAAGGTAATGAGACATGGAGTGCCGAGTGCTAACCAATCACAAAAGGGTATAGAGAGCACACAGGTGGAATATATGTAAGATGAAGGATATAGAAGGTTGCATTGAAGAGCAATAAGGAGCAGATGCAGATGTTTGCAGCCTTCTGAAGTGGTAGATGTTATTCTGTAGCAGTAGATGCCTGAAGCCTTCTTTGGCTTTGGTTGTGGCTCCACTGTCCCTCTGCCATATTTCACCTCCTCCTACTTTCATGGATCTGCTACTCCCAAAATGCCACCCACATCTTGAACCAAGAAGCACAAAAATATATTCTGGAAATATAACAAGGCTGGAAGTTGGACAGGTGATGTGGCAGCTCCACAAACACCAAAGCACGTGGAAGACCTAACATGCATGAAAACAGGACTCCTTCCTCCCATAAAAAACAGTGACTGTCCACTGGCTTGGTGACTCAGGAGAAAAGACACTGACGGAAATACCTGATATATTCTTTTGGTATTTTATTTATGTTCATGAAACGTAAGGGGGAAGAGCCCAGCTGCCAGACCTATGGCTTTGGGCAAACAGGTACAGACCTCAGCAAGCCGTGTCTCCAACCACTTGCCTGCTGCCACAGCTCTACACCTTCTGTTGGACCCACTGAGTCTGAGGGAAGGAAGGGCTGGTGGTTTCCCACATGCTCAGCCCTCCTGCTGGAGCCAGCACTGTCCCAGTGCCCTCCCTCCCTGCCAGCACTCCCTCCCAAGTCTGGGCTTGCCCTGCACAGGGGATGGGTCTCCATCTCCTGATCAGAGCGGGACATGGTGGTTTTCAATAAAATACATGTCTCACTGAAAGGTGTCACAGTAGACTGTGACAAGAGAACCAGCCAACATGAGCCTCTTTCTCAGCACACGCCCGCTGGCTCTCCAGGGCTGGAAGTCTAACTTGGGTGGTCCAGAGCAGTCTGATCATATTCATCCTTTCAAATAAAAATAAATTCATTTTAACTCCACTTGGGGAGACATGAAGCATCTGTAATTCTGGTTTGAACAAACCCAAACAAAGACTGCAGAAGAGCTGCTCTCCACTTCCATGTTCTCAGCCCCTCAAGACACAGGCTGGTCAGCCCAGAACTCTTCATCAGTACAGACGCAAAATGAGTTCTCTATCCTTGTCTATTCTCTCAAATTTCTGAAGAAGACATAAAATGCAGTTATAGTGATGAGGAGCCTGCTACTGATTTGCTCATTATCACCCCAGAGAATTGTCACTGAAACGGGAGCCCTGAATTCTGATGGCGGTCCCCCTTACTTGTGACATAAATTACCTGGCCAGCTCTGCCTCACTTAGCCAGCCTCAGACGCCACACTAGAAATTAATTTTCTACTCCAGTGGCATATCTTTCTGGTTGTCACACTGTCCACTGATGTTACAAGAGAAGCTAACATCCCCCCAAGCTCTGCCTGTATCAAAGCGCTCGCGTTTGACTACAGAAGCCCCCGGCACCACAGCGCCCTTGGCAGCGCTGGCACAGCATCAGCCACAGGTAATTTGCCCTCCAAGGTCACAGTCAGCCCTGCGGCTCCACAGAGGGCTCACAGCAACACAAAGAGCTCTGAGTGTTTACAGGGCCTGATCCAAAGGCCACTGAAACCAAAGATTGCTGTTGATTTCGACCCATTTCCTAGTGATCGGGCCCACAATTGCCCAACTCATTCTTTTGATCCTATTTACATATTCATATACCAATTACCTGATTTCCTTAAATCTGTTTCAACTGCCCTCTACAGAAGTGCTAAACTCAGCATACTTAGACTGTTCACCTCTCAGAGAGGGGACGGCACAGTCTGGAGAGGCTTACCTAGCTTCATTTACCCCAAATCACCAGGCATTAGCACCCTGCCTTGGGAAAACAGCACTCCCAATGCCTTCTTCCCTGCCAATGGCAACATCTGAATTTGCACCCTCCAGGCTACGAGTTCACTGCTTTGTGCCAAATGGCAACATCAAACAGGGACCAACGACAGGACCCAAGAACTCTCAGTGGCTGCTCTAAGTTCACGGCACAACATCTGCCCTGGCTTACCACCAGGCAATGGGACAAGTCACGGACATTGCACTGCCTTACAGACTTTTCTTAGAAAGAGGAAACAGACCAGACCATAACCCTTGTATCACTGCATATGCTGAGCCAAGGAAAATGCTCAAAACAGCATTCTCATGCTGAATTTTTGATTGCATGCAAACTCCAAATAGAATAAAAGACTCCCATGGTCAATATGTATTCCCTCCCAACATGGGAAACTCAAGCGTTTAAGAACTACTGTCTTACTGTCATTAGAGAAAATTCCTTCCTGTTTAAAATGAAGGAACTTATCACTTGGGTTTTATCTCTGAAGGCCCATTTGGCTCTAGAAATATAAACGATATTTGCAATGCTCGAACGTGAATGGTCTATCAAAGCTCAATATTAACACAGCCACTACAGATGTGCACAATCTTGAGCTGTGCACTATTTGGCCTGCTCTACTGTAAACACTCAAATCAGCATCGTAAGTTTCACAACTTCACCAATCCACATTAAAATGCAGAAAAACACTGAGGCATAAATACACATACAACCCTGTGCTGGTACACGCTTTAAACTCCTTTAATTTGTACGGTTTCTATTCAGGTCATTATTTAAAGACCAGCTGTTTTGCGAGTTAGCTAGAACATTAAATGGAATCCTTCATAATGAAATCGTCTGACTTTGAGAAGGGCTGAGGTTTAGATGTAGCTGAGAGAGGAAGAGAGAAGAAATAGAAGGAAAACCCCTTACTACTCAGTAATAGCTCTCCTAAAACTATATAAAACCTAAAGGAAGTTCATCATTTTGGAACAGAGGGATTGCTCCTTAATCTGATCAGCTGGGCAGATAAACAGGCAGAAGCATTGTCACTATGCAGCCCTTCCTGAAAATATTGCGTAAGCACATTACAGATCCATTTCTTTAACTAGATCAGAACTCCGAATACAATAAGCCATGATCTGTATCAGAAATGAATTTAGAAAGGACTCTAAATCCTCGTTAAAAGGGCAGGGATGAAAAAATCAGAAATGCACAACCTGGAACTGCAGACCCAAAGGGACATTTAAAGCTACAGCATCTGCATTTTCCCAGAGAAACTTATGTCTTCTTGACACCAGTTGGCTCTCCTGCCAGCTTTTATACACGCTGCCAGGTTTTCCCTCTAACTTCTCTGCACACAGAGAAATAAATTGCCAAGTGATAGGTTATAAAGGGAGATCCTTGATTTGTATTCTCATTAGCGAATTAGAGAACGAAATATCAATCTTCTTACCTTGAACTGACAGACACAAGTCACACTGTCTCCAATCCTTAAACACTCCCCATCAAATTTACAGGTATTGGTGTCGCAGAGAAAGAGATCATTTTCTCTGTCATCGTAACCTCAAATGTAAAGAGAAGAAAAAAAAAGTCAGCTTTGATCTAGCAAGAGGAAGAATATGGGATGTTTGCATTTTAATGCACACAGCACAATAACCTTGTTGATAAAATTGATAGAGTCCAGATTTCCTTTTGTCCTTCCCTGTCCTCAGCTTTTCACTTTTCCTCTTGTTTCTCCCTCGGTGTTTCTCTCTGTTCTTATTCCCCACTACCTCACACACTTTTTTTTTTTTAGTTCACGGACTCGGTTTCCTCAAAAGTCACCCAATAATTACGCTATTTCATGGCTCTGAGCTGGAAATGTCATCAACTTATCCCCATCCGATCACAAATCTGTCGGACGAAAGTCGAAATCGGAATTTCTCCAGCCCATGACACAACAAAGCCCCCAATAATAAAGACAAACAAGCTGTGTGTTTTCTGTGACGGTCTGCCTGATCCCAATGAAGATTGATGGTCTCTAAGTTAACAGGAGAAGTGCCAGGTTCCCCACGAGCCGCTGAGTGAACCGAGCTCTTTGCCTTCATATTCTCCAGGAAAAAACCAACAGATCTGACTGAAGATTCAGTTCACGAATACAAGCATGAATTTCAGATTTCGCTAGCTGACTTCCCACTCCAACAGCGAGTGGCAAGATACTAAACAAAACAGCTATATCAGACTCCAAACCCATTAAGAGCTGAATCCATTGATTTTTTTTAAAAAACATCCGAGTGCTCTTAACCGTATAGCTACATGTTTAAAACGAAGAGCTCACAGCGCAAATTCCCCCCGATCTAACACGTCATGTGCGATGCACGCAGTACCCCAAATAACGTTCTTCCCCACAGAAGGCTACTAGAGCCTCATTTCCGAATTATTTTACGTATCGGAGAAGGACCGGCTGCTGACCTGCATAGGAAACCCGTTAAAAAGGTCAGCCCGACTTTACGGAACAGGCAGCGGCTCGCCGGTGTCGCGACGCCGATACCCCGATCCTGTCTCCGTTCGGTGCGCACGGAAACAGCCGCCCGCAGGATGCGCACACGCGGCCCCGTCCCCCGCAGCCGCACGCCGAGTGCCCCGTTCCAGCGCAGAGCCGCGCTCCGGCGGGGCCGGGGCTCTCCCTCTGCCCGGGGAGCCTCCCGCACCGGCGGAGGGCGCGGCTGCCGCGCCCCGCGCCGCGGAGTGAGGGGCAAGCGGGGCCCCGGGGGCTGCGGTCGCACCGGGAACGGCGGCGAGCCCCGACGCCCGGGACTTCAGCCTTCGCTATTCCCGTGCAGTCAACGGGACGCGGCATCACCCTCTGAAGTTGCCTCCCCCGGGCTCGTCCGCGCAACTCCGAGCGCCCGGCGGGGCACGGCGGGGCTGCCGGGACGCTCGGCGGGGCCGGGCGCGGGGCGCTCCGGTGCTTACCGGAGCAGTTCCAGCC